>OY757943.1:16879897-17068418 GCA_963585895.1 Sepioteuthis lessoniana
GATATTGGTACTTTTATTTAGTAAAGAGTGAAAAATTCTATACAAGAATTACTTATCAATCAGCATTTCATTGTTTCATATGTGTATGTATGTGCTGTGTTGAATGGATATATTTACCCAACCCCTCCTCAAGAGCAGAATGTGATAGAAGGTCAATTTTTAAGCAGGGTTTAACAGGTCTGATTTCAGACCTGTTAAACCTTCTCCTAGACCAGCTGCCATACCAAGATTAAAGAGCTCAGTCTATCCTACTATTTACCCATAGCTGAAAGGACAATAACTGGATGCATAGCTTTCCCAAGTGTATCAAAGGTATTGCCAGGGAAAAGGGCCCTTCCCTTACAGGGACCAGGCGGTTTGTACAATAACACCCACGAATACCAGAGGTTAGATTTAGTTAAAAAGTTACTTTCAAACAGAAACAACCAACACATATACCTGAGGCGCCTCTGGTGGTGTAATGGTTAGCAAGCTTGACTAGCAAACATACACGAGTGAGTTCGAGTCTCATTGGGTGCCCCTTTCATATGGTCTTGTGCCACATCTAAGTAAAATGCTTAGTAAATTACAACCAACACATACACCTATATACATTTATAACTGGAAGTGTGACACACATGAACAATAAGTACTTGATTACGAACGAGCATATTGATATATTGATTTTTTTTCTTCTTCTAGTGAAATAAATAAATAAAGGTAAAAGTATGTATTAACCCAAACCCCTCCACCACAAGCAGAAAGTGACACAAGGTCAATATTTAAGTGAAGTACAGCTGCTTTTTCTTCTCCTAGACTGGTTCCTTAACTAAGACTAAAGGATCAAGTCACTCCTACTATTTATCCATACATGGAGTGAGAACAGATGGATTCATGCCTTTCGCAAGAGCATTAACACAAAGTGAAAAGCAAACAGTCTAGTCCAGGAGATGAATTCCAGTCCGCGATTCCATTTCCTATAATAACCATTATGCTAATTGTGCCTCCTGAGTTAAAAGTAGAACAAACAAGAATTTGGTCTATTCCAGAGAGTATGGTTAGGTTTATATTTAAACTCACTTTTTAAATTATCTATTTTCAATTTATAACTGCCTTTTTTTAGGTTGGTTGGTTTGGCTCCTATATTTAATGGTATATCATAGCTTTCTTCATTAGTAGGTAAAATGGTCCATGACTACTTATTTACAGCTGGTTAGAGTAGTAGATGAATCTCAATACTTTAGAGCCAGGGATTGCAATACTTCAGAGCCAGGGATCGTAATACTTCAGAGCCAGGGATTGCAATACTTCAGAGCCAGGGATCGCAATACTTCAGAGCCAGGGATCGTAATACTTCAGAGCCAGGGATCACAAAACTTCAGAACCAAGGATCGCTATAGTTCAGAACCAGGGATCTCAATACTTCAGAGCCAGGGATTGCAATACTTCAGAGCCAGGGATTGCAATAGTATGGAGACAATTAGAGACCTTTAGGCAAACCATCAAAGCTGTACCAATTTTAGCACTCTGTTACAACTAATTCAGATATATTCATATACTAATACAATCTAGATTCCTGTTTACAAAACATATCAACCTTCATGGGTTGATATGTTATGCCAAAGAAATCTTTGTCAAAGAACAGTAGTGATACTATTTAACTCACAACTGGGGGAATAAGGGGTTCACACCCTCCCCAAGTCTGAATGGGAATTATGTAATGTGACTGGAGTTCAAATTTACTTACTTTGAGGCCACTGTCCAGCAATTTAGCCATTACTCCAAGGGAACAACCTTTTTTTAAAAAACTCAAATAAAATTGTAAATTAAAATAGTGTTCTAAGTGAATGTATTTACTGAACTCCTTGTTCGTTTTTGGCCAGCTTTCAACCTTCAGGAATTATTAGGGTTATCACTTAAAAAAGTTTTAAACTATGCAGCCAATATCACTTGTTCTGTTTTTTTATTTTCTATAATAAGATGGCCGAGTTGGCTGGAGTGGCAGAATACACCAATTGCATCTCTGTAGAGGGGTAAGACTCCCCAATGAGTATCCTGGATATGACACTAAACAATCTGATAGTGAGGCTCCAGTAATGCTGGAGCTTTAAGGAATGCAGAATACCCCCTTTATGTCAAAAAACAATTCTATTTCAAAAAATTCAGTTTAGCATAAGTACACAGTTTAGTTCTATTTGACCCATAGATAGGACCCAATCAGGTGCTACCACTATAAGATTGTTTAGTGTCATAACCAGGACACTTGTTTAGGAAGTTTTACTCCTCTGCCGAGATGCAGTCGGTGTATTCTGCAGCTCCAGCTGACTGAGCAAGTGCTTGTAGTGTAAAAGTTATCGTCATAGGAAATGGACATGGCAACTCAAGTTCAAATACTGAATAAGGCTCTTTGAATTTCACATAGCTCTAAAACCTTTGGGAAAGTTACGAATCCAACTATCCCCCCCCCAACTACAGGTAAATAGTAGATCAGGCTAAGATCTTTAACCTTGGTTGGCAACCAGTCTAGGAGAAAGTAAATTCTGAATTCAAACCAGTCATAGACCTGGAGAGGGATGAGCTCCACAAAGCTCTGTCCAAGACCCATTATATGAGTAGCACCCCCACAACCAAATCAGGTAACAGAACCAATGAAGATGTATTTACAAAGTCAATTTTAAATGGAGTACAGCTGGTCTGAATTCAGAGTTTTCTCTCTCCTAGACTAGTTGCCTAACCAAGGTTAAAGAACTCAGTCTACCCTACTATTTACCCAACACTAGGGGAAGATAAACAGATGGACTCATGCTTTTTCCAGGGGCATTAGTGCAAAATGAAACACAATGAGCTTCGTCTAGGATTTGAACTCAGATCATCAATTCCATTTCAGTAACCTTTTCTCTAAGCACACCTCCATAAAGTCTTTTAATTGTAGATAATAAGTGATTGATTTTAATGACATGACAATCCTTCTAGGGTTATTTCATGCCAACAGATTAAGGTATTGCATTTATTGAACATTCATATTAACATTTTTGTATAGTTGTTTCTTAAGAGTTTTTTTTTTGTTTGCTTGTTTTTTGCACATGATCCAATCAAAAAGATTTAATTAACCCATAGATGGGACCCTAACAGGCATTACCATTCCAAGTCAGAGTGGACATGGGAGTAATGGCAATGAAAGGGTACTCCACACTCTCCAGAGCTCAAAAACTAGAGATGCAGATTAGTGACATACCCTGGACACCCTTTTGTTGGTGGATGGGGCTTATCCCTCTACAGGGGATACAATCAGCGTAATCTAAGCCCTGGCAATAAAGCTACTACACTAAGGTATAGGGAAGGGCGCTACTCCTTTCCCTGGATTGCTCCCTTACCTTATAATACTAAGTGTTAAGCAAGGTAGCATCAAGTACCATTTTTTGAGTCTTTGGTATGACTCTACCTGGGATTGAACCCCGATCTCCCGGGCCATTGAGAGCTACCACACTAATGTGTAGGGAAGGGCGCTACTCCTTTCCCTTGATTTCTCCCTTACCTTATAATACTAAGTGTTAAGCAAGGTAGCATCAAGTACCATTTTTTGAGTCTTTGGTATGATTCGACCTGGGATTGAACCCCGATCTCCCGGGCGATTTGAGAGCTACCACACTAATGTGTAGGGAAGGGCGCTACTCCTTTCCCTGGATTGCTCCCTTACCTTATAATACTAAGTGTTAAGCAAGGTAGCATCAAGTACCATTTTTTGAGTCTTTGGTATGACTCGACCTGGGATTGAACCCCGATCTCCCGGGCCATTGAGAGCTACCACACTAATGTGTAGGGAAGGGCGCTACTCCTTTCCCTGGATTGCTCCCTTACCTTATAATACTAAGTGTTAAGCAAGGTAGCATCAAGTACCATTTTTTGAGTCTTTGGTATGACTCGACCTGGGATTGAACCCCGATCTCCCGGGCCATTGAGAGTTACCACACTAATGTGTAGGGAAGGGCGCTACTCCTTTCCCTGGATTGCTCCCTTACCTTATAATACTAAGTGTTAAGCAAGGTAGCATCAAGTACCATTTTTTGAGTCTTTGGTATGACTCGACCTGGGATTGAACCCCGATCTCCCGGGCCATTGAAAGCTACCACACTAATGTGTAGGGAAGGGCGCTACTCCTTTCCCTGGATTGCTCTACTTTACTGTTGATCCATACCTTATAATGCTGAGTGTTAAACAAGGCAGCATCAAGTACCATTTTTTGAGTCTTTGGTATGACTCGCCCTGGGATTGAACCCCGGTCTTCTGGACCATTAGCGAACACTCTACTCATCAAGAATTTTAGTGGGTTTAGACATTTTTTTTTATCTCTATAGGAGGAGGTGTCAAAGTAGTTTGATTAACGAGAAGATAACTCCTTTAGTTTGAATTCGGTGTTTTCTTTCTCCTAGGCTGGTTGCCATATTAAGGTTAAAGAACCCAGTCTGTTCGGCTATTTATCAATAGCTGAAGAAAAAATAGTCGGATTCATATTTTTCCCAAGGTATTATAAATGCTATGTGAAATACAAACAGCCTGGTGCAGGATTTGAACTCAAGCTCCTGGGTCTATTTCCTACGATGATAATCATTATACCACAAGTGCCTCCAACCTTTACAAAAGAGACAAATTGAAAAATGAAATTATGATTAACAGCTGCTTCCATACTAGCCTCAAAATTTCTAAGAATATAAGTTGTTTTTTTTTTTTTCATCTGATCCAAATTCTTTATTCATTAAATCATTATTGATTAATTCTCTCTGGTATTTAGTCTTCTTCCTTAAAAAAAAAAAAAAAAAAAAAAAAAAAACGAGAGAGGAAAAATAAATAAATAAATTAATTAATAAATAAATTAAAACTTTAATGCGGAAATAGGTCGAACAAGAAATTGAATTACAACCAATGTTGTACTATAGAGTATTAGTCACATTTCATTGCTAGTGAAAAAAAAGAGACCAATATATCAATACACTTGTTTGTAATACCTATCGTTCATGTGTGTCACACTTCCAGTTATAAATATACACAGGTCAGTGTTACTTGTTTTTGTTTAGTTTTTGTTTTTTTTAATTAATCGCTGAGAGAAAGAGTTTAAAAAAAACAAAGAGGAAAGAGTGGGAAAAGAAAAAGAAAAATAATGGCAGAGCCGATGACATCAACAGCAAATATGGCGGCATAGGGGAAGTAGAGAGAGAGAGAGAGAGAGAGAGTGAGAGTGTGTGTGTGTTAAAAAACTGTGAGGAAAGAGGAGAGTGTAGGGAAAGAAAAAGAAAGTAGAGGAGGTGGGAGAGATGGTGGTTGGGAGTGGGGAAAGATACAATTGGATGCTAAAGTAATCTTTTCAAACCCCAAACATTCTGTACTAGCGCCACCGGCGAGTGCCCCGGGGCCTGTTCTGGACTTCGGTCCGGAGCGTGGCCCTGGAAAAGGAACAATGGCAGACTTGGGGCCTTTAATTAGGCACCTAGTTTCGACTAGGCTACCTTCGGGTGGGCGAGCTGCATTTTTGTCTCCTTTGTCCCCCTTGTACGGCACTAGACCAAGCGTCTAGTTTAAGCCGTTTACTGGCATACGTGCCCAGACCCACATTTGGGTTCGTGAAACCGCTTGCCTCATCAGGCTCACATTGCACTAAGTGAGCCGATGAGCAGCACTGACAAGCAGGGTTCGAGTCTCGGCTCCTTCCCGACATTCCCCTCCCCTTTATCCCCACTTTAATTGGCCTTCGGGCTTTTGACCTTGTGTCAAGTCGTGTCTGGTGGGAGGCAGCAACAAATACTACGCCATTAACAAGAACCCCATACACCTGAGCTGCCGGAATTTCGGCCAAAAATTTTTCATTTTTACAACCAAATCAAATGTTGTAATTTCATATTTTATATAAAATTCTATCATATTTTTAAACATATTTTGAATTGTCTTTAGAAAAGTGTAACCTCCTATTTAACTGCCTTTCTCTCATCCACTAATTTGGTCATTGGGAGAGGGGTTACTCATGTAGCATGTTTTGGGTAGGAATAGCCAGCTGTTGCCCATCCCTCTTCAAGTCTGCAGCTGGTTTGAATTCTGAGTTTTCCTTCTCCTAGACCGGTAGCCATACCCAGGTTAAAGAGCTCAGTCTGCCCTACTATTTACCTATAGCTAGAGGGAGAAGAGTAGGATATATACCTTTCCCAAGGATATTAGTAGAATATGAAATGCAAACAACCTCACCCAGGATTTGAACTCGGATAGCTGAGTTCATTCCTTATGACAATAACAGTTACACCATGAGAACTTCCTCCACTAAATCATCATCATGTCGCGCCATCAGCACGGATAACCGTGGAGGTGCCCGTGGTGTAATGGTTATCATCGTAGGAAATGGACACGGCGACACGAGTTCAAATCCTGGACCAGACTCATTGCATTTCACATAGCACTAATACCCTTAGGAAAGGTATGAATCCAATTATTCTCCCTCCAGCTATGGGTAAATAGTAGGACAAACTGGGTTCTTCAGCCTTGGTGAGGCAACTAGTCTAGGAGAAGAAAAATTCTGAATTAAAACCTGTTAAACTCCACTTAAAAATTGACCTTGTGTCATATCCTGACTGAGTGGAGTGGTTGGCAAATAGGATCAGCATGGATAACCATAACCCACACTCAAATTCCACCAAATAGAAGCATATAAACCTGGAAGACCAGAATTCTTGCAGGAGATCCCAACTTCAATATCACAATTACTTAGTAAAATGTTGTAATTTTATATTCTATATATAATTTTTTTTTAAAATATATTCTAAGTTGTTTATAGAATGTTGTAACCTGTTATTAAACTGCCTTTAAAGCAATGAAATAAAAGATTACATTTTATATGTTTAGCTATTTTTCAAGATAAGACGTCAAGGTTTGTGGATAAATCAGTTTTAAGGGTTAAGCTATCAATGATAAAATATCATGAGAAAGAACTTATATTGGATTTATACATTACTTTGCTTAATTGTATAATTCTTAATTTCTATCAGAGAGAATATAAAGTTCTCCTATCTCTGTCCCATAATGGTTTTTACATCTGTATATAAATTTCATATACAAAATGAACCAATTATTATGGGACAGAGATAATATTTCATTTTATAAATGACATTGCTTAATTGTGTATTTCTTAATTTCTATCAGAGAGAATATAAAGTTCTACTACCTCAGTCCCATAATGATTTGTACATTTGCATATAGATTTCATACAAGAAGTGAACCAATCATTATGGGACAGATGTAATACTTTATTTTATATATTACTTTGCTCCATTGTGTTGATTGCTTAACTGTGTATTTCTTAATTTCTATCAGAGAGAATATAAAGTTCTCCTATCTCTGTCCCATAATGGTTTGTACATCCGTAAATAAATTTCATCTACTAAATGAACTATTATGGGACAGAGATAATACTTCATTTTATAAATGACATGGCTCAATTGTGTATTTCTTAATTTCTATCAGAGGGAAGATAAAGTTCTACATCTGTTCCATAATAGTTTGTACATCTGTATATAAATTTCATCTACTAAATGAACCAATTATTATGGGACAGAGATAATACTACATTTTATATATGATATTGCTTAACTGTATATTTCTTAATTTCTATCAGAGAGAATATAAAGTTCTACTACATCTGTCCCATAATGGTTTGTACATATGTATATAAATTTCATATATTAAGTGAACCAATTATTATGGGACAGAGATAATACTTCATTTTATACATTACATTACTCCATTGTGTTGATTGCTTAACTGTGTCTTTCCTCATTTCTATCAGAGAGAATATAAAATTCAACTATCCAACTCAATATTAATGAGTTTTGGGGGCTTTTGACAAGACAAAAAATCTATGTCAACATAGATAAGACCCTACAGTTTCCCTGCCCCTAGCAATCAGATTCATAACAGACACCAAACAGGACATTTTCTCAATTTACATTTGCCATGCCAACCAGCCTTTAACCACTAAGTCTGTTTAACTGGGACAGCTGACATGTAAAAATTAAGTTGTTCTTGCTAAAAATTTATTGCTCTAGATGTTCTGTCACACAACTTGTCTTTCCAAGAAAATTTTTAACAATATTATTTTATTCTGTAGCCATCTATAAGGGATCATCAAAGAAGCTGTTCTAAAAGCCAAAAAGGTTCTGGTCTTAGGAACAACAGTATACCATTGCAGCTAAATGGTCACTCATCTTAGAACTGAACAGACTCATTGCTGCTTAACTTTGGTGATCTGATGAGAACCGGTGTTTCTTTTTCACTCATCCTTACTATATCTCAAGGGAACCAAAAAAAAAGAACTTGTTATCTAGTGGATTTTGCAGTTCCAGCGGACCACAGCATAAAAATGAAAGATAACGAAAAAATAGACAAATACTTAGACCTTGTCAGAGAGCTGAAAAGGTTGTGAAACACGAAAGTGTTCGTGATACCAATTGTAGTAGGTGCACTTGAAACAGTCCCAAAGGACTTGGAAAAAAAGATTGAAGTAATTGGAAACCAGAGATATAATCGACAAACCCCAGCATTATTGAGATCTCCTAGAATACTCAGAAGAGTCCTGGAGACCTGAGAAGATTTGCTGTCACTTTGACTTCAGCAGAAAAAAAAAACATCAGTTAAAAATTGGTGAGAAAAACTTGCAAAATAATAATAATAATAATGATGATGAAAAGTTAACTGTTTAATTTAGGTTGGCACAAGGTCAGAAGTACAGAGCACATAGTGAAAATCAAACTCACAAATAAATAGAGCCTTGTTTTCACATTTTAATATTCATGTTTCTTTTTACCTGAAAAATACTATTTTTCCACATTCCTTCATTTTAACCACTCAGAAGGAGGCTCCTATATACTTAAGAACATAGTAATGAAACTCAATAGCTCAGCATCTGAGGTAAATTATGAACTTTATGGGTTTTATCCTATTTACCAACCCCTCCGCTCGGGCAGGATATGACGCAAGGTCAATTTTTAAGCGGAGTTTGAATTCAGAGTTTTCCTTCTCCTAGACTAGTTGCCTCACCAAGGCTGAAGAATCAGTCTGTCCTACTATTTACCCATAGCTGGAGGGAGAATAATTGGATTCATACCTTTCCCAAGGGTATTAGTGCTATGTGAAATGCAATCAGTCTCATCCAGGATTTGAACTCGAGTCACCGTGTCCATTTCCTACGACAATAACCATTACACCACGGGCACCTCCATGGGTTTTATTGAGAGAAAAATTATGGTTTACATTTGTACTTCTTTTTTTTTTGTGAGCATGTGATAAAGAGCCTCACTGATCTGTCACCCAAGATGATATTGTAAGGAGTTTTAATCCACTCAAGAAAACAAACATATTTTATAGATTCAAGTTAAAAGTAAGTCTCAGTCACTTGCTTCATTTATTTTTATTTTTCTAAGGAACATTTAAGTCCCAAAATTACATCTTCAAATAACTACAATCCAACCATTGGCCATATTTATTTAGTCTTTCCTTCCCTACCATTAAGAAGGTATCAAGTTAAATCTGCTACTCAATTTGTAAGTTAGGGACTAACTTTTAACAGTTCAGTGATAAAATTAAGCAAACAACTTGCCAATGGTCTTGGAGACCAAGGTTCAATCTCATGTTGAGTCATACCAAAGCCTCAAAAAATGGTACTTGATACCTCCTTGCTTAATGCTCAGCATTATAATGTATGGATCAAGGGTAAGTGAAGCAATCCAGGGATAGGAGTAGCGCCCCCCACCTACATCTCAGTGTAATAGCAATAGAAAAGAACCTTCAGGTTGCTTCCGATTAGGGTCAGCTAACTCTATATATATATATATATATATATATATTTGTCAGCCAGCAAAGATTCATATTCATCAGCTGTGTGTGGACACTGGATGCTAGATAAAGGACCAATCAGGAGCAACAGACAATAGGGATGGATAGCGTGCGAGAGTGCTAGCAGGATGTGACATGAGATGAATTTTTTAAAGCGGGATTATACCTGGTTTGTATTTAAAGTTTTCCTTCTTCTAGACTGGGTGTCTAAATCAGTCTGCCCTACTATTTATCCACTGTTTTTTTGGGGGGGGAGAACAGACGGATTCATGCCTTAACCACGGGTATTTGAATGAAGTGAAACGTAAACGGCCTTGTCCAGGATTTGAACACCAATCGCCGATTTCATTTCTTACGATGATAACCGTTAAACTAAGCGCGCTTTATTTTATTTTATTTTTTTTCGTACATTATTGCAGAATTACAAAAAAAAAATTCATGGGTTGGCTATTTTGGACAAGGACCGCTAAAGTTGGTAAACCGATTTAAAAAGAAAAAACAGTTCAAAGTTCCTCTTTTAAAACCAATTTCTTTATTGGTCATTTAAAAAAAAAACGTATTGGACTAACTGATTTAAACCTTTTAAAACGAAGAAATGAAATATTCGTTTGAAATTATAAACTTAAAGAAGATAAATATCAAAGGAAAAAAATTGAATGAAATTAAGGAACAAAAAGAAAAAAAGAAAGGAATTTTAATAACGCGAAAATAAAATCAATAGATTTTTTTGTTTGGTTTTGGGTTTTTTTTACTGCTTCGCGCATTTCCTGTAAGATTTACTAAAACATAATTCAATTATTTCGTTACATTTTTACGTTTTTAACAAATAGTTTTTAATTAAATAAAAGTTGTCTATCCTAGGGTGGGGCCGGTCGGTGGTCTCGGTTAGGTCCGCTCCTCACCGAAAGGCAGAATGTAACTAATAAAAGGTCAAGTTTCTTGTCGGCAAAGGGGCAAATATTTCTAAGCAGTAATTTCTCTTGATCATCTGGGTCACCTCATGCATCAGAATCTGACCCTGACCCTGAGGTCTGACTAACTATTTAAGTGAAACGGCGAGGTAAGTAATAAAGCACTTCGGGCGTCAATAATAGGTGGATTATTGAACTCTGGTTGCCTTGTTACTTCTGACCCACCCTTATATATATATATATATATATATATATATATATATATATATATATATATATTTCCTTTGAATTTTTTTTAGTACACTCATCATATATAGTAATAAAAACAATTTTCGGACTTTCGCATCTGATTCAAAACTGATTTATCGAATTAGAAAGTGAAAAGGGTGTGTCCAAATCATTTTAGTTTGTGTCTGTTTGTTTTACCGACACACACTTTGCAATAAAGTGCAGCTATCTCACTTCATTCTTTCTGAAATATAAATATCGTGATCAGAAAGGTTTCTGGCACAACAACATCAGTGTGGGTTATTAAGTGTTGTTTGTATATTGTTTTTCTTCTTTAAAACATGACGATGACACTGAGGTGCCCGCCAAATATCATAGTTTATTTGTTGTTGTTGCTTTTTTTTTTTTTTTTTTTTAACAAAATACAACAATTGAACAGGACTGTCCTTTTTTTTTTTTTCTCCTTTTTTTCTTTATTCTAAAAATCTACACCAGTAAAGTGAAAGTTCAGAAAACGATTTTTCTCAATTAATTTCCCCCTACTCAACTAAATCTTTAAAAGGGGGGGGGGGTGATAAAATATATAAATGAAAAAATGTCTTAAATTAGTCCATGAAAAATACAATTAAACCGTGAAATTGCATTATTTTATAAAGAATTTGAAAAAATTAATTAACCGAAAGAGGGGGGGTAACGCAAAAGAAAAGAAAAGCGAAAGAAATTATTTAAAACAGAAAATTTAATTAACTTTAAAATACTTGAAAATAATATTTAAGAATTAAATGATTTAATAAACTATGAAAACCAGAATAAATATCGATACGTTTATAAAACGCAAGTAATAAAATAAAATAAATGATTGATTTTTTTTTTTTTTTTTATTGATTACAAATAAACACTAAAAAAAATCACTTTCTCCTTAACTACTAGTTTCTTTTCCCGGGAGATCCCGTTTAAATGACTCATTTAAAATAAATGTTTTTTTGCTCAGATTTTGTTTTTCCCGTTTAAACTAAGTGTAAATGAAATATTTATAAAAACTGAAGATATCAATAAAAGAATCAGAGAAAGTAAATGAGAAGAAAGGAAAAAAAAAAGAGAATTTATTTACCTGCAGTCTATGAAAATAAAACCCGGTTGCTGGTGTGGAATTGTGTTTAACAACACGCGTGAATAAACGACCAGTATATCAACTGGGACTGAGTCGATCCGGTGTGTATTTGGGTTTTGTTTTTTTTTATTTAGTAAAAAGTAAAAACTAGTCTTTTGTTGTTGTTGTTGTGGTTGTTGTTGTTAAAAAAAGATCTCTGACAGTCATATTAAAAAGTTATTGATTTTTTCCAATAAAAATATAAATTTTCCTTCATATTTTCCAAGAATTGAATCTCAATTTGTGAGCGGTCCCCACCATAAAAACGGCCTCATGCCATATTCTGACATTGTGATAAGGAAATTTTCTCCAAATCTATAAAAAAAAGAATTAGGAAATTAAGGAAATTTTCTCCAAATCTATAAAAAAAAAAGAATTAGGAAATTATATCAACCTACCGGCCCAGCGGTTAGAGTGTTCGCCAATGGCCCGGGAGACCTGGGTTCAATCCCAGGTCGAGTCATACCAAAGACTTTAAAAATGGTACTTCATACCACCTTGCTTAACACTCAGCATTATAAGGTACGGTTCAAGGGTAAAGTGGAGCAATCCTGGGAATGGAGTAGCTATCGAAAAGGGAGCCTTCGGGTCACCCTCGACTATGGTCGCTAACTTTATATCAACCTATCAATCAATCAATCTATCTATCTAACTCTGTTCGTATTTATCTATCTATCTATCTATCTATCTGTCTATCTATCTACCTTTGATATATTACTAAAATTCTCTCTATGCAGTCAGTATGACTTGATAATGATGGTGATATATATATTATTGGCTTAGAGGGTAGAGTGTTCACTAATGGTCAAGGAGGCCAGGGTTCAACCCCTGGTTGCGTTATACCAAAGACTCAAAAATGGTACTTGATGCTACCTTGCTTAACACTCAGCATTACAAGGTACATATCAAGGATAAAGTGGAGCAATCCAAGGAAAAAAGTAGTGCCCTCCCCTACATCTCAGTGTAGTAGCTAATGAAAAGGGAGCCTTTGGATTTCCTGGACTATGGTCTGCCAACTTACTAACTACATACATATATATATATATGTAATTTTTTTTTCTTTTCTAAGATAGTCCAAAGAGAGAAAAAAAGTAAATATTTAAAAATGAATAGGTCCAAAAAGAGATTTATATATTTTTAAAAATTATTTATTTAGTTCTTACGCTTTTGGCTTTCGTCCAAGAACTTTTAATGATTTTTCTGGTGTGGTGTTTGGTTTATATAGGGGTCATTGTGTTAATGGGGTGGTCGTTTCTTTTAATTTCATGATAGATTCCTTATAGGGGTTGACTCTCTCTTTCTCTTCTTTTTCTTTTTTCTCTTTCTTTCTAAGAGTGTGTTTTTATGTCTTCCCTTATTGGTGCATTTTCTCCTACCTTAATTAGTCTTTGATATTTGACGTACAATAAAGCTTTTTTGTTGTTTTACTCAGAGTTGTTGTGTATATATATATATATATATATATATATATATATATATATATATATATATATATATATATATATATATATATATCTAATATTGGAAAATATAAAATATAATTTATAGCTGTTTGACCATCTTTTCCATAATAATGTTCAAAATTCAACAACCCTGTCATCTCACTAACTGTATCCCCTTCAGAGGGTTAAAACCGCAACAAAAGGAGTGAACTAACTATGACATTAAACTGCATCTATCTATCTATCTATCTATCTATCTATCTATCTATCATCTACATATTACTAAAATTCTCATAATATAAGAGGGTAACACCTTCCCACCCAAACAAAAGAAGTCCTAGTTATTACACAAAACTACATCTGATGGTGAGGCTCCTGTTCTGCAGCACTGGGGGTTGATATGGAGTCCCACCTTTATTACCATTACTCTTAGATTCATTCTGAACTGGAGTGGTAGTACCTGTTAGGATACCATCCATGGGTCAAATAGAATTATTTGAAAATTATTAGCAATAGATAGGAATACTTGAAACTATTTAACTGTATGCAAATTATTTGTTGTAAGAATAATTATTGAAGTTACAATTATTTACTAAGGATTATTAGGTTAGGTCAGTCATTTGCTTCTTTGGCATATCAACTCTTGTGGGTTATTTAATACTAATTCCTATGCACACACATACACAAACAGAGTTTGCCAATGGTCTGGGAGACCTAGGTTCAATTCCAGATTGAGTCATACCAAAGACTAAAAAATGGTACTTGATGCCCCTGTTATATAATTACGGAATGATTTTTTTATATTAATCATTTTTCAATAATTATATTTTGTCATTCAGTTTGGTTGGGCTTTGAACTATTCGGCTCTTAGTTCAGGTGCACAGACACTGGGTACAGTTTACGCTCGTGCGCAGTGGATATGACAATCACAATTGTCATAATAAACCCCAGATAGGAAATGAGACTGGAGTGTGCATGACGTCATGCCCAGAAGCGATGGGCTGAGAATTTGGGTATTTTGAAAAACACGTCAGTTGGGTACTTGACTGTAGGCGAGTCGAGTTGGTAGTTTACTGAGGGCCAGTCCAGTTGGAAGTTGATTTTGGCCATGTCGAGAGTTGAAGTTGAGTTAAGACCATGGTGTTGAGAAGTTGAAGTCTGACCATGGAGTTCTGCAGATCTCTACCGACAGAAATCTTAAAGACTACGAGATGTGCCGAGCATTTGAGTTTTGTTAGTATAGAATGATTAAGGATTGTGTCTCTCTCTCTCCTCATGTCGAAGAACCGAACTCAGAAGTCAAGAAGTTAATAAACGTTCGTACCTGAACAACGGAGTCGCCTGTGTATTTGAGTCTGCCTATTGTGTTAAATGTGTTGTATCACAGTTGTGACTGAGATGATTATCATGGGTATACAACACCACTTTGCTTAACACTCAGCATTATAAGGTACAGATCAAGAGTTAGTGGAGCAATCTAGGGAAAGGAGTAGTGCCCTCTCCTACACCTCAGTGTAGTAACTAATGAAAAGGGAGCCTTTGGGTTGCCCTTGACTACGGTCGTCAACTTTACTTATATATATATATATATATACATATATTTATATATGTATATTTAGGCACCATTTCTTCGTTAATGCAAATTTCATTGAACATAATAGACATTTTATGCCTACATATTTTCTTTTGGATCCGTTCGAATTCCCGTATTACTTTTATCGTATTCGGGGGGAATTGATTTCGGTATTGTCCATAGTTGTATGTATCCCTAGTACTTTCTGCCCGAAAGAAAATTTATTTACTAACGTACCTGTTAATGAAACAATTGATATTATTATAAATAATATTTATAATAACCCATCTCTCCCTCCTCTTAAAATCAACCCGAATATACTTCGAAAACTACTCCTAACATGCACTACTGAAGTTCCATTTTATGATCATCTTGAAAATATTTACGTTCAGACTGATGGTGTCTCTATGGGGTCTGTCCTGGGCCCCATTTTCAGTGATTTCTACATGTCAGATCTCGAAAATAGAATTTTCAATAGCATAAAAAACCTCCAATATACCTAAGATATGTTGATGATATTCTTATTCTTACTAATAATATTAACGAAATCAACATACTACAAGATACCTTCCAAAACAATTCAGTTCTTAACTTTACTCATGAACTAAACAAAAACAATAAAATTTCCTTTTTAGATGTTCTCATTGATACTAACAACAATAATAACTTCACTACCTCCACCTACAAAAAACCCTCTAGTAATAACTCCTGTACCCTCAACTTTAAAAGTGAATGCCCCTTCAGATATAAAAAAGCAATTATTCGTAATGTAATATCCCGTGCCAAACTAATCTCCTCCTCCAAAACAATATTTTATAAAGAGGTAAAAGACATAAAACAGGCTCTCATCGATAATGGGTTTCCTAACTATATTGTTGATGAACAAATTAAACGTATGATCAAAAATGTTAACCAACAAAATAAACAGTGTACTACTCCATCCGGTCAACAAACATATATCAAACTTTTTTATCGTAACCAAACGCACTACAATTATAAATCCGATGAAAAAATAATGAAAACATTGATTCACAAAAACATACTCCCCACTGATCCTAATAAAAAAATAAAACTTATTATATATTATAATAAGTTTAAAACCTCGAATTTGGTCATTAGAAATAACTCCTCTCCCTCGATTGGGGTGCTGCAAAAAACCAACGTTATATATAAATTTAAATGTCCCCTAGGAGATTGTATCTCTGATAATAATAATATATATGTTGGTTTAACCTCAACTACCCTGTCGAGGAGACTTACAATGCACCTTTCTGACACAAGTTCAATAGCTCAGCATTTAAAAAAACATTCATGCCCAACAACACAACTACGAAAAATTCTCACCGACAACACAACAATACTCGAACATCAAAATAATAAACAAAAACTTCAGATTCTCGAAGCACTATATATTAGAAACCTGCAACCAGCACTTAATAGAATTAATTTTCAAACCAGTGCTAACGTACTTAAATGTCTTTAGCTACTGGCACTATTTACAGAATTACATTTAAAAGCAAGCGCCATAATCTCCAACAGCAAAGACGTCCTTACACAGTAGTAATTTGCTAAAACAAAAGTTACATCACTTTTGTAACAGATTCTCCCCTGATGATGGCCCAAAGTCGGGCTGAAAGTACTAGGGATACATACAACTATGGACAATACCTAAATCAATTCCCCCCGAATACGATAAAAGTAATAGGGGAATTCGAACGGATCCAAAAGAAAATATGTAGGCATAAAATGTCTATTATGTTTAATGAAATTTGCATATATATATATATATATATATACAATATGGTTTGTAAAGGAATAGTTCATAGAAAATTTTATTTTTAAGCATGTTAGAGCTCATTTGTTTGCACACAGTTAAATGGTTTCCAATATTGCTATTTAACAATAAGTTTGGTTTAGTTGGGGTTTTTTTTTTGGCATATCAACCCTTGTGGGTTATTTAATGCCAATAGTTTCAAGCATTGATATTCAACACTATTAATTCTATTTAGTATTAGTCATTAGTTTAAATACATTTAAATGGTTTCAAGTATGGCTGATATAAATAATTCTAAATGGTTTAGGGTATTGCTATAACATAGCCAGATATATGAATGTGTGAAATAGACATAGGGAATCAGAAATACACGACATTCACAAAATTGGTTCAGGTATGAAACTTTTTATTACCTTTGAGTTAAAGATTATTCAACATGAGGAAAGAGAGACACAATCTTTCTATGCTGACTGCTTTTACATCTTCAGCTTTCAACCCAAACAACGCACGCCGCCTGTAGCGCATAAAAGTCGTCTGGCCTCGCCAGTTCTGAAAGTCAACCTTTTTCCAAGGCAGGAACTCAACTAACTGCTTTTTCTCAAATCTCAGCCCACGCTTCTGGTGCATGACGTCATTTACACCTCCTGGTCTCATTCCTATCTGGGGTTTTATTTTGACATCTCTGAATTACACATCCTCTCTGCGTGTGCATGAACACCTGTGTTAATGTTGCACCTAACTAACCCATGCACTAAGCGAAAGGTTCTCATCCTAACTAAACCGAAAGGCAAGATATATAAAACGAAATCCCTTCGCCATTATATTACATTGCTATCTGATACTAATAATTCTAATTGATGTTTATCATTTGTTTGCACACAGTCGAATGGTTTCAAGTATTGATAATGATTGAATAGTTCTATTCAACCCAAAAATGGAACCCTAACAGGTACTACCACACTGGATCAGAGTGGATGTAGGAGTAATGGCAATGAAGAATACTCCACTTTCTCCAAAGTTCCAAAACTGGAGCCTCACTATCAGATTCAGTTTAATGTCTAACTGAGAACACTGATTGAAGGGGGTCTTTCTTATCTCTTCATAGAGATGCAGTTGGTGCATTCTACAGACTCAGCAAACAAAAGGTTTTTAGTCACTTGAAATCTTTAATTCTATAAATTTTCAGTCACTCTGTCATTGGGGATTAGAATATGTCCACTGTATCCTCTGCTGAGCAGTAAGGCTCATTCCTTAAAGGGATATTCCTGGTTATGACACTAAACTGCATTTGGTGGTGAGGTTCCAGTTCTGGAGATTTGGAAAGTGTAGAGTCATTCCTCCATTGTCATTACTCCCGGGCCCACTCTGAATTGGAATGATAGTACTTCTTAGTGTCTTATTAGATCTGTTTGAAAATGATTTGTATTAGATAGGAATACTTGATATCATATCACTGTGTGCAAATTGTATTAAGAATAGTTACTTGAGGCTACAATTGTTTATAAAAGATTATTATTATTAGTTACATAAAACTATTTAATTGTGTGCAAATTATTTGTATTAAGAATAGTTACTTGATGCTACAATTGTTTATAAAAGATTATTATTATTAGTTACATAAAACTATTTAATTGTACCGGACATTGGCCTAGGGGTTAGAGTGTTCGCCAATGGCCCGGGAGACCTGGGTTCAATCCCAGGTCGAGTCATACCAAAGACTCAAAAAATGGTACTTGATGCCTCCTTGCATAACACTCAGCATTATAAGGTACGGATCAAGGGTAAAGTAGAGCAATCCAGGGAAGGAGTAGCGCCCTCCCCTACACATTGGTGTAGTAGCTATCGAAAAGGGAGCCTTCGGGTTACCCTCGACTATGGTCGCCAACTTTACTTTTATTTAATTGTGTGCAAATTATTTGTATTAAGAATAGTTACTTGATGCTACAATTGTTTACAAAAGATTATTATTATTAGTTACATAAAACTATTTAATTGTGTGCAAATTATTTGTATTAAGAATAGTTACTTGATGCTACAATTGTTTACAAAAGATTATTATTATTAGTTACATAAAACTATTTAATTGTGTGCAAATTATTTGTATTAAGAATAGTTACTTGAGGCTACAATTGTTTATAAAAGATTATTATTAGTTACATAAAACTATTTAATTGTGTGCAAATTATTTGTATTAAGAATAGTTACTTGATGCTACAATTGTTTACAAAAGATTATTATTAGTTACATAAAACTATTTGTGTACAAATTATTTGTATTAAGAATAGTTACTTGAGGCTACAATTGTTTATAAAAGATTATTATTATTAGTTACATAAAACTATTTAATTGTGTGCAAATTATTTGTATTAAGAATAGTTACTTGAGGCTACAATTGTTCATAAAAGATTATTATTATTAGTTACATAAAACTATTTAATTGTGTGCAAATTATTTGTATTAAGAATAGTTACTTGATGCTACAATTGTTTACAAAAGATTATTATTATTAGTTACATAAAACTATTTAATTGTGTGCAAATTATTTGTATTAAGAATAGTTACTTGATGCTACAATTCTTTACAAAAGATTATTATTATTTCTTAGTTGAAACAAATGACTTTTAGTTTAGAAATAAGTCATGACTAATTTTACAGTAAATTTGTACAATTAACAAACACTGAATAGTGTCTGTGTGACTTCTATTATTTCTTTGTCTCAACTGTCTCAGGAAGAGGTAGACTCTGATGCGATTTTTAACCCCATCCCCACAGAACACGAATGTGACTAACTGTTACAAAACCATCAGACTACACTGACGTTCTTTTCTTAGTGCATAGGTGGCTTGTATGTTTGTTTGTGTTTTAAATGGCTGTTTATGTTATATAATTAAGGGATGACTTTTTTATATCAATCATTTTTCGTTAATTATATTATATTTTATCATTCAGTTTGGTAAGGCTTTGAACTATTCGAGTCTCTTAAGTCCAGGTGTATAGTCATTTGGTGCAGTTACGCTCATGCGCAAAGGATATGACAATCACCATTTGTCATAATAAACCCCCAGACAGGAAATGGGGCTGGAGTGTGGATGACATCATGCCCAGAAGAGATGACCCTGAGAATTGGAGGATTTTGAAAAGAATCAGTTGAGATTGGACTGGTGAGGCATAGAATTGGGTCTTCTGCCGTTGAGGCATGTGGTCAAGTTTTGCAGATCTCTACCTACAGAGGTCTTAAACTCCACAAGATATGCTGCAAGTTGGGGGTGGGATCAGATAGTATGGTCAGCATAGTATGGTTAGCAAAAACTTTTAATAATTGAACACGAATGTGACTAACTGTTACAAAACCATCAGACTACACTGACGTTCTTTTCTTAGTGTTTGATAATGCAATGAAAAGGTATTCTTCTCTAGTCAGAATACCCACGACCGGACAAGATGAATTTTTCTTTTCTTTTCTCTATTTAAATTCTTTACGCAAAACAAGAGCACAGCACTGAACCCTGAGAACATGGCTAAGAAAGAGGAATATTCTCTTTTATCCAGAATAACAATTATCATTGTAGGAAATTGACTTGAGTTAAAATCCTGCATGAAGCTGTTTGTATTTCACTTTGCACTAATACCCTCAAGAAAGGCATGAATCCATGTGTTCTTCCTCCAGTTATAGGTAAATAGCAAGGCAGACTCAGTTCTTTAGCCTTAGTTAGGCAACCAGTCTAGGAAAAAGAAAACTCTAAATTCAAACAAGCTAAAGTTTGCATAAAATCTGACTTTGTGTCTCATCCTACCCATGCAAGAGGGGCTGGGTAAATATGCACACACACACACATATATATATATATATACACTTATTTTATGATACCTTTGCTTTTCTCTCTCTCTCTCTCTCTCTCTCTGTAAGTCATGACAGAGAAGTTTTGTTTTTCAGCTTTATTTTAATGTTTAAACCCTATAAAAAATCCCTTTTTTAAGTTTTTTTCTATGATATAATAAAATTTAGATTTTATTCATTTGATTTTTAAACAAAATGTTCGAGAGTGAAACAAAGGTTAGTGTCGTATTATGAGGTTTGATGGTATGAGGTTGATAAGTAGTGATAATGCAATACTGGCTTTTAACATTGGTCTATTAGCTGAGAAGTACATAAAGTGTGTGAGTGATGTTTTTACATGTGGGGCTGGAAACTATTCTTATAAAATAGAAGAGTTCATACTTTAATATTCCATGATCAAGTTATCCCATGTTGTGATGATTGTCTCCTTAGAAGCATATGGTTGCATATGTCTCCTTAGAAGCATATGGTTGCATATGTCTCCTTAGAAGCATATGGTTGCAAAGAAAGTAAAAAAAAAACACAGTTGCAAAAACAAAGAATACAAAGGCAAGTAAAAATATTAACAATTGTATTGGCAACAAATGAGTAAAAAGTTCAAATAGCTGGGTTTGTAAAAACGTGTTGATATGGAATTAAAAAGTAGAAAAAATGTCCTATGCTTAATAGTGGTAGGATTGTTAGACTTAGGCATGTGCGATCAATCAGATGTTATGGGTGCAGTGAGGAGAGGGGTGTTCAGTGATTTACGAGTTAGTCGCTTCCTTCAAAGTGGAGAAAAGGAAGGTCAATGTGGGTGATGCGTGGTTTCGAGTTTTGCCTCTCTCTCTCTCTCTCTCTCTCTCTCTCTCTCTCAGTTGAAGTCCTGGTCTGCCTTCTTTTGATCTGTACCGCTGTCGAAAAAATTGTCTTTTATATCGTTTTTCTCTTCTGATCGGATCAGATTGGGTTTTCTTTGTTTTTTACCGCAAAGGTCACGAATTGACTGAAAATTTACTTTTTATTTTTTTTAATTTTTTGTCAAATTTCATCGACATTTCACTATGCGCTGATCCTATGCGCAGAAACCCCTTTTCTCTATTTTGAAGAAAGTCCCAACACCGATAATGCTCTCATGGGCGCTAGTTGCAATCATTATTTTGTGTGTACATTAAATTAGAAAGAGATTTCTTTGGGTCATATAACAACCACAACTTCAAGTTACACCACAGTTAGTAGACAATTTTGCTTCAAGAACATATGCTTTTTAGATAGTTTTGTTTTGTAGACGTTTCTTATATGTGTGTGTGTGTGTGTGTGTGTGTGTGTAAACATCCTACGGTGCGCACAAAATTTTTAAGTAGTTTTAAATAGAGCATATATTTTTATCATTAAGGGTTTTCGGACTATTGTCTTTATCTTTATTGTTATTTCCACAACGTTTCAGTCGATATGTCCTCCGTCCTTCTTCAGGTGTTTGTCGAACTCGGGGACCTTCACGGTACTTTGAACTACGTCCTGTTCTGATTCCGTTAGCTATGTTAGCTATAACTGAGGACATTGATTGTCTCCTTAGAAGCTTAGGGAACCAACGCCTATAACCGTTACACCATGTGTCCTGCTGGACTTATAAACTTAATGTTCTTACTTGACTAGAATTACTACTATTATGTATGATTTTTTACCTATGCTCATATTCAGATTTTTTTTCCTCATCTAGCCTTCTTAATTATCGGTTCCCATATTGTATTCAGCTATATGCTTGGTCTACTCAGCAGGTCATTGTAGCCCATCATATGTGCTGATTCCTTAAGGCGTCTAATCCTCCAATGTTCAGCCCAATCAATTATTTCAACTTTATCCCATAAGGACAGATGGTTTCCCTTTTCCTTCCATATATGGTCCGCCATACCCGACTTTTCAATCTCACCTAGTACTACTGCCATCTGATGTTCTTCTAGCCTTACTTTTAGTGGGCGACCAGTTTCACCTTTGTATATTTTACCACAACTGCAAGGGATAGAGTAAACACAGTTCTTGGTCATGTTGAATTCCGTTGGTGGCTTGACCCGTAAGAGATACCTCCGGAGAGTTGAACCACTTGTGAATACTGTCCTGATGTCATATGGACTACATATCTTTTGGATCCTTTCGTTAGTCCTTTGACAGAGGGCAGACATACCGTAATGAGTTTTCGGGTCTTGTCCTCCATCCTCCTATCTAGGTTTCTTGGAGCCGATGTCATGCGCTCTGGGTAGTTGTTACGATGAAGGTTGTGTCTCAGCCTAATCATTTCTTCTTGATATGCATCAGTATCGCTACTAATGGTTTTTGCTCGATGTTGTAAGCAACGGACTATTCCTTTCTTTACCGTATATAGATGGTGGGAGTTGAAATTGAGATACTGTCCGGTGAAGGTGGGCTTATGGTACACAGATGACCCGAATCCTTGCTCTGTACGTGTTACTAATACATCGAGGAAGGGCAATTTGTTGCCCTGCTCTTTCCCCACAGTGAACTGTATAGATGGTCGGATTGAGTTCACGTGATCAAGTAATATCTGAACGTCTTCCTGATGCAATCAGAGAATGGATGTGTCATCTACGTATCTAAGCCACATAGATGGCTTTAGCGATGTAGATCCTAATGCCATTTCTTCGAAGTATTCCATGTATATGTTAACCAACTCTGGTGACAATGGCGAACCCAAAGCCAATCCTTTTTTCTTGTCGGTATATATCATATCCCATCCCGAAGTAGGCTGTCTCCACACAGAAAGTCAACATTTCCATTAGATTATATATCGGGATACAAGTGCGTTCTTCCAGCAAGGGGTCTGCAGCCAGTTTATCCCGCACTACAGCAAGTGTCTCATCAGTAGGTACCTTTGTAAACAGACTCACTACATCGAAACTCACCATCTGGTTAGAATGAATTGGGGCAACAGTGATTCTCTCCACAAAGTGGGCTGAGTTCTTAAAATATGATGAGGACTTATCAGTTAGTGGGTTGATGATCTCCACAAGGAAGCGGCTCAATGAGTGACATGCTGAACCTTGGTTGCTGACAATGGGTCTCAGTAGAATAGCATCCTTATGAATTTTTAGAAGGCCATATATGTGTGGTAGCTTACTGTAATGTTGAATTAGCTGTCTGTATTCTGTTTGCGGTATGAGCTCTTTATTCTTACCCAGGATCTGTGACAGCTTCCTTTCCGTCTTCAGGGTCGGATCCTTCTTTACTTTATAATAAGCCACCATTGCCAATCAAGTGTGCCAATTTGTTGGAGCATTCCACCCTATCCATTACCACGGTAGCATTGCCTTTGTCAGCTGGGAGTATTATGATACTGTTATCCTCCTATAGCAATTTGAGTGCCTGTCTCTCCGTTTTTGAGATGTTTGGTATTGGAGGTTTTGATTTCTCAAGTGCTTGTCTCACTTTTCATCTTAGTTCATCAGCTTTTGCCTTGGGTATTTTTAAAGCTGCATCATCGATTGGCATTATTAGATTGTGGACATGAAAGTGAGACTAACGGTAGCTCTCGACAAAAGAGGGTTCGTTTGTGTCTGGTGTGCAGGGCAGTAATCTGACACCGCCATTACGAGGTGAAAGAAAAGAAAAATACTCACCGCTGTTTCAATAATCCACCTTCAGCCCATTCTAAAGGAAAAAAGAGAGGATGCCCCCGACCGGAATTTTTATAGGCTAAGGAAATGGATTATGGGTAGAGTGACGTGAATAAAAACCGACTCGTTCTTTTTGTCGTCAGTTTTTCTCGGCGATAAGCAGAAGCAGGAAAGAAGGTGGAAGAGGAACGAAAGAAGAAGCACAGAGAGAGAGAGAGAGAGAGAGAGAGAGAGTGGGAGAAAAGGAGAGTGAGGAAGAGAAGGAGGAAAGTGGAGGAGGAACGCAAAGAGGGAAGTGGTGTAGCAAGCATTTTAGACTGAAATCTAAACATTCTTGGTTCAATCCCGGGTTCAAGACTCAGGGAGATCATCCACCCTAAAACTACATAGATCTAAGTAAGGAATTCGCTTGATGGTAGTGGCAAAGTTGAGACCTTTGTTTAGCACTGATTTTTCCAGAGTTGTTAACTGTCATGGATTCAATAAAGGACGTAGTTCGAAGTTCTGTAAAGGTTGCCGAGTTCGACAAACACCTGACGAATGCCGGAGGACATATCGGTCGAAACGTTGTGAAAATAACATCAAAAATGAAGACAATAGTCCGAAAACCCTTAATGATAAAAATCAGCAAGCTTCGTCTCAAAAATTTAGACAACTAAGAGCATACATTATAAGTTCTAAAAATGCACTTTTTATTGGTCACATCTCATCAGAAACCCCCATGACAAACGCAAGCAAATTAGAGGAATAAACATAAGGTACATATATATCAACATAAGGGAAGTATATATATATATATATATATATATATATATATATATATATATATATATATATATATATATATATATATATATATATATATATATATATATATATATATATATATATATATATATATATATATATATATATATATATATATATATATATATATATATATATATATATATATATATATATATATATATATATTATTTTAAACCTATTTCTATAACTCTGGCAGGAGTGTCTTCATGGTGTAATGGTTAAAGCGATGGACTGCGGAATCGTAGTAAGCGAGTTCGTACTCCAGTCGCGCTATTACGTTCACTTTCGGGCAAATAACCCTGGGAAAGGTATGAACCCCCTTATCTTTCTAGCTATGGGTTAAATAGTACCACAACTGTTCTTCTAGGAGAATGGCTTTGGCATTAAATAACCTAAAAAGGTTGATATGCCATTAAACAAAGAAACCAAACCAAACTATAACTCTGGCAGCGTAAAAGAAAAACAGATGGTACAATTTGTTAATAAAAAAAATATTACACGAACTGATATCTGGGGAAAAAAATTCAATAAATAAAAGACTAAAACCCTCCGTACGGCTTGAAAATAATCAACCAGCACTACAATGCCAAGCCAAAAGAAAAACCACCGACAGAGTTACCTAAGTTAATATGTAAAAGAGCTCAATGCATGCCTTTTTTATGCTAATTTTTTATTTTTCTAGTGGCCGCTTTATTAATAAAATGTTGTGTGGGTCAACCCTCTTTAGTTTTCCAGTCGGCTGGAGCTGTAAAATACACTTGACTGCTTCTCTGCAAAGGGGTAAGACTCCCCAATGAGTATCCTGGTTATCACACTAAACAATCTGATGGTGAGGCTCCAGTAAGGCAGGAGCTTTGGGGAATGCGCAGTACCCATTCATTGCCATCACTCCTAGGTCCGCTCTGGCTCAGAGTGGCAGCACCTGATAGGGTCCTATCTATGTGTTCTTATGCTGAACTGAATTATTTGAAAGAGAATTGTTTTTGTATACTGAATTGTCTGGAATAGAACTGTATTGACATTGAAACTGTGTACTTATGCTAAACTGAATTGTTTGAAATAGAAATGTTTTGACATTTAACTGTGTGTAAATAAAAAAAACTATTCTTATATAAACTGAATTGTTTGAAATGGCACTATTTATATGTATAAAAATGGATTTGACATTCATAACCTATAATGGTTGCTGTGCCATAAAACCTAACCAACCCTCTTTTGTTATAATTATCTTGAAGATCTGGTCAGTGAAACCTTGGCAGATTATCTCCTTAAACATTATATATATATATATATAAAGATTTTACTTTATAGGATACACATTTTTTCTAGTCTTAAAATAAGCAATAAAAACATACTTAAGAACATTCTAGAAATTTAGGATCAAAACCGTATTAGCATTTAAGTTACATTTTTATATTTTTCAACCAATCAGCTAAAAACATAGAATAGAATATTCTAGAAAAATAGGATCGGAAGTTAACTAATAGAAAATATTTAGGCTCGAAAATAAAATAGTAAAATACAAATCTGATTGGTCAATAAATGTCTACGCGCCAAAATTTTAGGACGATTCTTTGATCTACTATTACGGTATAAATAACACAGAGTTTGGGAGCCCAAGACTAAGACAAAACCACAAGCCACTAAGCCAGTAAAGCAGTAGCAGATACTCTGTCCGGCAAATTCCTTTCCTTCATCAACTAAAGTTCATGACCTAGCTTCAGATGGCCGCGAATCACATTCAAAAGAAAAACCCGATAAACTTTCTTTCATCAACGCGACACGCCGTCGCCACAATCATAAAACAAGACATGAACTTAATGTAAGTAAGAACGACTTATTTACGGACTCCGTTAACATACACACATCTTTAAACAAATTTATTTTCTTCTTGCCAAACTTTATTTTCCAAAAGGCCATTTATACATCATGTATTTTGTTTGTTTTCATATTCTGTTATATGCATATTAAATTGTTTGTTGTTTAATGTTCGTTGTGTTCTATTCCATTTCTTTTATGCGATTGTAAAGTTTTGTGTTGTATTTGTGGTGGAAATAATTTAGAGAGCAATACCACAACTTATCTACTGACCTGAGGTTTTGTTATGGTCAAGGGAAGGTTCAAATGATTATACGACTCGGAAATGAGTGATAAGAAATATATTGAAGGAAAATAGTACATACATAAACGATAGCAGGGAGAAACCCCTTCTCGGCTTAACACAATCATGAATATTAATGTTCGTTTTTGGTGACGGCTCTCCGAGACTGCGCAGAAGAGAGCTTAGCCTGTATATGTCACATGATGGCGAGTTCATCTGTAGGGAAGACACTCCAACAGGTTTGTAGTTACGTTGTCACTTTTTACACGCTTGAACCACTTAGGGTTTTGGATTTATTGTGTTTTTTGTTTGTTTCTTTGTAGGGTCTAGTTTAATATTTGGTTTGTTTGTTTTTTAGTTGTTTTTTGTTTTTTATGTGTATGCTTTTATTCTTGATGCTGAAAGGTCTTTAAATTGAGACAAGGGGTTCAACATTTTCAGTCGTTTGTCTTCAGTTGTTAGATGCAATTTTCACGTCAATAAAAAAATAAATATGCAAAAATAATAATAATCTTATGCATAGATATATACAAGGATGGGCTGAAAAGTTCATTGGCGGAAAAAGTCATATGATGACATCATACCTGCTGTTGAGGACTTTTTTTACCAATGAGATCCAATCACAGCAACACCGAAGGAAAAAATTTTGTGGACCGTGAGAGGGAGTTATGTTGAAAAATAAACCTTATTAGGTCACATTCCAAAACCTATGAACTCTTCAGCGTGTATATATATATATATATATATATATATAAGCAAAATGCGACCTGAAGGCTTCCGTTTTAATAGCTACTACACCGGTCAGAATTTTTGGGTTCGTTACCAAAAACCGATTTTAAAACAAATTAACAAAACAACAAAAAACTACTGGACGTAAAGGTCCCAATGCTAAAAATAAATAAGTCAGAGCTAAAAACAAACGAGACACTTATTGCACTAGCTATAAATGCTTTATTCTATCAAGTAGACAAAAACAGACAATAGTCAGTGGATTGCATATAAGTACCAATGCAAGAATAAATTTATTAATTTATAAAACAAAAGCAACATTAAAAACATTCTTTCGCTTCTTTACTCTTTCTTTCTTTCCTTTCTTCTCTTTTTTCTTCTCTGTTTTCTTTCTTTCTTTCTTTCTGTTCAGAATCTATAAGTCCTTTAGACTTGAATTATTCCAGTTTGTTTTTCCTCGAGATAGTTACTAAACGAATTGGCAACTTCTGGTTCACTTGTTTCAGATAATTACTCATCTTAGCTTGACCATAAAAGTGAGTTTCAACTAAAATATCTCCAGGTTTGCATCTCTCAGAAATTACGTTTCTCTGCTATACCACAAAAAAAATTAAACTTCAACCTACGATGGGAAAGAGCACAAAATTTTACTTCCTTCTTCTGCTTCCCAAAAAAAAAGCCCTTGACTCTTTCCCCACCACAATATCAGAAGCAAGCCCACCGTTTCAGCCAATCTGATGCCAATAAGAACAGTCCTGTTCCTTTCTGTCACCCTCCTGGTGGGTGAACCAAAAATACCTCACAATTCTGTAGTTAGAATAGCAAACTGTTGCCCCTCTCTCAACGAATGAGTCCTTCTTCAAAAAAGTTTTTACACACCGAATTGCATGGGAGAGCAGTACTCCTTTCCCTGAATAGTTCCACTTTACCCTTGATCCTTATAATACCTTATAATACTGAGTATTAGGCAAGGCGGCATCAAGTACCATTTTTTGAGTCTTTGGTATAACTCCACCTGGGATTGAACACTGGTCTCCCGGGCCATGGACAAACACTCTACCCACAAGGCCTATACACACACACACACATTTTTTTCACAAAAACTGTATATCTTCGTTTTAAAAAATAAACATGAATTTCCTACAGATACAGATTTACACTGATTCTTGTCCGAAATGTCAGGGAGCGATACCTTGATCCCAGGGTACACAAATACTACACTCTGATCTATTTTTGTTTGAAATATGTACTTTTTTTTTTAGAAAAGATCCTTTTTACCGAAGAGAACAAAAAATCAATTTTTTTTCCAATTTGTAAGTCAGATGCTCGCGCATGTGGTCTTTTGTGATAAAAATGGTTGAGGTACCTTCAGCATAAAATTACCTTAAATTTTTTTCTACAAGTCGTGAGTCATGTCTCAGGCAGCCCACTTCGTGTATAAATGAATATATAAATAACGTCCACAAAATATACTTCATCTTTATTCGAATTCATCAATTAGTATATAAAATATTGGAACATACACAGACCTTTTTGATATGTTTTTTAAATGTGTTGCAAAATTTATATATTCTCTTTAAAGATTTATTCGAAAGAGGAAGTTGATCGTAAAGAAAAAAAAATTTTTTTCAAGCTAGTAACCTATTTTAGAGTGATTGTCTTTTAATTGGAATCATTTTGAGATGAGGCTTCTTAATCTGAGAATTAATTTTTTATTTATTGCGGACTTTTTTTGTCCTCATCTTGGTAGTTTTTGTGTTGTTTCTTCTTCACTACATTTCGGCCAAATTTCACCTCTGGCCTTCTTCGGGTGATTAACCGCGACCTCGGATAGGAATGCTGAGTCTTGTAACCGTATCCCCAGTTTACTGGCCGAAACGTAGTGAAGAAGAAACAACACAAAAACTACCAAGATGAGGACAAAAAAGTCTGTAATATTTTAGAGTGATTGTAAATACTGTTTACAGAGTCCCCGTGGTGTAGTGGCTAACACACTGAACTGCAGCATCGTAGTAAACAAGTTCAAACCCCAGTTGCGCTATTATGTTCACTTTTGGACCAATACCCTTGGGAAAGGCATGAACCCCCTTTCCCCTTCAGCTATGAGTTGAATAATACCACTATTGTTCTTCTACAAGGATGCCTTTGGCATTGTAACACTATGTAGGAGGTCCGCCAAGCAGACGATTCCTTTGTCTGTTTTGGCGCGAAACCAGACGAAGGGTTTTGGACTCGAGATCTCGGCGTGACCGGAAGTGGGTAAGGGAACGCGAGAAGGGAGTTGGACAAAGGAACTCGAAGAAGGCAGTTGGCGACGGACGACGGAAAGGCCAGTCGACACCGGACAGCAGAGAGACCAGTCGGATGAGATGAGGTTTAGAGCAGCGAGGGAAGATGTGTCAAGATGAGTCAGCACTCCTCGTGGGTTGAAGAATTTTCGCTAGAAATCCACGCTAACGTTAGTCTATATGTGCTCACAGGAATGCAGAGTGTTACATAACTCCTTGTCTTGCACTTTGAGTTAACCCCAGGCTCGTATTGTTCGTTTTGTTCGTTTGTTCTTTTTCTCCCACTCCCTCGATTGTATTTCTTGTAGCCGTAAAGAAATGTGCGATGCCCCCATCGGGACCACTAGTTGATCACCAGCCAAGAATATCGAAATGGTTCGAAGAAGTTGATGTAACGTGGAGGCCGAGGGGGTAACGCCACACATTAAATAGCCTACAAAAGTTGAAAAGTCGTTTAACAAAGAAAGCAGAATGTAGTAAGGCCCCATACATGTACATATACAAATATATGCAGAAACATAATCAAACATAATATACGAACTTCAATGAACGAACGAACACACTTCTTTATAAAAATATATCTTGTCTTTAATTGGAATCATTTTGAGATGAGGCTTCTTAATCTGAGAATTAATTTTTATTTATTGCGGACTTTTTGTCCTCATCTTGTTAGTTTTTTTGTGTTGTTTCTTCTTTCACTACGTTGCGGCCAAATTTCACCTTTGGCCTTCTTCAGGTGATTTACTGCGACCTCGGATAGGCGTTGAGTCTCTACGGTTCCAGGTGAGCATTGTCAGAAGATAGCGGTTTCAAATCCTACCCAAGCCGGCCAGAGGTTTACTTGGTCAAAAACGTGGTGCGATAGACAACAACTATGGAAGGCAGTAATTACTGGGGATACGGTTACAAGACTCAGCATTCCTATCCGAGGTCGCGGTAAATCACCTGAAGAAGGCCAAAGGTGAAATTTGGCCGAAACGTAGTGAAAGAAGAAACAACACAAAAACTACTAAGATGAGGACAAAAAGTCCGCAATAAATAAAAATTAATTCTCAAAAATATATCTCTCACACTTTATTCTCGAAAGGGTTGATGCTGGTTGTGTGTGAGAGATGAACTGGAGACGGGGACAGAATGCTATATTGACCCAGCAGTACCTCTTTCTCATTTTGGCTGGGTTGCTCAACCGTGGGTCACTGAGTGCCCAAAGCCCTCTGTCTGTCGCTAGCTCTCAATTCGGCATCTTGTCTCCAACTGACTCCAACTAACTCAAGCCATCTGTGTCCTGGTTATATTATTGTTTAACGTTCACCTACTTCTGCTGTTTGGGTGTCCTCGTGGTGTAATGGTTAAAGCGATGAACTGCGGAATCGTAGTACGCGAGTTCGTACTCCGGTCGCGCTATTATGTTCACTTTCGGGCAAATACCCTTGGGAAAGGTATGAACCCCCTTATTCTCCCTCCAGCTATGGATAAATAGTAGGACGGACTAGGTTCTTCAGCCTTGGTGAGGCAACTAGTCTAGGAGAAGGAAAACTCTGAATTCAAACCTGTTAAACTCGCTTAAAAATTGACCTTGTGTCATATCCTGCCCGAGCGGAGGGGTTGGTAAATAGTACCTACTTCTGCTGTTCTTCCGCTGATTTACACAGGTGCATCTCTTGATTGATGACTCGGTCGAGGGTCAATATATAACAATTACAAAATACTGTTTAGATCATTAATGTACAAATTGCCATCTGTAGTGCTTTCTAAATAGCCGATCAAGTTTTACAAGGAAAATAACATTCATTCAAATTTCACTAGTCTCGTTTCATTTTCATTTGTTCACTTTTTCGTTTTGTCAAATGAATAAATTATAAACCAATTTTACTCCTTTTATGTTGGCCCAGTCAGCTGGGGCCGTAGAATATACCAACTGCATCTCTACAAAGGAGTAAGACTCCCACAACGAGTGTCCTGGATATAACACTAAAAAATCTGATGGTGAAGCTTCAGTAATACTGGAGCTTTGGGGAATGCAGAGTACCCCTTACTGCTATCGCTCTCAGGTCCACTCTGGCCCGTAGTAGTAGCACCTGATAAATTGAATTGTAAGAAATAGAACTGTTTTATCATTTAACTATGTGTATCAATAAAATGTGTTTATAATAATATGTATGTAAAACATGATTTGGCATTAAATAACCAACAATGATTGATGTGCAAAAAAAACAAAATAAACAAAACCAAGCCAAACGACATTTGTGTACATTTTTATTATGTATTTTTATATAAACATTACCTTTCAATTTAAAAGTGACAAATTATATTATCTAATAGTCAGATTGTTAAAATGCACCTGTAATTTAAAGAAAATATTCGATTTTTTCTTCGATACATGGATCATAAAAGTAAAAGTTGGTGACCTGAAGGTGACCCGAAGGTGACCCCAAGCCACCCTTTTCATTTGCAACCACACCGAGGTGTTGGGGAGAGTGCAACTTCTTTCACTGGATTGTTCCACTTTTCCCCTTGATCTGTACCTTACTGTTGTGTTCTGGTTAGTGAACACAAGTAGTAGTAATAATAAGACAAACCACGATATGTGAGGAAAATAGTTATATTTACAGGAAGGAGTATTTACAAGAGAGAGACTGTTAGTAATAAGAACATAGGATTAATGATAGAGTAATGATATACTTCAACAATAGGAACGGCTCTTCTGGTCTGACTCGTAGGCTTATTCCCAGATTGATCTCCGCTACTGCCATATATGGCAGATGGAACAGCTCATTATGCTGAAAAGGTAGGTGATACCCAACACTTACAATACTGAGTGTTAAGCAAGGAGGCATCAAGTAACATTTTTTTGACGGGATCGAACCCCAATCTCCCGGGCCATTAGCAAACGCTTTACCATATTGAATTCATTGATTTTCAAGTATTTATTATTATTATTATTATTATTCCGTAATCTATCACTGCAGCAGTGTGTATTAATCACATTGATAATATTATACCAAGACTTTAGAATGTTGTATCAATCACATTTGTCACGTGATGGCTCACGGAGACGAGGAGGTGGGAATGATACTCTCCCCCCGTTGAACCAAAATTATCTAGCAGTCAAAAAGTGACCGTTATGAGAGAATGTGGGTCACACAGATGTTCGTACCTAAGTGACCTTGGGTCGCCGGACATCGGAAGGGGAAGGAGAAAATGAAGCCAAATGATTGGCGGGAGCCTCAAACGGAAGTGGGGTCCCCTTCCCCTCAACGGAAGTAAATACAAAAAAAGGTAGTTTTTGGACAAGTCTCGTGGCAGACGGACGACAGCCATTTCACTCCGGGCTAAAGACAAAAGACTGAGACATGAGAGACCTGAGTCTCTCAAGCCAGCATTAAAAACAGTACAAAGTCTATTAGCCCGTGAAAGAAGAGAAATTCTCCAGTGGAACCCCGTCAAAAAAATAAGATAAGTAACTTTGGGACATTTTTCCGTTACACCCAAATTTTGTTTACCACTCTCTCTCTCAATTTGAAAAAGGATAAAAGCCAAGAAAAGACATTTATATTCATGGACTATCCTATTATATATCTTTGACATTTTGAACGTATATATATATATATAACCGTAGTAAAGAACCTATGTATTTTCATTTTACCATGTGGTCTATGTTATTATTCCATGCTTTCCTTTCAGCTTCTATTCGCCTTACATTATCTTGCTTAGAACTGTCCTATTAATTCCTAAAGTATCACACGGGAAACCGGAGTTGTCGACGGTAGCAATATTAATATTATTACAACTCAGACCTATAGGCCCGTATTCTTCTATTATCGGAAGGGGAAGAAGTTTAGCGGCCTGGTGGGTGTGTGATAGTGTGAAATTTTGGACCCCTTTGCCAGCGGTGGCCAGTCTGGCCCTAAATTATTCCCTCACGTAATATGCCAGTTCTTATCTGCCTGAGAAAAGAACTCTGAACAGGACTTATTTCTGTAGGGGATCAAGTGCCAACCTGCCCCGTCTTCACACGTGCGAAAATAAAGTCCCATTTAGGGATTATCGCAAATTCCCCCCACAGACCTAAAATGGTGTCTCGTCCGGGGATATTTTAATCTTTTATTCCTGACCCCAGACCTTTTATGGGGGCTCGTTTCCGGAATGATTATTATTAATAATATTTATTGCTAGTAGTCGTGTGACAATTCCTGCCGTCTAAATCTACCCTGGGAGACCGTGAAAGAAAAAAAGGAATATTGTTGAAACAGTCAAATTACTGGTTGATATCACTGTTTGGAAAAATTAAAGAAAAAATGGACAAAATAGAGAACTTTTTAAAAGAACCCTCCATGGAAAAGTTGGAGAGGCTGAGAAAAAGCGAGATAATAAAAATTGGCGAGAAGCTTGAGTTAAATGTTCAGAATTCTATGAGAAAGCATGAACTCGTGAGAGAAATAGCAAGGCACATGGTGGACGAAAATGTGTTCGAGGAAGCAGTATTAGAAGAGCTACCAACGGAAATGATAAGAATGACTCCAGAAGAAATTGAACTGGAGAAAATTAAAATACAAGCACAAATGGAACTACAGAGAAATAAAATGGAACTGGAGAAAATAAAAATTCAGCAAGAAACAAGGCTGCGAGAAGTCGACTTGGCAATAAGAGGACGCAAAGAAAGCCATGACCGTTTCGAAGTAACGAAGCAAGCGAGGCTAGTCCCAAAATTTGAAGAAGCCAACGTGGACGGATACTTCGCACATTTTGAGCGAACTGCACTAAATCTTGGATGGCCGAAAGAATGCTGGTCGATGCTACTCCAAACTGTGCTGACAGGAAAAGCACAGAGAGCGTATGCCACTCTACCCACAGAAAATTGCGCCGACTATGATTTGGTGAAGGCAGCGGTTCTTAAAAGCTTCGAATTGGTCCCAGAAGCTTATAGACAGAAATTCAGAACACAGAGAAAAACTGAAAACCAGTCTTATGTGGAATTTCTGCGGGAAAAGGAGAACGCGCTGGATAAGTGGTGTGACTCTAAGAGGATAAACGGAGATGCTGAGAAACTCCGGCAGCTAATATTAGCTGAAGAATTCTTAAACTGTGTGCCAGAAGAAGTCAGGGTTCACCTAAGTGAAAGAAAAACTGACGTGACCTATGAAATGGCTGCACTAGCAGACGAATACATCCTCACACACCGAAAGACAAAGGAAAAAACGTTCACGGGAAACAGAGTGAAGTTTAAAGCTGAGTTAGGACCTAAGGAAGAAAATAGAAGGACCTTCCAAAGTAGCAGCAGAACAGTGGTCTGCTTCAAATGCGGAAAGGCTGGACACATAGCCATAAGGTGTCAGCTTGGAAAAGGTCCTGAAAGAAACCAGACCCAGCCGAGAAAACCACAGGGAGCTGTCACGACCGCTAGAGTAGACAAGTCTTATCGACCTTGGACGAAAAAAGGGATGATAAAAGGCCCACACGGAGGACCAGTGGAAGTCTCAATTTTACGAGATACCGGAGCATCTCAGTCGTTACTTCTACGAAATAAATTACCTAAAAGGGTAATAGAAGCAACACGTGAGACTGTGATGATAGAGGGTATCGGCGGAAAGAGGGTAAAAATACCGCTGTGTAAAATAACCCTAAAGTCCCAGTGGAAAGATGGACCTATTAAAGTTGGTGTGGTAGACAAACTACCTATGAAAGGAATTTCCCTTATACTGGGAAATGAAGTAAAAACTAAAAAGTGTCACCCGAAAAAGATGGCGAAAATAAGCGCCATAAATGAAGAAAGAAAGATGGCGAGAATGAATGCCAAACATGAAAAGAAGTTGGCGAAAATGAGCGCCAAAAATGAAGAAAAAAAGATGGTCAGAATGAACGCCAAACAGGAAGACAAGATGGCGGCTGAGCCACGTGGGCGGCACAAACGACATTGTCGCTCGCAAAGTGAGAAGGTGGAAAGAAAAGAAGTGAACCTTCCACCCCTCAATAAACAAGAAGATAAAAGGACCAGTCGTCAGAAAAAGGATGAAGGTCTAACGAATATTAGGAATAAATTCCCTAATACTTATCGAGAGGATAAGAGGAAAATAAGAGGACCCTCACAAGTGACTAAGAAGGAAGAATTTAAGAAGGGCGATGAAGTCCTGCTACTATCATCAAATAAAGGACCCCACTGTGGTGGACGATATATAGGTCCCTACGTAATATCACAGAGAATAAACAAGAGGACATACAGAATTGATACCAACGAAGGAAAGAAGAAGACACAAGTGTGTCACACAAACAAATTGAAGAGGTATGTCCGTCAAGAAGGCCAACCTCGAAAAATTGAGAACTCAGCAATGCCGAATAAATTCGAGGAAAAATTAGGCCAATTGTCTGTTTCAGAAAGAGAGGGCTTAGAAAAATTAATAAAAAAGTACCCAAGTTTATTTCTCTAACGCCCCACGAAAATGTAGTAGCAGAATATTCTTTCATAGTTGTTGAGAGAAAGAAAGAGAGAGAGAGAGAAACTGAAGAAAATGAGGAATTCTCGTCCCCAATGTTGAAATATGAGATGGACGAGAAAGCTGTGCGTCAACAAGTGACGGAGAGGGGAAAGAGAGAAAAGAAAAGGAAGTTTCTTCCCCCAGAGCTTAATAAACAAGCTTATAAAGTCGTCAAAAGTGACGAAGAAAGAAAGAAAGAAAAAGGGAGTTACCTCCTCAAGATTTGAAATATGATACGGCCAAAAGCCGAGAGAAAAAGAAAGAAAGGAAAACGAGATTAAAGAAAAAGAAAAGGGAGAGAGAGAGAGAAAGAAAGAGAAGAGAAATTGTTTTCCCCTATAGTGAAAATTAGGAAGGACGAAAAAAGGAAAAGGAAAGAATTCGTCAAAGCGTGAAGAAGAAAGGGGATGAAAGAAAAGTAAAGTGAGAAAAAAAAAAAAGTGAAAGAAAAGGAGAAAGAACAGTGAATTGAATTGCCTTTTTTTTTCTATGGTATTTCTATTCATCTCCCTTTCTTCTCTTAAGCGGGGAGGTGTCACGTGATGGCTCACGGAGACGAGGAGGTGGGAATGATACTCTCCCCCCGTTGAACCAAAATTATCTAGCAGTCAAAAAGTGACCGTTATGAGAGAATGTGGGTCACACAGATGTTCGTACCTAAGTGACCTTGGGTCGCCGGACATCGGAAGGGGAAGGAGAAAATGAAGCCAAATGATTGGCGGGAGCCTCAAACGGAAGTGGGGTCCCCTTCCCCTCAACGGAAGTAAATACAAAAAAAGGTAGTTTTTGGACAAGTCTCGTGGCAGACGGACGACAGCCATTTCACTCCGGGCTAAAGACAAAAGACTGAGACATGAGAGACCTGAGTCTCTCAAGCCAGCATTAAAAACAGTACAAAGTCTATTAGCCCGTGAAAGAAGAGAAATTCTCCAGTGGAACCCCGTCAAAAAAATAAGATAAGTAACTTTGGGACATTTTTCCGTTACACCCAAATTTTGTTTACCACTCTCTCTCTCAATTTGAAAAAGGATAAAAGCCAAGAAAAGACATTTATATTCATGGACTATCCTATTATATATCTTTGACATTTTGAACGTATATATATATATATAACCGTAGTAAAGAACCTATGTATTTTCATTTTACCATGTGGTCTATGTTATTATTCCATGCTTTCCTTTCAGCTTCTATTCGCCTTACATTATCTTGCTTAGAACTGTCCTATTAATTCCTAAAGTATCACACGGGAAACCGGAGTTGTCGACGGTAGCAATATTAATATTATTACAACTCAGACCTATAGGCCCGTATTCTTCTATTATCGGAAGGGGAAGAAGTTTAGCGGCCTGGTGGGTGTGTGATAGTGTGAAATTTTGGACCCCTTTGCCAGCGGTGGCCAGTCTGGCCCTAAATTATTCCCTCACGTAATATGCCAGTTCTTATCTGCCTGAGAAAAGAACTCTGAACAGGACTTATTTCTGTAGGGGATCAAGTGCCAACCTGCCCCGTCTTCACACGTGCGAAAATAAAGTCCCGTTTAGGGATTTTAGTTCATTTTGCCGTCACACATTATACCAAACTTGAACTTTTTACAGAAAAGATCTTTTTACCAAAGACAGACAGGATGAAAAGAAAACAAAACTTTATAAAAATTTATTTCTAACAATAGAATAAGACTGACCACAATTTTGGTATTTCCAGAGTGGGAAAGGGAGAAGTGGGCCTAAGCAATAGGCCTGAGAACTGCATCGAACCATTTCCATCAACAGGTACTACTAACCTTCAGTACACGCTCGTGTTGCCAGCCTGTGAATCAGTAAAAAGAAAGCTAGGAGAAAGGTATTTGTTATTCACTCCTTTAACCGTTAAAAAGCAACTAAATTGGTAAATTATTCGAAAAATTCAACTTAAAACCAACTTAACTGAAATTTCACTTTTAAAAAATTATACGAGATCTGCTGCAAAAAAAAAAAAGGGTTTGCTTCCAATAAAGTTCTCATCAGATCATGACCCTAGGTTTAGGCATAGTTTCGGGGCCAAAGCATCATTACCACTAACCCAGGGCGCCCAGCAGTATCTTACAATACTACTAGACTTTATTGGATGGTGCTTAATCTGTCCGAATGCCATATCCATTCAGATGCAGTTACAGTCTTGTTTTGGATCTTTTTTATATATTCCCTCTTCTCTGCTGGTGAAAATCCGATTTTGGTTTAAAATGTAGAGGTTGAGTTCGAAATAAAGCCTCGACATCCAATCTCAAGAGGAAATATGTCTGTTGACCAGCCATTCTTAATACACTGTTCGCGTAAGTCTTCGTACTTTTCCAATTCTACGGAACAACAAAACTCAAAAATTCGGCTAAAAGTCAACTCAATAGAAAAGTTAACTAAAATTAAACGAAAGCTGAAAAATCAACCAAAAATTCAACAAAGTCACTAAGACTACTAAAAGTCAAAGAACTTTGTTTAACGGAGACTCTTTCTTAGATAAGTCCCGTAAATTACAACAAATTTGCAACAGGACATTTGGTATGATGGTTAGAGTGTTCGCCAATGGCCCGGTAGACCTGGGTTCAATCCCAGGTCGAGTCATACCAAAGACTCAAAAAATAGTACTTGATGTCTTCTTGCTTAACACTCGGTATTATAGGGTACAGATCAAGGGTAAAGTGGAGCAATCCAGGGAAAGGAGTAGCGCCCTCCCTACACGTTGGTGTAGTAGCTATCGAAAAAGGAGCCTTCGAGTCGCCCTCGACTAAGGTCGCCAACTTCCCTTTTACTTACTTTTCCTTTCTATTTTTCTTTTTCTTTGTTTCACTAATATGAAATTTGTTTTTGAAAGCTTTGTCGTCAGTATTATCTTTTTTTAAATCAGTATCCGAACGAGAAAACTGCGGAACATACTGTTTGAAATTACTCACTATAGCACCACTAAAAATATTTTCCCAATATATTGAAAATTTGTAGTTTACCCATATATTGCGGAAATTTTTTTATTGTCATTTACCTTTCTATAACAAATTTCTTATAATTATTTCTTTTATATTGCGAATTTGGTATTATTAATCCCTTTAACTTTTCCTTATTTCTAAGACAGGTGCTTATGTAGTGAAAATGGTTGAGGTTCCATCAATGAAATGTTTCCTTGATTTTTTTAGTTATGTGACCCGCCCAATGAGCCACATGCGGCCCACTTTTTAAAAAAGGTTTCACATGCCTGGTTTACATATTGAATTAACCTTACAAAATAAAATAGATATTCGACTTTGAATAAGTTTGCTTGGAACATCTATACACGTAATGTTCCCTTCTCGTTGCATCGTCAGCTAAACACACCAACAAACCACGAACACATGTGGCAAATGCTCAACCAAACCATTTAAGGAACTCTTCATGCTACACCTCCAGTTAGCACACACTGCTGTTCTAAACTTCGCTGCTTATTCACAGATAGAGCTTTGTACAACAGCCCTGACCACATAAACCTGCAGCACAGAGATTCCATTGGTGTCGTACTGCCTGTAGCAGATGCAGTGCAAAGACCACGCCAACAATCCATATTGAGCCCTCACTTATGGCCTTCTTCTCCCGTAAACACTTGTAGCGCAAATATAAAAGTAAAGTTGGTGACCATAGTCGAGGGCGACCAGAAGGCTCCCTTTTCAATAGCTACTACACCGAAGTGTAAGGGAAGGTACTACTCCTTTCCCTGGATTGCTCCACTTTACCCTCGATACGTACCTTATATCGCTGAGTGTTAAGCAAGGAGGTATCAAGTACCATTTTAAAAGTCTTTTGTATGACACGACCTGGGATTGAACCCAGATCTCCCGGACCATTGGCAAACACTCTACCCACTAGACCAATGATTTCAACCCCTAATTATGGCTCAATCTGCAACCGGCACAAGAATAAGGACGCCCGTCCACTCTACTCGTGCTACTAAAAAGAACGATCGTCAATCAAACAAAAACAAGACCACCAAAAGAACTGCTATAAGCCACACTTCAAGACCGACTTTCCTATCACAGCAACATGGAGAAAGTAAGACAGTGCTCTGAGTGACAAACTCTTTCTTTTTTACTTAGATTCAACTTTAACCACAAACCAAACAGAACCTTTTGCCGAACGAACTCTCGAACTATATAAAACAAATGTTTAGATGCATGAATATACCTTTCCTAGTCTGTTAACTCTTGTTGCTTATCATTCATTTCTTTATCACCACACCACAAACGATGAGTGATACAGCGTTGTCCTCGTCAGAGGTATGTCATATAATGGCCGAGGGATTTCGGTTCATGCCTTTTGGGTTTAGTTATGCTGAGAACCTTTCGGCTCGGCACATGGGTTACTTAGGTGCAACATTGATGCAGGTGTTAACACGCGCGTGCGGGGCGGACGTGTCACTCAGAGATGTCACAATAAGCCGAGATGGGAAACAGGGTTACAAAGTGCGGGTGACGTCACGCACCGGAAGCGCGCGGAGGATTTGGGGGATTTCGAAGAAACTTTGGAGAGTTGAAACTCGACGCCGAAGGAGGAGGTTCGACTTTTGGGGTTCGCAGAGGCGAGACGAATTTGCGCGCTACGGGCGCCGCACGGATGGCGGGGTGGGGGCAGATGAAGAAGCCAACATAAAAAGATTGTGTCTCTCTCCTTATGTCGAAGAACCTTTAAACTCAAAAGTAATAAAAGGTTCGTAGCTGAACTGAGAAGTCGTTACGTGTTTTTCGAATTTCGAGATTCCTATGTTCCAAGTTTTCTATATATGATCATGAACATTCGATGTCCATTTGACACATTGCCGTATCTGGCTATGGTACAAGTATTTGGTGGGTATACTTGTATTGTGATTTTGTTTTCTTGTGAACAGAAAACCATTTTGATCTTATAACAGATAAAATTAGCCATTTGTGTTAAATGATTCTTGTTTTCCCCCCTCTTTCATTCTGAAAACTAATTCATTGTTTAGCAAAAAGGCAAATTATAGTCTGCCCTGTTACATTAAGAAGAAAGGAAATACAGGAATGAGGACGAGAATGTTGATGAGTTTCAAGAAGCTTAATGACAGCCAGAAAGATAACTCTTGTGCTGGAAGAAAACAGTTGCAAATGATAGAGCCGGAATTAAACATCTAACCTTGAAGTCTCGAGGATCAGGGATTCTAGTAGGAATGAATGATGAAAGAATTGACTTCTAAAGGAACACTGACCCAAAAGTTGAATGTGCTCATCTCATGTTGTCATGGTCTGTTACTGTTGTTGGAATCGTCAAGAAGAGTCAGTGAAGAAGAGAGTCTGTCTGTCCTACTCGAAAAATATGTGAGAAAGAGACTGAGAGAGTGTTTGCGCGGCCTTTTATACTATCTGGGAAAGTCATCCGAGTAGTATGGCTCAAATCATCCTCATTGGACGAAAATATAAAATCGAAACCTCACTGGGTAAAGCAATTCCCGTGTTGTATTTTGGCCTTCGACCCGGCCAAAAATACCATTCCAAGGTGATGCACAGGAATGAAGTGACACATTCTAATGGCAGTTATGTGAGGAAATCGCGTGGGCGGAAATTGGCTGATGAAATGAGACGAGGTAAAAAAATTCCCATGGTACACTCATAGACTGATGCACCGGAAGAGAGTGACCTGTGAACTGCATGACAGTTATTTCCGCTTTGATGACGATCCAACATGCCATTCCAAAGATCGAGTAGGCGATTGAGTGGGTGTTGAACTATTATATAACTCAGTCAAGACAGAAATCAGGAGTTGCAGTTAGAGATCGGACGGAGTTATAGACGAGATGTGGTAGGGAAAGCCACATCAGGCCGAAGAGGTCGGGGCCCCTGATTGAGTTGGGGTCCAGAGAAGTAGCTGATAAGATGCAGTAAAGAAAGCCATCATCCAGCAGAGTGGGCCCCAGGGCCTCCGGTTGAGCATCTGGAGAACGAGAAAGACACAACGCTGACGGCCATAAGAGTGGGGTCAAAATATTGCAGTTCTGTTCGGTCTCCAACTCACTCTCACCATAAAACCTTGCACAACCTTTTCGAAAACTTACAATAAAGTGAGAGGTACATATTTTTATAAAGAAGTCTTCTTGCGTCTTTATTATTGTGTCGTTATGATACGGCATATGAGAATATAACACCCGCACTAAATAATAATTTGAAATTCTTCCTTCCTGCTACAATTGCTTATTTACGAATTCAAACGATCTTGTAAATATATTAAATTAATATGAACTGAATTATGTATTCCAAGCTAATCAGTACAGAATTTTTAAAGAAAATCAAAAATAAAACCAGAAAGCATGCAATTTCATTGTATAGTAAGACTATAATTAATATTTACTGATTTCTTCTTTCCCTTTTACCCCCACTCTGAATTAAAATCCAAAAATTGTAAAAGAGAAGATAGCTTACCTCCCGGAACGAACCGCGTGCAAGAGGGGTGAAAAACTCAGAAAAAAACATGGTCGTTCCAAAGCCATAATTTTAAAGACATGATCTCAGACCCAAGAAAATTGGCTAGATTAGGTTGAGACGTTTGCAAATTTCCCTGGTCCCAGGCATACAATAAAAGAACACGAGTGAGGAAGAAAAACTGTTTTGTTTTGCGCATTAATAACCCGAGCCTGTCTGGCATTCGCGCTAGGTAGGTGGTATTAATTTGAATCGTCTTGTCCGAGGGCGCATTTCCCCACCCAAGCAATAACTGCTTTGCTGAGTTTATGGCTTGACGCCTGAGGTGCCATATTATTGGGAAATGCCGAAGAGACGAATCATATTTTGTGACGGCAGTGCAAGAGTCGCGATTTGCGTATGCCCCACTGCCACAATAAAATGGCCTTGTGCCAAATCCTGACTGAGTGAGAAGCTAGTCAAATCCCGTTTTTACCTCGAACTTTCTTGTACAAATATCCCTTCGGGATCCATATTTCATACATTTCTTTCATTATCCTATTTACCAACCCCTCCGCTCGAGTAGGATATGACACAAGGTCAATTTTTTTCTAGCGGAGTTTAACAGGTTTGAATTCAGAGTTTTTCTTCTCCTAGACTTCTCCTTGCCTCACCAAGGCTAAAGAACCCAGTCTGTCCTACTATTTACCCATAGCTGGAGGGAGAATAATTGGATTCATACCTTTCCCAAGGGTATTAGTGCTATGTGAAATGCAATCAGACTTGTCCAGGATTTGAACTCATGTCGCCGTGTCCATTTCCTGTGACGATAACCATTACACCACGGGCATTTCTTTCATTATAGGGGATGAAATTTTACGTTGGAATTAATAGAATATATGTGATATTTTAGTTCTTGCGGCATAAAAGAGATCGAATGAATGTATTCATTATAGTGTGCATGTTATAGTATTCATTATAGTGTGCATGGGTCAGTGATTGTTTTATTTTACGGCATATCAACCTCATCGGTCATTCAATGCCGAATCAAGTTAAGGAAAATAAGCCTGAAAAGAGCTTCGAAGGAGAGGTCTTAGGAATTAATGATAAACTTTAGATAATTAGTTGATTATTTGTTTTTGTTTTTTTTTATTGGGAGTTTATTTATAGAGAATCATGATCAAAACAAACAAAACAAACAAAACTGAGGAACAGGTTGGGGAAGGGATCATATATCATATGTTAAAATATATCTAGTAAAGAAAGGGTTTATAGAAGTAATTTGGTCTTATTGTAAATTTCTTTAGATTTTTGTGTTTAACTTAACTGTTTTTAGAAATGATATCACATTATTTATTTCAGTATTTTGGAATAGTTCCTTCATATTGTTTGCACTATAGAAGGTTTTTCTTACATTCGCTAGGTCAATACATTCGATGAGAATGTACTTCACGGTGTATTTGGTCTGACATGCATAACACATTGGTTGCTGTTTTCCTTCGAGTAAATAAGAGTGAGTTATCCTTGGATGACCTATCCGGAGTCTAGACAATGTAATTTCCTCTTCTGTTTTTTTAAGCTTTGCTTCCATTCCCCCAGGGTGGGTTTAATTTCTAATAATTTATTATTTTCATTATTGTTCCAGCGTTGTTGTCTTTGCTGTAGTATGTATTTAATCATTTTCATTTTAAAGTCTGTATGTGGTATTTTAATTTTCTTTTCGGTGGTTAGGTTTATGGTGGACCTGGCTGCTTTATCTGCTTGGTCATTTCTACTGATGCCAGTATGACTTGGGACCCAACATATCTGTATATCATTGTCATTTGATAAATTCTTCAATTTACAAAGTATTCTTATTATTAATCCTATTTACCAAACCCTCCGCTCGGGTAGGATATGACACAAGGTCAATTTTTAAGTGGAGTTTAACAGGTTTGAATTCAGAGTTGTCCTTCTCCTAGACTAGTTGCCTTAACAAGGCTGAAGAACCCAGTCTGTCCTACTATTTACCCATAGCTGGAGGGAGAATAATTGGATTCATACCTTTCCCAAGGGTATTAGTGCTATGTGAAATGCAATCAGTCTCGTCCAGGATTTGAACTCGTGTCGTATCTTTTAAGAAATAACAACATAAAAAAATGTAAATATGAACATACAATGAACGCGATTCTCCTACCTCTTGGTATAAAATAATCCTAGTCAGTTTGAAATGCCGTTAAAATTAATAAACTAATCAATCAATCTTTATTTTTTTAATTGTTTACTTATGTCAGTCCTGAATTCTTTTGAGGATTAGACTTTGTTATTGAGCATAAAATTCGTAACTAATATTTTGGTTCAGCAGTTAAAGTAGCAGTAAAATATATCAGGACTGTTTTCTTTGAATATCGGACTTCTTTTTTCTAGTAAAGGGATAGCTGGTCTTAATTCCACTAGATTTTGCCTACAAAATACGAAAAAGTTTTTCTCGGAAAGAAAAAAAATTTTTTTTTTTAGGTGTGATTAGATACCTTGACTTAGAAAAGGTTTCACATTCACTTTTAATGGACAAAGGTACAAATATGAATATCAGAATATTTTTCCAATTTTTCCCTTTTTTCTTACAAAGAGTGTGACGATAAAATTAACTTTTATATAAGTTTTGAGCAATTTTGCGCATATTATTGCTTATTCATCGAAAGTACGTGGAGGTACCTACTTCGTTGAAGTTAATCAAAATTCGAATAATTGATATACCGAAATTTCGGCAGAAAATAGTTTTTCATGATGTATTCAGGTCTGCAATATAAAAAATGACTCTCAGTTCTTTGGGGAATTCTTTATTTTTAGGAAGAACTAATTCTAAAAGCGAAGCCGTGTTATGAGGGCAAAAAGAGGTGATTTAGTTTACAATATATAATAATTATAATATATAATTGGACACTGACTTTGTGTCCGAGTTTACGACATCAAATGTTCAATTTATAATGTAAATTCGATGTAAAGCGAACCCCGACTTTAAATCCGTTGATCGTCTGTTGTAAACTGAACCCTCACTTTATAGCCAATTTTCTTGGTTCGATTTTTAAAGTTTTTTTTTCCAAATATGAAAAATTCCTAAAAGAAGAAAGAGAAAGTTATTTTTAAACATTACTTAAAAAAGATTATTTTTCTACAAATCTGCAAGTAAATGTACATAAAGTCGGGTTACAATTTAAATTTATACGTTTATTTTTTAATTACTCGTGATAAAAAATGATTGAAAAATCAGTGGACACTAAATATTTATTGTAAAATAAACCTCCAGTTTATGGGTATTTCAAACAGTCTTACTTTTTCCTTTAAAAATGATATGAAAGTAATTTTGAAACGTAGAAAATTTAAATATATAAAAAAAAAAAATTTTTAATTACGATAAGTCAATCGCCACATTTTAACACAATATTTTAGTGATCGAATCAAAATTCAAAATACTTATGTTTTTGAATTTAAATTTTAGTCACCTTCATTACCCTCATGTAATACTCGTAGAGCTTTTAGTGGCACCCAACAGGACCACAGGACATTGATTTTCCTAAATGGCTTAAAAGGAAAACTTATATATATATATATATATATATATATATATATATATATATATATATATATATATATTCAACATATAGTCCTCGATATGGACACTTGAAAATTAACTTTCTTTTTACATAAATTGTTATTCTTCAGCGATGTCGACCAGTAGCGAAAATTCAGGTGAGTATTTTTTGTTAAATAAAATATTTATGTACTTTTCGGATAGTGTGGTCCCTTCTGGAATGTTTGGAATGTACGGTGACACACTACGTCAGAGACGAATTTTAAATAATCACAACTACTTTAAAAAAAAAAGAATAAAAGAAAGGAAATCGTCTATTGGTTTAATTTATAAAAATAAGATATAGAAAAGATTTAATTACACACACACACACACACACACACACACACACACATATATATATATATATATATATATATATATATATATATATATATATATATATATATATCCCTTGATGGGATACCGGATTATTATTAATCGAAAAAAAGACTATTTACTTGCTGTTAAATAAGGACTTTAATAAAGATTTAACTGGTTTTGGAATAAAATATTTTATTGTTTCATATTGCATTTTTTGCCCCATGTGTAAAATTTAATTTTCAGGATTTTGAGAGGGGGTGGTTAAAATGATTTTAAAACGTTTTTAATCTATTTTGGAAGTCGTTTAAGATATTTTTCTTTTTTTTTTTTTTTTTTACAGGAAACTTTTTTAAATGAAATTTTTGAAAAAAGAGTTTTTGATTACATTTGATTCTATTACAAGTAACAACACAACAACGTAAAAAGCTTCATTGAAAAAAAAAATTTTCTGTCCGCTTCTATAACCTTTTATTTATTCACTTGAAATTTAAAAAAGACTTTAACGTGTATATATATATATATATATATATACACACAACGAATTTCTCTTGAGAATAAAATAGGAATTTTACTGACCCGTGCCCCAACACAAAAATCCTTAATTTCTATCCAAGTGTCATGATACGAAAAAGCAATTGACACACTTTTTCGTACGAAAATAATTATTACGAAAAGAAACAATATTAATACGGTTCTAATCGTTAATCTAAATTGATATTATTATATTTACGACCTAAAAATAACAAAAATATAATCTTGATTGGCTTAAAAACATCTGAATACAAAATAGAAGCTTAAAAATAGTTGCTTATATAACCATTTATTATATAGATTTTTGTTAGAGCTTATACTTTCTATGGGGCTGTGGTGGCCGAGTGGTTAAGGCGTTGGACTTGAAATCCAATGGGCATTGCCCGCGCAGGTTCGAATCCTGCCCGCAGCGTGTCATTTTTTGTGCGTTTTCTCAGTTTTTTAAAGTAAAATATTGTTTGGATGTAAAATGAAATGAATTAAACCCATTTTACTTTTTTCATTGGATATTTATTTTTGTTTAGAATACAGTAAAGCCAGAATTGAATTTTAAATGCAATGTTTGATTGATTTTAAAATTAGAGAATCGCGTTCATTATACATTTATATTTAAATTTTTTTTATAGTTGTTTCTTAGGAAATTTTTTGCAAAAAGTTATATGATATCAAGTATTTCTATCAAACACAAATCATTTACACAGTCTAGTGTGGTAACAAGTATTTCTATCTAACATTAATAATTATATGGATTCAAATAATCATTTCTATTTAATAATAATAGCTATTTGTTTGCACTACGTTTTATGGTTTCCAAAAATTAATAATAATCCTTAATTAACAATTACAATTTCAAGTAAGAATTCTTAATACAAATAATTTACAGTTATATGGCATCAAATATTCCTAATGAATATGGCTAATTCCTTAAACAGATCTATTTGACGCAAAGATGAGACCCTGACTGATTCAACCATTTCAATTCATGGTGGACCTGGGAGTTACGGTAATGACGGGGTGACTTCTTGCTTCACTGATCACCAGAACTGTCATTTGTCATACGCCCCACCAGCATAAGAATATGGCAAGGCCGTTTTTAAGGTGGGTCTGGTCTTAAAGGGCGTCAGCTTTTTTAACATAATCAAAATATCAGTTTTTTATTGGAAGAAAAATATTTTTTTGATTACAGATATTTTTTATTTTTATTTTGATTATTTTTTATAATCTTTTCTTTGGGTTCTTAGCGTAGACTGAGAGATAGCTGGGTGATTGAAAACCGTAGCAAGTGAGCGTTTCTGCCAACCTCATCTATAAGCGTACCTTATAAAGAATCTTTGATTTAGCTAGGGAGTTCCGTCCCCATTATCGGGTGCTCCCCGCTTGCTGCTCATGTGCCATACTAAATAAAATTGGATACTTTTTATTTATTGTTCTTGAATGATACGAAGATAAGTAAAAAAGATGTCAGAGGGGTCCTGAAAAGTTCTCGATTTTACCAAGAACCACCCTTTCAACGGGTCTTTGAATTCACCAACGCATTCCTCTGCAGGTGACTCGAAACTGCACCCAGTGATGAGGTTCCAATTATGGAGTTATAAGGAGTGGAGATATCTCTTCTTTATCATTACTCCCAGGTTTACTCTGAGCCCAAAGTGGTAGTACTTCTTAGGGTCCCATTTAAGGATCACACGCATACACACATATAATTGTACCTATCTACCTGTGTGTGTATATATATATATATATAAAAGGTTTCAGAGAATCAACTTATAGTTTACGTTCTGGGTTTTCGTATCAAACCATCCTCAGGGCAATGTTAATATGTGATTATATATATAAAGTAAAGTTGGCGACCAGAAGGCTCCCTTTTCAATAGCTACTACACCGAGGTGTAGGGGAGGGCGCTACTCCTTTCCCCGGATTACCCTTTATATGTACCTTATATTGCTGAGTGTTTAGCAAGGAGGTATCATTTTTAAAGTCTTTGGTATGACGCGACATGGGATTGAACCCAGGTCTACCGGTCCATTGACGAACACTAGCCACTAGGCCAATGAATTCTATATATATATATATATATATACACACAATTCTAATTCTCTCTCTCTCTCTCTTTCTATATATATATAATTTTCTCTCTCTCTCTCTCTCTCTATATATATATATATATATATATAATTCTCTCTCTATATATATATATATATATATATAATTCTCTCTCTCTCTCTCTCTATATATATATATATATATATATTTATATTTACACACACAATTCCAATTCTCTCGTTCTCTCTATGTATATATCCATCCATATTTATATAAAATTCTATCGTCTCCGCCCTCTCTCTGTGTATATATATATATATATATATATATAGAGAGAGAGAGAGAGAGAGAGAGAGAGAGATAAAGAGAATTCGACGAGTTGTCTGAGAAGTAACGGATCTGGCATCACGAACTATTTATTTAAATTCCAAAAAACAAATTACATTGTTTTCTCTTGAAAGTCTGGTGCACGTTTCCATCCTCCTCTTCCACGAGTCAATGCATTACTCGAAGGGTTCTTCTGGGATGTTCCTCTGCCCTCTTGATGTCCTACATGCCTTCAAAATGTGTCCCTTTGCAGATCATCTTGAGCTTAGATCAAAGGAATGAATCACACGGAGCAAAATCAGGTGAATAGGGAGCTTGTTCCTGTAAGGCGATGTTCCTCTCGGCCGGGAGCTACTGGATGCTCAGAGAATTGTGAGCAGGTGCATTATCGTAGGGAATCACCCACAATTTGTCCTACCACAACTCTCGTCTCTTCTCGCGCACTGAGCAAAGTGAACGCCGGAGGATCTCCTTTTAGACTTGCTGATTGTCACAATTGTTACAAGAACTTGTCGTTTTCCTTCTCCTAGACTGGTTGCCTAACCAAGACTAAAGAACCCGTGCTGTAATGGTTATCGTTGTAAGAAATGGACACGGCGACTCGAGTTCAAATCCTGGACGAGACTGATTGTATTTCACATAGCACTAATACCCTTGGGAAAGGTATGAATCCAATTATTCTCCCTCCAGTTATGGGTAAATAGTAAGGCAGACTGGGTTCTTCAGCTTTGGTGAGGCGACTAATCTAGGAGAAGGAAAACTCTGAATCCAAACCTGTTAAACTCCGCTTAAAAATTGACCTCGCGTCATATCCTGCCCGAGCGGAGGGTTTGGTAAATAGGACTAAAGAACCCAGTCTGCCATTGTATTCACCCATAGCTGGCGAGGGAATAATCGGTTTCATACCTTTCTCAAGAGTATTAGCGTTATGTGAAATGCAAACAGCCTCGTTCAGGATTTGAACTCTGGTTATCGTGTCCATTTCCTACAACGTAAACCATTGCACCAAGAGCACCTCCTTTTAGACTTGCTGATTGTCTGCCCATGTGACAAGAACTCATCGCGGACAATGTCTCTCAAATCGTGACTTTGTCTTTTTTCGGCCTCGACATCAAAGATTTCCACTGACTATCTTGGCGCTTGGTTTTCGGGTCGTGTTAATAAAACCCATATCTCATCACCATGTATAACTACTTGCTCTACGAATCAAGTCTCGTTCAGTTTGAAGACGCTCGATGATGGAAAAGCACATGTGTAAAATAAATGCATTTTTGGCCCATTGTTGGGAAGCTAACAAGTTCAACCACTACGGTTCAGGGTGGACCTGGGAGTAATGGCAATGAAGAGGTACTACGAAACAAGTCTGGTCCGGTTTGAAGACGCTCGAAGATGTCTTGACATACCTGCATATGGTTCTCCTGATCTTTAATCAGTACTCTTGACACTAATTTTGCGCAGATTTTCTGCATCCCCAAATATTCGGTGATAATCTTCCAAACACTGTCCTTTTTCCTGTCCAGTTGACTTACGATCATTCTATCAGTCAACCAGCGATCGTCACAAACCATTTACCTTACACTCTCGACATTGACCTCGGTTCTGCTTATTGAAGGTCTCCCGCTCCTGGAGTTGTCTTTCACCTCTTCGCGACCATCTTTGAACCTCTTGTGCCTCTCAAAAAAATATACGTGTACAATATGGTGTTATTTTCGTTGATAGGCTTGCTGATGCATTTCAAGTGCTTGTGACAGAATTTTCCCCAATCGGAACAAAAATTTCAGATTGATTCGTTGCTCATTATTCATCATTCGTTCTTCCGTGCTCATAGCTGAACGACCTGAAAAAGAGGAAGTGTAAACAAAAGCATATGAAAAAAAATGCAATGGTTTCAGAAAGCTAAGATTACCGTTGCATTACTCTCAAGATATCATGTTAGATGAAAACTAATCCACTTATCTCTCTTTTACCCATAGATCACGCATCACACTCAGTTCCATGGGGGTGTCCTCGTGGTGTAACGGTTAAAGCGATGGACTGCAGAATCGTTGTAAGCGAGTTCGTACTCCAGTCGCGCTATTACGTTCACTTTCTGGCAAATACCTTTGGGAAAGGTATGAACCCTCTTATCCTCCCAGCTATGGGTTAAATAGTACCACTACTGTTCTTCTTGGAGAATAGCTTTGGCATTACCGACAAAGTTTGATATGCCATTAAACAAAGAAACCAAACCAAACCAGTTCCGTTACATTTCACACACACACACACACACACACACACACACATATATTTGAGGGGTTATCACTATTTGGCAGTTGTTTGGTGCTAAGGAGAATATTTAGTCACATCCCCACACACCAAGTTCCTGTCGGTGTCTCATCAACGGAGACAGATATCAACACGCAACTAGCAAAGTTATTGACAGCTAACGATAGGCTATCGGTCACATGGAAGTCAGACCTGACTGATAAAATAAAACGCAGCTTTTCCAAGCTGCAGTCGTGTCGATACTGCTATATGCACTACATGGACGCTAACAAAACGTATAGAGAAAAAGCTTGACGGCAATTACACAAGATCACTGCGAGCAATATTTAACAAGTCCTGGAGGCAACACCTCACAAAACAGCAGCTGTACGGCCACCTACAACCTATCACGAAAACTATCCAAGTTAGACGAACCAGACATGCGGGACACTGCTTGAGAAGTAAGGACGAGCTTATAAGTGACATACTCCTGTGGATCCCTTCACATGACGAGCAAAGACAGGACGACCAGCTAGAACCAATATACAACAGCTCCGTGCCGATACTGGCTATAGCCTTGAAGACCTCCCGAGAGCGATGGACGATAGAGACGGGTGTCAAGAGAGGGCCAGGGAGATCCGTGCTGGCAGCACGATATGATGATGATGTGTCTATTGAATCAACGAAAGGAAAATCCTTGAAGCAATATGCATAAAAAAAATAAAATAAAATAAAAAAACAAATAAAATAGAATTTATCACAGACACTAAAATATTAGATATTATAGCTAAAAATCACTAACACTTTTCCCAACCAAACGTTTTAAAACAAAACGCTGAAAACGTGAAAACCGACAGCTTTTCACTGGGGTTTGAGTTGTACTATAGCCACAATTAACGCCATGTGCGAAATGGACATATAATGTTCATAACGATAGAACATATAACATGTATACATAAAGAACATAGGAATCTCGAAATTCGAAAACTCGTAACGAATTCTTGTTCAGGTACGAAACCTTTTTATTAACTTTGAGATAAAGGTATCGACATAAGGAGGAGAGACACAATCTCGCTATGCCATCTTATTCATTTGGCCCCTATCTCGTGCGACACCCACGGCGCGCAAATTCGTCTCGCCTCACCGAGCCCCAAAAGTCGAAACTCCTCGTTTGGTGTCTAGTTTCCAACTCTCCTAACTTTCTTCAAATCTCCCACAAACCCCCGCGCGCTTCCGGTGCGTGACGTCACCCGCAGCCTGTCACCCAGTTCCGTCATCTCGGGCTATTGTGACATCTCTGAGTGGCACGTCCGCTCCGCGCGCGCGTTACCACCTACATCAAGGTTTGCACCTAACTAACCCATGTGCTGAGCCGAAAGGTTCTCAGCCTAACTAAACTCAAAGGCATGAACCGAAATCCCTTGGCCATTATGTTACAGAGTGACAGCAAGTCTCCAGGACTCTTCTCAGTATTCTGGCTGATCTTAATAATGCCGTAGTTTGGATGGTCTCCACTCGTCCTCTTATTTCCAAGTCCTCCAGTCCCTTTACCAACCCTTTGGTGACTGTACCGAGCGCAACAATTACGATTAGTGTCACCGTCACTTTCATATTCCATAGTTTTTTCAGTTCTCTTTATTATTATTATACTTGAAATATTTTGTATGATTGATTGATTTTAACGGCATGTCAACTCATTTAGGGCCATTTTATATTTAGAGATTAGGGAATCATGTTCATTGTACGTTCATATTTACATTTTTTGGGGTTGTTTTTTAAGTGTGTGTGTGTTTGGGGGGGGGCATATTTTTTGGCTCATGGTCCTAACTGATGTAAATAATCTATTTAATGCAAATTTGGGACCCTAACAGGTACTACCCCCTTGGGCCAAAGTTGTCTTAGGAATAATAGCAATGAATGGGTGTTCCACACTTCCGAGAGCTCTAAAACTGGAGCCTCACTATCAGATACAGTTTAGTGTAATATTCAGGATACGCCCTTTTTAGGAAGGGTGGAGTCTTGCAAGATCTCTCTCTCTCTCTATATATATATATATATATATATATAATGAATAGATGTATATTAGTTTTTTTATATATATTTAATAGCATGGATACTTATCTGCGACCACTGGTTTCATGCCGTCTTTATACGACAATCATCAGTATAAATATATATATAAACTAATATATCTTTATTTTTTATTATTATTATTATTATTATTATTATATCGCTCTATCACAGATATTGAGCACTCTCCAAATTATACCGCGTTTGGTCTGCCACAAACCCACCAAGTGAGATTGTGACAACCATACATTGTTGTTATATATATATATATATATAGGTATTTTCCAAGGTAGATCATCCGAGAATTAGTTTCTTTTGGAATTTTCCAAGTCCTGTTATATTTTTCTTCGTGTTTTTGGTTCACACCAGAAACTGAAAAACAGGATGGAAATAAATTTATTATCCTAAATTAACCGGTCTTTGGTTTTTTCTTAAAGATATATATATATATATATATATATATATATATATATATATATATCGGGTAATTGAAAAGTGACTCCGTATTTTACAATTCTTATAATTAATTTATTTCTTAATTATAATTTTTACAAACAATTGATTATTAGTATTTTAAAATAGAGAGTTACTTTTCAGTCACACTGTATATGAGAGAAAGAAAGAAAGAATCCGTTTTTAACTTGACCAGTGGGCGTATCAGGCGTTATTCACAAGGACAGAATTGGACAGTGGCCAATAAAAATATCTCGATGAAATAGGTCAATTCATCAGCCAACTGTTCGGCCAGCCAGTTATATGAATTGCTTGCCAAATTAGAAACAAAATGCTTTTCAATCTTTCGGCCCCCAAGAAATAGAGACCAGCTTCCCTTTTTTTTTTTTTCGTTTTCGATGTTATTGCTTCACGTTTAGATTATTAGAAAAGAGACCACAAATATCACTGTTTAATCCCCACTCCTGCATAAATGAGGTTGTTTAAAAAAAACAAAACAACTAACTCATCCATCACAGCGGATTCGGGCTGGGTGTAACAATTGTCGTCGTAGAAAATGAACACAGCTACTTGACAAGGAACAGTGTCAGTTGAGAATAAAAGATGACTCTTAGTATTGGCCTATTGGTTAAAGTGTTCGCCAATAGTCCAGGAGACCGGGATTCAATCCCAGGTCGAGTCATACCAAAGACTCAAAAAATGGTACGTGATATCCCCTTGCTTAGCGTTCAGCATTATAAGGTACGTATCAAGGGTGAAGGGGAGCAATCCAAGGAAAGGAGTAGCGCATTTCCCTACACCTTGGTGTAGTAGCTATTGAAAAGGGGACCTTTGGGTCGCCCTCGACTAAGGTCGCCAACAACTTAGTGTGTATTCACCCAGCTCCTCCGCCTCGTGCGAGTTACGACATAAGGTTATTTTGAAAGCGGTGTACAAGCAGTTTGAAATCAGAGCTTTCCTTCTCTTAAATTAGTTGCCGCACCAAGGTTAAAGAGCCCTGTCTGTCCTACTATTTATCTGTAATTGTAGGAAGAAGAGTTGGATTCATGCCTTTCCATAGAGAATTAGCGCTATGTGAAATATCAACAGCTTCGTCCAGGTTTTGAACTCATGATAAGAGACCTAATGGCTAGACTGCGACATCGTAGCGAGTTCGAACTCCAGTTGCGTTATTACGTTTACTTTCGGACTAATACCCTACCTATGGGTTTAAATAATACCACTACTGTTCTATAAGGATGGCTTTGGCATTAAATAACCCACGAAGGTTGATATACCATTATACAAAGAAATTTACCCTGCCTTTTACTTCGCGGAAATCACAGTAGCTCCTGACGAAGTGAGCCGAAAATTACCGAAGACTCTCAGGACGCCGTCTGGTGACGGCTGTTAACGCACTGGTTGCTCTACCAGCTAAGCAACAAAACGCCATTGGTTTGCAGAAACCCAAAACAAACTTATGCACTCATCTATTACATTGAATGGACACGAAGGTTTCTTTTATCTTCTTACTTTTAGATACTTTTAGATATGGAGCCGTATATAATCAAAACCCGATAGACAGATCGATGAAGGGGGTGCATTCTCCCCTTCCGTAAAAAGGGACCACGGATTAGCCAAGAAATACAAGAGGTATAACACTTATATCTATAGCGGCCAAGATATACAATGCTCTACTACGCAACCGCATAGAACCCAAAATTGAGAACATACTTAGGAAGAACCAAAATGGCTTCCGGAAGAATAGATTCACGACGTCACAAATTTTGACTATCCGTCGAATTCTTGAAGGTGTACGAGCAAAAAAGCATAGAGGCGACAATATTATTTGTCGACTTTACCAATAGCGTGACTGGAGTTCGAACTTACAACGTCGCAGCCCAACACGTTCGCCACTATGCCATGGACCCCGCCCCAGGTTGTGCCCCGCTTAAAAATTCATCTTGTTTTACATTCTACCCATGTGGAGGGGTTGGGTGAATACAAAGTAATCTACCGCAGGTAAAGATGTCGGTTTTAACTCATGGTAGGTGTGATAAAAAATATCTAAAATTTTAGAAATCAAATGAAGACGTGTGCTCAGCTTAGTAACTTGTATAACAAATGATGTTGTCTATCTGGTGAGGTTTGGTTATTTGGTTTAATGGCATATCAACCCTTCTTGTTTATTTAAAGTCAAATCCTGTTTATGGAAGTAAATTATGGAAAGGAATCCGACAGCATGGCGAAAAATTGAAAAACAAAGTAATCCAAAACATATGAATTTATTAGAAATAAAGTCGACGTTAAAACGCTTCGGTTTTAATGAACCTTCGTCAGGACTTTAAAATGGTAAAACAAGTGTTGACAGAATAACGACCCATCGTTGATAAATACAGCTTCAGTTTCATTTTTTTTAAACACCTTGGATAATGAAGATGTTAACTCTATTTCGAATTTGTCTAAATTTATGAGATGAAACTTGATAGTTATTATTACTGTGAATATTCAGATTAGTGATCCATCTTACATATGCAAAATAGAAGTGAATTTTAACATTGCGACTGTAGCAGACGGAATTTTCGTATTTTTGTTTGGCGCGTAATTTAATTCGGCGCATAATTTCACCCAATCAGACTGACTTATCCTATTCCTCCCGACCACCTTTCTGGGCAGCAGTAATTGGGGAAAACCGTCAAACACTCTCTTGGGTTGAACAACTTCGTTCAGTGCAGACGTCTCACTGGCTGCTCTTCGATAGCAGCAGCAGCATGGACACAATGAGGGAAGCTATCTAATTTATGGATCCCTTGCGTCTATTTCTCTTAGACCAATGGTTCCCAGTTGAATATGAATTAGATATATTCAATACGTCACACACAGGAACAACTTTACGTCACCCCAAAAATTGGCTATGTCGACTGTGATGCCGAATTCCGCTCCGACACCTAGTGACTACTTCATCTCTTGTAACCGTATCCCCAGTAATTATTGCCTTCCATAGTTGTTGTTACAAGACTCAGCATTCCTATCCGAGGTCGCGGTAAATCACCCGAAGAAGGCCAGAGGTGAAATTTGGCCGAAACGTAGTGAAAGAAGAAACAACACAAAAAAAACTACCAAGATGAGGACAAAAAGTCCGCAATAAATAAAAAAAAATTGAAAAAAAAAATTAATTCTCAGATTATGGTTACCAGACTCAGCATTCCTATCCGAGGTCGCGGTTAATCACCTGAAGGCCAGAGGTAAAATTTGGCCGAAACGTTGTGAGAAGAAACAACAAAAAAAAACCCTACCAAGATGAGGACAAAAAGTCCGCAATAAATAAGAAGAAAAAAAAATTAATTCTCAGATTAAGAAGCCTCATTTCAAAAGGTTACCAATAAAGACAGCTTCAATTTTATTATCACACTTTTTAGGGCCTCCTGGAGCCATAGAGTGTGGCAGTATTTTTAGGTTCAACCTATAGGTGGCCGAAAATCCGGAAGTAGGAAATGTTCACCCCTGTTTATATACAAGTGAGTCTGCTAGATAAATAGACTCAGATAGGAGCAAAAAAAGCGAGTCTGCTGTATAGAAGAGGAGGGACAGAGAGAGAGAGAGAGAGAGTCTGCTAAGAGGATCGGCTGAGGAGAAGCGACGTCAACCCGAAAACCAAGCAGTCAGTTTAGTTTTTAGTTGAAGGAATTTCGCCAGCTACCTACGTAGCGAAAGTGAGGACTCTACACGTCGTCATTTTGCGAAGTGTTACACACACCCCTTGTTAATATATATTCGAGGGTTTTGTTTTCGACTTTTTCTTCCATTGTGGACCCGTCCCAGACTCGTGCACTTCGATCCGAACCAGCAAAGAAACGTAGTACGTGAGGTGAGATTGAGCAGACGAAGATGCAGGAGCCACAGACGGAATTTCAATATATATATATATATCAACAACCTCTTTCCATGCACATACTGTACCCAGGTCAACATCAGTATTGTCCTTCAGGATGTTGCAATTTTACTTTGCGTCAGCGTCACGTGTCTAACTAAACTCAGATTACTAAACGCAGTCAACAGGGCTGAGAATATGCTGAGGGGGTGTCCTCGTGGTGTAATGGTTAAAGCGATGGACTGCGGAATCGTAGTATGCGAGTTCGTACTCCAGTCGCGCTATTACATTCACTTTCGGGCAAATACCCTTGGGAAAGGTATGAACCCCCTTATCCTCCCAGCTATGGGTTAAATAGTACCACTATTGTTCTTCTAGGGAAATGGCTTTGGCATTAAATAACCTAAAAAGAGTTGATATGCCATTAAACACACAAACTAAACTGAGAATATGCTGTATTTCCTACAGAAGAGTAAGATATCCCCCAAAAAGAAGGGACCTGTGTCTGACAATAAACTGCATCTAATGGTGAGGCTGCAGTTCTGGAGTACCCCTTCACTGCCATTACTCCCAGATCCACTCTGATCTGGAGTGGTAGTAATTGTTAGGGTTTTATCTATGGGTTAGATAGATTAGACTAAAAGGTCTTCGTTATCCATAGGATCATGTCCAAAAAACCGTGTGTGTCTTAAGAAACTACACAAAAAATATGAACATACCGTGAACGCGATTCCCTTAACTTTAAGCATAAAATAACCCAAGACAGGTTGACATGCCGGAAAAATTAATCAGTTTAGTGTAAATCTTGTGGTGCCTTGTATAGCAAGCTACTACATCTGCCTTTCTGAGTGTTTGTACTGACGGCCTTATGCCAGATTATGTTGGACTCAATAAATGATAGGAATTCGGTTAATGGTCTTTATATTGGGTCAATGAAAGATAGACTGAAGATTTAAGTCATAGAGGAACAGTTCAGTGGTTAAAGCTTTGGAGTAGACGCTCAAAGGCTGGTGGAACGTACTTACCAACAGAGAACAGTAACCTTAACTGTCATTACTGGAGTGAAGCGTTCTTTAAAAAAAACGAAGAAAAAGAAGAGACAGAAAAAAGGAGAATGAGAGTCCTCAGCACCTGAGAATATCACAGCTGTTCAATTGTGAGAATGATAGAATATATTCCTACAGCTAATGTTAATACAGACAAAAGGTAAATACTACGTCTCTCTACAAAGCTAAACTTAGTAAATATCCATAATAAATTTCAAAGACCTATATATGCAAAAGAAAAACAAAAAAACTGCTTGCTCTACATTAGTTTTCTGATGGGAAGATACGCGAGGTCTATCTAGAACGGGACTCCTCAAAATAGCCCATACGGACCTTTAGGGAGGAATAAAATGTCCACAGATTTTACAAGTTTGCATTAATACATCCCTTTATAACAATCAGCTGTGTTTCTGTCAACAGGAAATGTGGGTTTACTCATCGAAATGCACCAAAACTATATATATATATATATATATATATATATATATATATATATATATATTGCGGGGTTTTTTTCGTTTTTTTTTCTAGTACCGTGAATGCTGGTAGATATTAGATTAGTAATATATATATATATATATATATATATATATATATATATATAGCCATTGGTCTAATAAGTAGAGTGTTCGCCAATGGTCCGGAAGACCGGGGTTCGATCCCTGGTCGAGTCATACCAAAGACTCAAAAGATGGTACTTGATGCCGCTTTGCTTAACACTCAGTATTATAAAGTAAGCATCAAGGGGAAAGTGGAGCAATCCAGGGAATGGAGTAGCGCCCTCCCCTACTCCTCGGTGTAGTAGTTATTAAAAAGGGAGCCTTCGTGTCATTCTCGACTAAGGTCGCCAACTTATATATATATATATATATATATATATGTATATATATGTGTGTGTGTGTGTGTGTGTGTGTGTGTGTGGATTTTTCTAAATTTTCATTAGAAATTTCTCGTCATTTCTTTGTTATAAGATGAAGATCTTTGAAAAAATAAAGGGTCTGCTGAAATAAATATTATTACCAAAAGTATGAGTAATTTTTAAAGGTTTTTCTTTTATATGAAATTATTTACTCTGTATTTTAATTTATAATCATTATACATTGAGCTTTTTATTGGATTTTGAATTACATGGATATTGAAGAAAGAAAATCCTAAAATAGAATCGTTTCCATCATGCATACAAAAATTATTGGATTAGGGAGACTACTTACCAGGTATCGGGGGTGTCCTCGTGGTGTAATGGTTAAAGCGATGGACTACGGAATCGTAGTACGCGAGTTCGTACTCCAGTCGCGCTATTACGTTCACTTTCGGGCAAATACCCTTGGGAGAGGTATGGACCCCCTTATCCTCCCAGCTATGGGTTAAATCGTACCACTACTGTTCTTCTTGGAGAATGGCTTTGGCATTAAATAACCTACAAAGGTTGATATGCCATTAAACAAAGAAACCAAATCTTTACCAGATATCGTATACTTATCAAAATACCTGATTGGATGTTATGTATCATTCACATACAATCAGTTCAAAACATATATGACTTGGTAGACTACACTAATTAATGTCTTCTCACTCCTCGCGATACTTCAGTCTTCTTTGAATGTTTTCTGGTGTGGTTTGAAAGTATTTCAATGGACTGATGCTCCTGCATTCTCAACTTGCCAACATTATCAATATCAACATCTCAGACCAATAAGCAAGCAAACGTGCTCATTCATAAAGTAAGTAAAAGTAAAATCAGCGACCTTTGTCGAGGGTGACCCGAAGGCTCCCATTTCGATAGGTGTAAGAGAGGTGTAAGAGAGGGCGCTACTCCTTTCCCTGGATTGCTCCACTTAACCCTTGATCCTTACCTTATAATGCTGAATGTTAAGCAAAGTAGCATCAAGTACTATTTTTTTGAGTCTTTGGTATGACTCGACCTGCGATTGAACCCAGGTCCCCCGGGCCATTGGCGATACAATGAGAATTATGCTAATTATCATTGTCCAAGTTAAAAAGCTCTGAAAATCATCCTTTCGTCTTTCTCATCTATTGTTAATATAAGACCAAACATATAAATCGGGGCTTCTCTAAAGTGTTCTATATAGACCCCTGGGAGTGTGTTGCATGTTGATCTTGGACAGACCCTTCAAATAGGGATATCTAAACAGGATGTTCCAGCTATGTAAAAAAAAACAAACAGTGGAAGCAGGTTACATGGGTTGACAGCCAGAAGGAATGATTAGGCATTACGAAATTGTGTATATATATATATAGGTATCTACAGACTGAGAGGTCAGTCGGGCAGTTAGAATAGCGATCGGCGGTTGCCCGGAGAGTGGGGGACCCGAGGGGGAACCTCCCATCAAAGAGGCAAAGACGTAAGACCCTGAATATAGAATCACAACATGGATTAAGAAAAGTGTCAATATAGCAGTTTCCCGCCAGTCTGTGTCAGAGTTTTTCGTCTGTCTCTCTCCCTCTCACTTACAGCTAAATTCGGACCTTTCATGTAATGAGAGAGAGAGAGAGAGAGAGAGTGAGTGAGTGTGTGTGTGTGTGTGTGTGTTACATTTTTTATAAAGAAATGTTTTATGATTCTTAGCATCGAATACCTCATAGGGTGAATTTACATGTTTGTATTTATTAAATCTTTTTATTATAGGAGAAGAAAAAATCGCTGAATCATGTAGACGATTTGTCAGATATCATACACTTAGCAGAAAGATTGAGTGAGTGTGATGGGTTGTTCACATACGGCCCGTTCAAAATCATACTAGTCATTTAAATAAACGAACGACCTGACTGATGGAAGGGATTTGGATCTTTTCAGTGTCCTTAAAGCATATAATCATATTTCCATGAGAGAAAACCATTCAAAAACAATTGTTTTAAATTATTTCACAAAAATAAGGTTAAAATTTCCATTCTTTTTATAATAGATTATGCGGCATTCTTAAGAAAAAAAATTTTGATAAAAATGTAATTTTAAAAACCAAAACAATAAAAATAAAATAAAATGGCTGAAATTTTAATTCTTATCCATGGTAACAGATTTTAATGAATAAATTTGAAATTTAATTCAACTGCTAAACCTGCAACCTAATATCTGTTATAGCGGTGATTGAGGAAATTACACTATTGTTTTTAGGCACACAAATGAATTACGAGAGTTTGATTTAACAACACACAATAACGAAAGTTTTTATTTGCAGCTTTGAGGCGGTTTGTTCTTGGTGCTGCAAGACTCGCGGTATTTAGGCTTGTTGGTTTTGGAGACGCGATAGCTTAGCGGGATGTTGAAATGGCAGCGTGTTGTTGGACGTGTGAGGGAAGTATTCAAGGTCACCGTGTAGTTTTGTGTGTCTGGTAATTGGGGAGAGTAGGCATTATCTCCATTAATGTGGACCAGAGGTGAAATGAGAGCTAGGTGTGTCGAGAGCAAAGTGGCGCTCGGATCGACATTGTAAATTTTTGTGGTGCTTGTGGAAGGCATGCTGAACGTATCTAATTCATATTCAACTGGGATTCCTTGGTCTAAAATAGATTAGACGCAAAGAATCCATAAATTAGATGGTTCCCTCGTTGAGTGTCCATGTTGCTGCTGCTAGGGTTAAAGCCACAGTGAGATGTCCCACTGGGTGGCTTGTTTAGCTAAAAAGCATTGCTAAGCAGGGATGACCAGAGGCACATCTGTTCTGGTCGCCGTCTCAAGCCGAAGAGAGAGGTTTTGGCCGCTCACCCGTTTTGCTAGCCGGAAATGAAAGTCCGGGCTGAATAGGATATGTCATCCTGATTGGGTGAAATTCAGTGTTGAATTAAATTGCGCGCCAAAACAAAATACGAGATTTTCCTCTTCTGTACACTGTGATCTCAGTGCCTACCAAACCGTTTAAAAAATAATTCAAGAATTAAAATGTAAATTGAAGGTGCAAATATGGAATGAACTGAATACTTACAGACGTGTTCGTGGTCAACACAGGGGTCAGCAGGAGAGAGAGAGAGAGAGAAACAAAAAAAAAACATTAAAATTATTAGAAAGGATATAAGAAGATAGAAATGCACTTCTATCGCCAATGACCCGGGAGACTTGGGTTCAATCCCTGGTCGCGTCATACCAAAGACTTTAAAAATGGTACCTGCTTTAACACTCAGCAATATAAGGTACGTATCGAGGGTAAAGTGGAGCAATCCAGAGAAAGGAGTAGCGCCCTCCCCTACACCTCGGTGTAGTAGCTATTGAATAGGGAGCCTTCTGGTTGCCCTCGACTACGGTCGCCTACTTTACTTTCCTTTATTAAGATTTAATTATTTAATTAGATAACAGCTGAAATACTCGGAATTGAGGGTAGACGTACAAGTTATTGGTAGGTATGGCAAAAGGAACATGAAGGGTAAAAGGAATGAGTGGCGAGAGAGAAAAGTTTAAATTGATGATTTATTTTATTTTTATGGCACATCAACTCCTAAAGGGTTATTTAGTACCAATATTGTTAATCTTTTGTTTTATTTTCCTTTTTAGTATAATTATAATTTTGTTAAGTATCAGATATTACAGTTAAATGAAATTATTTTTTAATGGATATATATATATATGGCAGTTTTGAGGATAACGCAAATGTTTTACGGCACACAAATGAATTATGAGACTTTGCTTTAACAAAACACAACAGCGAAAGTTCTTTATTTGCAGCTTTGAATATTTGGTTTGTTCTTGGTGCTGCAAGACTCGTGGTGTTTAGGCTTGTTAGTTTTGGAGACGCGATAGCTTAGCGGGATGTTGTTATGGCAGCGTGTTGTTGGACGTGTGAGGGAAGTATTCAAAGTCACCGTGTAGTTTTGTGTCGAGAGCGGAGTGGCGCTCGGATCGACATAGTAAATTTTTGGGGTGACCAGAAGTGGTGCCTGTGGAAGGCATGCTGAATGTTTCTAATTTATTTTCCACTGGGATTCCTCGTAAAGAATCTATAAATTAGATGGTTCCCTCATTGAGTGTCCATGTTGCTGCTGCTAGTGTTAAAGCCACAGTGAGATGTCCACACTGGGTGGCTTGTTTAGGTAAAAAGCATCACTAAGCAGGGACGAACAGAGACACGTCTGTTCTGGTCGTCGTCTCAAGCTGAAGAGACTGGTTTTGGCCGCTCACCCGTTTTGCTAGCCGGGAATGAAGGTCCGGGCTGAATGGAATAAGTCATCCTGATTGGGTGAAATTCAGTGTTGAATTAAATAGCGCGCCAAAACAAAATACGAGATTTTCCTCTTCTCTACATATACATTTGTTAGTGTATAGTGCTCATCTATAAAGGCTTTTAAAGTTTTAATTGATGGTATAGTTAGATTTCTTTTAAGAATTTAAATGTTTTTATATTAATACGAGCTGTATTCGGCCACGCGTTGCTGTGGCTCAGTTTGTTTAAATGGGGTGGGGGGGAGAAAATGCATGTTTCTAATATGTTTAATTTTCCAATACTTGTGGATACATAGTATTCTTGGTAGTTCCAGTTTCCGTGTAGATAAAGAGATTGTCTGGGTTGCCGACTCTGGAACAGGCAACATATGATTGCCCAAGTTAACCAAAAAAAGAAATAAAAGTGATAAAAGGCAGAAAAAAAAAATTCACGTGTAAAATTCTTGGAAAACGAAAGTAATGTTTACTTTCATAATTTGCGTTTGACTTTTCTCGGAGAAAAAACGACTTATTAAAAATATTTTTTTAATTACTGTAATATTTTGGGATATTAAGTATATAAAAACACGCCCGTATTCGAATAAAATACTCACAAAATTTTAAACCAATTAAAAGAAAGAAAAGTGATTAAAGCAGAAAAAAATTCTCGTGTAAAATTCTTGGGAAACGGTTTAAGAAAGAAAACTTTAATGGATGTCTTTCGTTGAAGAATGTTGAAAAAAGAAAGGAAATATTTTGTAAACAATTCGTTAGAATAAAAAGAAATTTACTTACTACTGAACCAACGAAATATGGTTTAAAGTTTAGTGTCTCTGTTTAAGTTAACCAAAAAAAGAAAGAAAAGTGATAAAGCAGAAAAAAATCACGTGTAAAATTCTTGGAAAACGGAAGTAATGTTTACCTTCACAATTCGCGTTCGGCTTTTCTCGGAGAAAATATTTTTTTTAATTATTGTAATATTTTTGGATAATAAGTGTATAAAAACACTCCTGAATTCGAATAAAATACTCTCAGAAAATTTTAAACCAACTAGTGGTATAAAACTGGAGATTATCGGTTAGTAACAAACATTTACATTTTCATTTATATAGATTTCCAAGGGGCTCTTCAAAATTGTGTTGTATTCCCCCCCCTATAATGGAGAGACAAAAGAATATTTTAACAGGAAGTAGCAGAACAGCAGTTTAATTATGATACCCAACCTGCGGACTGTAATGGACTCTTCCTGTTGTTATTAATACCGGGAGAATATTCATCCCAGAAAAAGTTCTTCCCAGCCTCAAGATCGTACTTTTAAGTATGTATCGCTCTCTAGTGGTTGAGTCGCACTTCGGCCGGCCGTCTTTGATCTTGGCATGGATCTGGCCGGGTGTGCCTCGGCACTGGATATACCCTCCGGCCTCAGGGGGCCATCCCCCAGGCGTTTACCCCCCTTTGGGGGGGTATTTCCTGGCACCTGAGGCGTCCCTATTAAGGGTAATGCCGATGGGGCCGAAGGTATTTTTTGGCAATGCTGGACGCGTGTGGGCTGCGGCCCTGGGTTCGAACCCACCTTAAAAAGGCCTTGTGCCATACTCGCTCGTTCGGTGGGGCGTGTGACAAATATCAAGATCTTCCTAGCATCGGCACCTCTGGTGGTGTAACGGTTAGCATGCTAGACTAGTAAACCTACACGAGTGAGTTCGAGTCTCATTGGGCGCCCCATTCATTTGGCCTTGTGCCACATCGAAGCAAACAGCTTTGTCAATTATTAAGTTCTTCCCAGCTTAACATTTTGGCAGTCAGACTGACGTTCGACACTGTTGTATTATACTTCGTTAATATACTTTGTTCCACGTAAACCCGATTTGTGTTATTCTTCCGGACCCTTTACTGGTCCACAACATTAAGTAACCAATTAAATCTTTGTTGGGAGTTTGGAGTGGTTAAATCTAAGTTAGCTTGGAGGATATTTATCTATGCCTCGCACCAGGTAGGATTTGACACAAGGTCTTTTTTATACATAGATTTAGGGGAGGGGGTCATGTGCTGCTGGACAATGTTGGTCATAGGATCACTGGTTGCAATGTGAACAATGCTAAATTTCACTTGACCCGAAAGTTCAGTGCAATGAGAATCTATCCCCGTCATTGATACTCTACCTGGCACAAATGCCAGGTGGCCCAACACATTCTAATCAAGATAAGTATGTTGGCTTGAAGAATAGGTGTATGCACACACTAATAGAAATATTAGTCATTTGAAAAAAAATTGATTGGTAGATGTGTGGATTGGTATCAAGAATGGGAAACCTGTACAACTATAAAGAATAATGGCAATGTGTGGTACGATAATGAGCACTGATATGTGTGTGTGTGTGTATCTGTGTGTGTTCGTGGATGGGTAGCCAAAGAAGGGATCTTCGGCATCTTTGACTGGCGTCAGAGTGTCTAGAGGGACCCCTTTTTCTACTTTGGCGCGAAGACCACACAGAGCTGTGCCCCCGAAAACCTGAGACCAGAAGAGAGGATGAAGAACGTGGTCAGTTCGTAGTGAGAATCAGGAGCAGAGATTCGGACATTCAGAGCTTAGGACGTGAAGCCAGGTAGTCAAGAACGAAGACACGGAGCAGTGAAGACGATGACCAAATGAGTCAACATCTTTGGTAGCTGTGTAGAGTTTTTGCAGAGTTCTTGCGAAAGCCATACTTTCACACAGAGAATGCTAAAAAGTGCCACGTTTTACAGTTCTGAACCCGTGTTTGTTTCTTCCACACCACTAGACGAACGGCTAAACCAGCAACAAAACCCGCCGTTTGGGTATTGTTTCACAAATGTGTACATGTACATTATTCAAAGGGGTACACAAATAGTGACTGACCCATCAAAAGTGTCATTTAAAAAAAACTACAGCCATTTAGTTACCTATTACTACTCCTGTCCCATAATAGTTGTTACATTTACATATAAAACTAATTATTTACTGAGCTTAGTTTAGGTATGGCACAAGGCGCTTTGTGAAAATTGAACTTGCTAACAAATTGACTGATACAACTTCCTAACTATTACATCATGTAAGGTACCCATAAATGTATCAACTATAATGAGACAGAGGTGCCCGTGGTGTAATGGTTATCGTCAATGGAAATGGACACGGTGACACGAGTTCAAATCCTGGACGAGACTGATTGCATTTCACATAGCACTAATACCCTTGGGAAAGGTATGAATCCAATTATAGGTAAATAGTAAGGCAGACTAGGTTCTTCAGTCTTGGTGAGGCAACTAGTCTAGAAGAAGGAAAACTCTGAATTCAAACATGTTAAACTCCGCTTAAAAAATTGACATTGTGTCATATCCTGTCCGAGCGGAGGGGTTGGTAAATATGATAATGAGACAGAGGTAGTATTTTATTTTATTTTATTTTTTTTTACATATTTTCCATCGATTTCTCGGTTTTTTAGCAGAGAAAATAGAAAGTTCTATTACCACTGTCCCATAATAGTTGGTACATTTCTATTAATTAACAAAATTTTTTGCTGTATGAATGGCCAATCAATGAGACTCGAATTCATTCATGAAGGTTTGCTAACCATTACACCACCTGAGTTGATTCATTTGTATGCTTGTGATTCTGTCTCATCAACCGAGACAGACATCAACACGCGACTATCAAAGGCATGGACAGCTAACGATAGCCTATCGGTCATATGGAAGTCAGACCTGACCGATAAATTGAAGTGCAGTTTCTTCCAAGCAGCAGTCGTGTCGATACTGCTATATGGATGCAGTACATAGACGCTAACTAAACGTATAGAGGAAAAACTTGACGGCAATTGCACAAGAACGCTGCGAGGAATATTGAACAAGTCCTGGAGGCAGCACCCCACAAAGCAGCAGCTGTACGGTCACCTACCACCCATCATTAAAACTATCCAAGTTAGATGAACCAGACATACGGGACACTGCTGGAGAAGTAGGGACGAGCTCATAAGTGATGTACTCCTGTGGACCCCGTCACATGGACGGAGCAAAGCAGGACGACCAGCTAGAACCTACATACAGCAGCTCTGTGCGGATACGGGATGTATCCCTGAAGACTTACCGGAAGCAATGGACGATAGGGATGGGTGGCGAGATAGGGTCAGGGATATCCGTGCTAATAGCACGACATGATGATATATAAACACACATACATATACTCAGACTAAAATTTCAACACCCTGAAAGAAGATGCTAATTTTGACCTAGGTACAGTATGTTCATACGGCATGGTTATTGTTGATACACCCCTTATTTCGGAACCTGCGCGCCTAATGATCAGTATAGTGCATGTGATCATTTTCTGTAATCTAGCAACATTAAATTTTGACTAAATTGAAATGCATATAAAACATGGAGCAATTTTATTTTCTATCCGGGGGTGTCCTCGTGGTGTAATGGTTAAAGTGATGGACTGCGGAATCGTAGTACGCGAGTTCGTACTACAGTCGCGCTATTACGTTCACTTTCGGGCCAATACCCTTGGGAAAGGTATGAACCTCCCAGCTATGGGTTAAATAGTACAAAAAGGTTGATATGCCATTAAACAAAGAAACCAAACCAATTTTCTATCCATGTATTTCGGAAATAAATTCATAACCACAGTGACGAGAGACACGTGTGCATGCACAATCTCTGAGCGAAGACACACTTCAGTCAGCCGTGTTGGTCGGTACAAGGATCTAGTCGAGTGTATCCTGGTTCAGGTGGCAGTGGGTCGAGGCCGTCTGACATGGACTCCGGGAAGCCGGCATTCATGTTGGGCGCGTCAAGACCGGCATCCTCGAGCCTCAGGGTGGCGTCCCCCGGGCTTTAACCCTCCTTGAAGGGGCTAGGTTTACTACCTGGCGCCTGAGGCGTCCCTTTTTTAGGGGAATGCTTATGGGGCCCGGTACATTTTTGAGCTTGCCAGGGGTATCTGAGCTACGGCCCTGCTTCTGGACCCACCTAAATCAAGTCCGGTCGGTGGGACTTACCACAAATACCGACTCGGCAGCTGGGCTTGCCCGAGCCCGCAGGACAGGTATCTATTTCCTCTCTCAGCAGCATGGGGCTTGCGTCCTTACCATCAGCCGAAACAGAAGGCCTGGAATCCAACCAACTACAGCCACGGAACCAGCACAGCCAAGCAGATCAATCACAGCTGCCATCCCATTCAAACAGCTTTCTCAGAATTAACCTCAGAAAGTCCACCATTCAACAGGTCTTCTCATGGCTAACTTCAAAAAGACTTCTGAGATCACTTTTGGTCTCCATACTACACCTTCCTGGCTGATACCACGAGACGATGACGCAGCAGCCAGCACCAGCTTAACCCAGCAGCTGTTCCTGCGCAACGGCATCACTCTAGTCTACGAACAACTATAGCTCTGACTAACACAACACATCAAGACTACATTGATTGAATAAACCGAGACATCGATCATCCAGCCTCTGCAACCAATAACTGAATTTCCAGACCCGCGATAAGACATTCGCGCACACCAACTCAGGACTACATCCTAGTCTTTGAGTAGACCAATTTCATTGTCATCGAGCTGCCGAATAAAACTTGGTCTTTGAATTAACTCTCTTGTCTGTCATTCTTGCCTAGTTGGTTGTCAATCACTTATTTTTCAAAAGTTTATGGGATCGACATATTTATCGGTCCCGCAACAAGTGGTGACTTCCAACATAAGTTGGCACAACTGGGCACTATGGCAACAACTGAGAACGATACAGCAAACATGACCGCGTCTGTAACACACCCAGTTTTTAATGAGCGCAACATAAAAAATTGGTTAGTACAACTCGAGACGATTTTCTTAGTGCAAAAAAATCACGTCCCAAGCCGCCAAGCTTCCTTCCATTGTTGAAGTAGCGGACATTCTGGAGTCCGTACCAGAACACGAGTCGTACACACGCCCCAAAGAGGCTATACACAAACGTACTGACTCCTCTGATGAAGACTCTCTTTGGGATATCATCAGAAGCGACAAAACTCTACGCCAGCTTTTACGTCGTATGAAAGCGACACTAGGAAAACATACAATGGCAGAGCCAATTCTTCGAGGCCTTTAGCTTAAAAGATTACCAGCGATAATTATACAAATTCTCGCCCCATCGATTAAACATTCATCCCTAGATCAGATTCAGCTGATAAAATCTTTACAATCGTGGCGAACGGCGTAAATATGCCAGAGAGCAGAGACGACACCCAGATGAAGGCGATAGCAGCTCTTCAAAAATAGATTGCAGATCTGCAGCTACACCTGCATAGCCGACCCAGGACCCATCTCTTTCCCACTGAAACAAGGGTCGACCTCGCAGCTCCAGCCGAAGACGATACCAAGAATAAGACATCAGTTGGTATCACTGAAAATTCGGCTGTAGAGCTCGTAAATCCACGCCCCCTGCAAATATCGACTGTATCAGGGAAATAATACAACCAGCAGGTAACGGCAACGAACCCTGCTGGTCGGAACCATCGTAGTCGCCTACGTGTGGGATCGAAGAACAAGTTGAAGTTGCTTGTAAACACGGGAGCCGCAATCAGCGTGATACCATACACGACTGAACCCTCTGCTAAACCCACCTGTTCAGAGTAAAAGCAGCAAACGGTTCAACCATCGAAACCTACAGCAGCAAATCCCTCGCACTGAATATTGACGTGGTCATTTATTCTGGCGAACGTCAAGATACCCATTTTTGGCGCAGACTTCCTGGTACATCACGATTTGGCAGTACACATCAACTCCAGGACCTTGTCGGAGAATACCACCAATATCAGCGTCACAGGGATTCGAACGCACCACAACACCACCAGGATCAGCGTGGCAACCTGTCATAGTCAAGAGTAACTGGACATCCTGAAACAGTATTTGGATTTACTACAATCAATTAAAAATACTTGTTCAAACCAACACCACATTAGAACGTCTGGACAACCACCATACTCCCGCTCTCGACAACTACCGCCACACAAACTACAGTTCGCCAAGGCGGCTTTAAAAATGGTACTTGATACCACCTTGCTTGATACTCAGCAATATAAGGTACGTACCAAGGGCAAAGTGGAGCAATCCAGGGAAAGGAGTAGCGCCCTCCCCTACACCTCAGTAGTAGCTACTGAAAAGGGAGCCTTCTGGTCGCCCTGCAGTAGACTACGGTTGCCACCTTGACTTACTATTTTTTTAAAAACATTAATTCATATTGCAATTTTTAATTATCTAACTTTTTCAAATATTGGTTTTCCTATCATATTCATCTCTATATTTGGCCTACTCAACATGTCAATGTAGCCCAACATATGCGCTGCAGCTTTAACTATGGAGAAAGAATGAGACAAAAAAATCATCCTTCTTAGATGCATCAATTATCGGCTAAACATTGTGAATACAAAGACAACAAGTCAGAACACTAAACGATAAAATTTTTTGCTTGATGGCCAACACGTGTCTATAGGAGAAAGTTGGTTAAGAGTTTGTCCTTGCTTCTTCAGCAGTGCCCAATATGTCTTGTTTGGACAGTTTACAAGATGGGAAGTGGCCATACAGCTGTAGTTTTTTTTAGGGTGCTTAAAACTGCATCCTCTCAGTTTATATCTTGCCCTTTCTCTAATCATTTCATTAGAGACCAAGGGGTGCAGCCATACCGACACAGCTACAGCTTAAAAAAAAAAAAAATCCTGTTTATTTATTTTTAAAAGATTGGATCAGATTCCTGTATGGTCAATAAGCCGTCAATAGCAGCTTATGCCTAACCAAGGCTGACATGAGATTCATATTTATCAACCCCTCTGTTCGGGCAGGATATGACACAAGGTCAGTTTGTAAGCAGAGTTTAACAGGTTTGAATTCAGAGTTTTCCTTCTCCTAGACTAGTTGCCTCACCAAGGCTGAAGAAATCAGTCTGCCCTACTATTTACCCATAGCTGGAGGGAGAATAATTGGATTCATACCCTTCCCAAGGGTATTAGTGCTACGTGAAATGCAATCAGTCTCGTCCAGGATTTGAACTCGTGTCGCCGTGTCCATTTCCATTGACGATAACCATTACACCACGGGCACCTCCAAATGTAGAAGTACATGAACTGATCTACTCATTTTAGAGGTTTACCATTTAATGAGGTGATGACATCATGAGTTTATACCTTACAAATTGTTTCATGTTTCTGTCTTTGCACCACAACTCAGGTTTGTAGTAAATGAAGTGGAAAAAGAGAGGAGAAAACAGCAGTTTAAGCACAACCGGTCAAGATTCAAGTGTAGAGAAAGAAGAAAGGAAAAAGTACTGAGTAGGAGATACAAATTGTTACAGATTTTTATTCAAAGAGGCAACAGTTGATATAACCAAAACATTTGATACAATTATGCAGGTTGGTTGACAAATGACAAAGACAAAGTGATATTGGTTGTTAATTTACCACTGACATTGAAGAAAGAGCATTTGTCAAAAAGTGGGAAAATCTGAAGCAGAACACAAATGATGGAAAAAAAAAAAAAGAAAAAGAAAAAAAAAAAAAAAAAAAAAAATCTCTTTTTTTAGATGAACAAAATCCAGGCATGAAATCAGATAATCCTCTGCAAATTAACAAATCACTACTTGACTGAAGTGACTCTCCAATATTGACACTTAAAGATTTTCTTTTTTTTCTTTCTTTCTTAATTTTTGATGAGATATAAGTACAATGAATGAATGGATGAGTTGTTGGTTCGATTCCATAAATAACAGTTAATATCCAGCAGCCATAGAGTATCACAGGCTGGCAAACAGGAAAACAGGCAGCATTATTTCTTTCTTTCTTTTTTTTTTCCTTATGGCCTACTTGGATGAAGATTAAAACTTTCTACAATTACTGTCAAGGAATCATGATGGTGTAACAAGAAACAATGGGTTGGGGGGAAGGAGAGAGAGAAAGAGAAAACAGAAGAGAAGAGTGAGAAAGAAGAGAGTTAAAAAAATAAATAAAAAGAACTAACCATAGTACAAAAAAAAAAAATTAAGATGAATTAATGTACAAAAATGATAGTAAGTAAATCAAAATGAGTTATATAAATATTCTTATGAGAATAATATGAAGTAGTGTTGCCATTTTCTTATGTAATATTCTGGATGGACTTACACCAATACAATTATCTAATGATATTTAGGACATTTATGGTGGCAGGGTTTGGGGGGGGGGTAAGGGCCTTATCTTATACTGGCTAAATTATTTAGAGAAAGAGAGAGAGCAACTCTACACCCAACAACTGATTGGTATCTTTTCTAAACATTTGAAGATAAGAGAAAAATGTTAAACCAATACAAAACAAAAAGGAAGAAAAAGATGGCTACAAATTAATATTGAAGAAAAACCTGTAATGGAATGTTTCAAGAGAAGAAAAACAAAAGACTAAAATCTTTCAGAAACATCATACAAATTACAAAACAAAAATTGTCTATGTGAAATGAATAAAAAAAAAAAAAAAAAAAAATTCATGCTACAACTAAATCTGGAGTTAATAAAGCAATCTGAAAGAAAAACCTTTGTTTCAAAATGCAATCATGAAAACTTTGGTTTTTTTTTTTTAAACGCAAGGTCAACTGTGTATTTAACCCTTTTGCTGCGGAAAGCAGATTTACCCTACAGCTTTGAAAAAAAAAGCTCTCCTTATGCTGCGAGAAGCGGATACACCCTCAGTGACTTCCAAACATCGTGCTAACCCTCGTTGACCCAGTATCAATTTCTATTTTGGGTGGATAATTAACATAATCATGAGAATGACCATGAAATCTAATTACACAGTGAAAGGGTTAATATAATGGAACTAGTCACAAAGAGCAAATAATGCCTATTAAGTGTAATCTCTCTTACACACACACACAAAATAAAAAATAAAGGAAACCTATAAATATTAACTATATCAAGTGAATAGGAGAGCATAAAATATTTAAGGGAGCATCTTTTGAAATAGAAAGTTTATTTTGCCAGAAAAAGATCAAAAGTTTTTTTTGTTCCAAAATAAAAAGGAGTTTTTAAACTTTTCCAGTAAAATAAGATTTTCTGTTTGGAAAAAAAAGAGAGAGAACAAAGTCACAACACTTATTCACTTGGTAGTTAAAATATTTAAGATATTTAGGAGCTAAAAGTAGAAAAATGATAAAAATATATATCAGCCTTCATTCATTGCACAAAACAATCTTGTCACTTTATTATCAGTGGTTCTTAACCTGGGGTGCCTGCACCCCCCTCCCCCAAGGGGTGCGAGATTCAGTTCTTTCAAGTGTGAAGAGAGGTGCAGAAAAACTTTTTTCCATTTCACTTCTCATCATTCATTATTTCAAAACTCTCCATTTATTTTAACTACAATTGCATTGTTTTATTATTTATTATGTAGTCATTGTGTGATTTGTGGTCAAGTAAAGTAACTGTTTATCATAGTAATTGAGTAGTAGTAGTAGTAGTATTAGCAGCTAAGTAGCTGATAATTTGACTAGAAGATTTAAGTTCTTTTTTGTTTATGTGCTAGGCCTAGGAGGGATGGCATTTGAAAAGGGGTGCTGTGATAGAAAAAGGTTAAGAAACACTGCTCTATATAAACACGATCAGGAATTGGCTAAGACTGCTGAAACCTTTAGACTTAACATTGTTTTCTTTTGTAGTTAAAGAGATTTTATCCAACACTGTAGAAAATTAAGTGTCCTTAAAAAAAAAAAAAAAAAAAAAAAAAAATGGTGATTAGTATCAGTGATAAAAGAGGAAAAAAAAAAGTCAACTAATCTTTTTTTATGATTTTTTCGAGTGGGGTAAAAAAAAAAAAAACCTAAACACACAGGTAACTAAAGTTTGCAAAAAAAAATAAAAATAAAAAGGAATGTGTCTGAAGAGCAATAAAGAAACCAGCTCTTTCGAACTGTAAGAGATTCCTACGTACAATCCTCATGTTATGAACCAACTTGTTTACTATTTATAGAATGAAAATTTTTAACCCAGAATTTCCAACTCTGCAACTGGTAGGAAAAAAAAAGAAAAAAAAATTAATGAAGAGGTAAAAAAGGTAGCCACTCAATCTCCTTTCAGTTGTAGTGTTGTTGTAATTGCAATTTCTCTCAAATCAATTAACAGAATCTGAGTATTAAAAAATGTCTAGGATGATTTGTTGGTACTTAAGAATTCTTGGTAAGAGTTTTTTTTTTTTTAGAGTATAAGAGACTTTATAAGTAAATTAATATACTGACTCCTACATACTTTATACAGTTTTTTTTTTGTTATTGTTAATCTTGATCAACTGAAGATAAGAACTGCAGGCAAGAGAGAATTATCAATTGGATTATTTCTTGACATTGCCATAGTCCTTGCTATAGTTGATACAACTGGATATTTTGTCCTGCAAGTGGGATGTATACAATAAATTTGATTTCAGCAAGCAGGTTGTGTATTATGTATTTATTAAACTGGGAAGATGGCAGTGGTTCAGACAGACCCATCAAATAAGAGACAAAGCAGCAGTAAGTCGGGCAAAAAAAGAAGAGCCCACCTTACAGAGTCAAAGAGTCCATCTCCAGTACTCACCAGGAATTCAACACACACACAAAAAAAACCCAACAAAAACTGCCAAAGCTGCAAAGCCCCCATTACTGGTATTTTTCTCGTCTTTAAAAAAAAAAAAAATCAAAGAGAATGAGAAATTTTGTTTCTGTAGATGTGCATGTGTAATTTTTGAAGGGATGATATGAGCAGAGAAAAGATACAGCAAGTGGTATAGAGGGCTATAGAGAAATGACACCTTTTTTTTTCTTTTCTTTTTTGTGTTTAAGATTTGAGTCAGCTATGAAAGACTTGTGGTAGTGAGCTGCTGCTTACTACCCCAGTTGCAGGGAGATCATAAAAGCACAGGCATGCTCAAGTGGACACTCTCCATTGCATTCTGATCCGGGGTTTCAGTGTAGGTTTGTGCAGAATCCTGTGAGAGGACATTACACAAGGCTTTCAAGCAGTTGCCTGGAATTAAACTGCCTGAAAAACACAAGAAAAAAATCATTTGTTTAGAAAATGAACAAACATACATATATCATCATCATTAATAAAATGAAATACCTACATTCTAATCAAAAACTGCAGAAGAGCTGTATCTCTCCTATCTACATAAAAGTTCCAACTTATTGTGCAGCAATAATTTGAAAAATATTCTAATTTTTATACTTTATAAACTTCAGATTTCCTGATTTTAGAAATTCATATTTCAAACTAGTATAAATCCTGTTAAAATGACAGGAGTCATTCAATATGTGGAATGGCATTTCTGAGATATAGTAAAGCTCTTCAATGTTAGGTCAGATTCAAGGATATATATTATAATAAGAGTAAAAAAAAAAAAAAGTACACATACATAGGCCTCCATTATTATTGGAGGTGCTGGTGGTGTAACGGTTATTGTCATAGAAATTTGATTCATCTGCTTAAATTTAAATCCTGCATGAAGGTGTTTGCATTTTACATAACACTAATACCATTAGAAAATCTATGAATTTAAATATTCTCCCCAACCTCAGCTATGGGAAAATAGTATGGCATCCTGAGCTCTTTAACCTTGTTATGGCAACCAGTCTAGGAAAACTGAATTCAAACCAGTTGTGGGCTTGGAGAGGAATGGGCTCTGCCAAGTAATTCCTGTTCAAGACATACTAAATGAAGTGACCAAATGACCATAGCAGGCAGCAGAACCAGTGTAAAAAAAGAAAAGAAAAAAAGATACACATTGTAAAAATGCCCTCAAATTTATTTTATTTTTTGTTCTAAATAAACAATCCCAAATTTGCCTTTAAAAACTTTTCAGTTTCTGCTTTTGCAATCTATTGGCTATGACTTGATATGATATGAAGGATAATTCTTTCTTTGGTCCTTGAGTTTTGTCTAATATGTCTAACTTTTATGATCCCTAAACAGTATATCTTCTTGGGGGAGGGAAAGCCACCCCCACCCCGCCAAACAAACAGTGAAGCATATAATTATGGAAAAAGATTATTCCCTCTAATCAATATATTCACAATGTTTAAAGTCATAAAATAAAAATATGTAACTTAAGGAAAGCAAATAAATCTTGAAAATGTCCGATGTCAGAATCTTTTGATAGATTTACTTTACAAATGTTTCTTTTTCCCCTCATTACAAAAGGGACTGGAAAAACTATGCATCTATTACATTAAGATATGTAATAAATATTTGTTACAAGAAATCTCCATTTTGTGGGGATAAATTTTTATTTGAATCAATTTTGTCAACTTACCAACAATTCTTCGTTTATCATCAGTTCTAAGTCTAATAATCTGCATTTTGGAAGAGTTTCCTCCGGGTAAAGACGTGAGAACATTTTCCACTTTACTCCACACACTGAGTACGGAACCACTTAGAACATGGTAAGTCCTAGTCCGCAGACCTATTTCACAGTGTAAACCCATGGCAGTCTTTTTACAATTTCCTTTCCTGAAACAAAATTCTTCATAGTTAATACATTAGATTTGGTACAACAATAAGAAAGTTATTCATGTTAAAGAAATCTAAAGGCTTTTAATCAAAAAAGATATTTTTATTGATATTCCAGAAGCTGATGAATAGAAAGCTATTTTATACCATAGAAAAAAAAAGTAAGAAAAAGGTAATTTCCTTAGAAATTAAAATAATGAAAATTTTATTAAGTTAAAAAAAAAAAAAATTCTCTGGCAGTCATAAGAGAGAAATACAGAAAAGCAAAGATATAGAAAGTTAGTGCAAACATAAAAACTAAGAAAGCCAATTTTTTTTTAAATCAGCAAAAAAAAAAAAAAAAAAAAAAAAAAAAAAAGGAGAGACTTACCAATATGCATGAATACAAGTTTTAGCAGATGAGTGGTACTGGTCTTCCCACCAAGATTTGGCATCATCTGGTAACACCTAAAAGTATTCAATATCAAATGTGTAGTTGTCTGAAGTGGTAAAAGACTTCAAGGTTTGTTAAATTATATCAATTTTTGCGTCCAACAGTGTTCGGTCTCATGTCAGATTTTCAAGTATTTTGGAAGGAAAAAATTATCTTAGGTTGAAATATTATTTCATGTGCACATTTCATATGAATGTTGCTTTTCTAAATTCAGATGCATATTCCACCTGAAAATTACATTTTCTCCCAAAATAGATGAGACTGACATGATGCGAGAAAAACTATTTTAGACTTTATTCTGCTCTACTAAGCAGTATTTGAGCACTTCTCCGAAGGTGGGGGGTTAAAAAAAAAAAAAAAAAAAAAAATTTTTGTGTGTGTGTGTGTACACACACACACACACACAAAAATAGTAATTTGTTCTCCACCGTTATCATCACCATTATCTTGTTACTACAACTACATAAATGTTGCTATTGTTCTCGACTCTTAAATCTACAACTGTTATGTTGTGCAGTTATTTCTTACATTAAAATCTTATACATGAAAAAGAAAATGAAGAAGAAAGACATTCTGGTATTGTGTGTATACACACACATATATATTCTAATACGCATTTTCAAAAAGAAAGAGGACTATTCTCATCATGTGGCTGAACTAAAATAGTTAAAGAGAGCAACACATCTTAAGCTGATAGGAGATAATACAAGTGTGAATTAACTTTAAACTCATTTTTTTTTTGTTTATCATTTCTTTATTTTTGTGGGATTGAAACATCTGAGAGCTTAATCAGCAAAAAACATCATCTTTAAAGAGTGTGAAGAATGAAATTCTAAAACAACCAATTAACATATGTCATGTAAAATATTTTGAGGCCAACTAACCAGTTTACTAAAAAAAATTTTTTTTTAAAAATCACGTAACATAATTATTTACCTTATGAAATTTTTTCTTGAGTTCAGCTGGAGATTCTGAACGGGGCTGTAAACCTGTGTTTGGACGGTAAACATGGAAGAGTCGTTCCTTCTTTTTCATCGTTGGAGGAAGAACAGCTAGCACCGCAGTCTTTTTACCATTTCGCATCTAGAGAGAGAGAGAGAGAGAGAGATTAATACCAAAAAGTAAAATTAGTTCAAAATTTCAAACCAACATTCACACAGAAAATGTAATGTCAACCATCCCCTAACCTTTTAAAGCTATTAAATCTATCTGGATTGATTAATAAATTCAAAGTAGAGGATGTTAACATTTTGACCAGAGGGAAGATGGGATACGTCAAGTGCAGTGATACCCACAATAATTCATTAGTTAAAGCCACTTTTAGAACAGTAAGTCTACTTTAGAAAAAAGAGGATAATATGCAAAGTGATCGTTATACGTCTTTATTCAATTGATTTAAATGGCATATCAACCTATCTAGGGTTATTTTATGCCTAGAGGTTAGGGAATTGCATTAACTGAACATTCATATTTACATGTTTTGCGTAGTAGTTAAGCCCCCCCCCCCCAACCCAATCAAATACTAATAAGTTTGAAACACATCTTATAGATGGAATCCTCTGGGTCAAAGTGGGGCTGGGAGCAATGGCAATGAAGTAGTGGTCCCCACCACAATCTTCAGAACTGGAGTAATCATCAGATGCAATTTTGTGTCATACCCAAGACATCTTTTTGAGAGAGAGAGAGAGATATATATATCTAAACCCACTCTCCATGCAGGGGATACAGCCAGTGTATTTTTAAGTCCTGTCAATAGAATGGACTTTAATTCACAACTTTTAGATAGAACTTATTAATTACTAAGTAGGACAATGTTCTGGAGATTAGAGGTTAGAAATATTTCTAGTTTATCAGGTAAATAATCTGCCATTCCAGCTTGAAACCATATACAAGCTGCTCCATATTCAGCACTCTCCATTGAGCATTCATATCACCCCCCCCACTGTATTCATTTTCAAGGATGTTAAAATTTTAGCCCACTTAAACATTTTTTTTTTTTTTTACATTAGATTTTACAGCTGTAATAACAGAAGATAAAACAAATTTGAATAATTTGCTAAATCGGTTGTCAGCAGTGGCAAAACAGACAACTATGTATTGTTTAGGTCTGATGCACTTGTTTACAATAGTTGTTTTTAAGAGGTCGCCAACTACAATAGTGAATAGACCCATTGCTACTCAACTTGGTGATGGAAGGAGAGACAAGAGCTTTCAATATGAATTGACTGTAAAGTGCAAAAGATGAGGTATGGTATTTAAAAAAACAAAACAAACTGTAAATAGCATTTATATGGCTTAAATCAGAGATCTGAAACAAAGAATCAAAAAGGCTATAAACACCCTGGGGGAAGAGGAACAGTAGGCCATAAGTGAACGAAGTAGTGGTAATTACTACGAGTTATTATGCTAATCTGATATCTTTTATTTTTCAATCAAAATGAATACATATATCAGAGTAAATGGGATATTCAAATTAGTACAAAATTCCTGTAATTCGGTTTTTATCAGTCAGAGTTTTCGGACTATTGCACCCCCCTCCGTTTCAGCCGCTGTATCCTCTGGCCTTCCTTCTGTTTTTATGTTTGGTAAATTTCTCCTTTTTCCATTTCATTTTATGTGTAAATTGCAATAAATTGTACCATAAATATTAAAGCAAGGGAAAAACAAAGTAAAATTCAAAGTTTTAACATATAATTTCTATTCATGAAATAGAGGGGCTTGTAGGAAACGGACACAGCAACCCGAGTTTGAATATTGTTTGCATTTCACATAGCTTTAATACTTTTGAGAAAGGGATGAATCCAACTATTCTTTCTCCAGTTATGGGCAAATAGGAGGACAGATTGAGCTCTCTAACCTTGGTATGACAGCTGGTCTAGGAAAAGAAAAACTGAATTAAAATCTGTTAAATTCTTGTGCAGAGGAGTTGGTATATATATATATATATATATAATTTCTATTTATTTAACAATCTACCCGCAAACGTTCTTTTTGTGAGGGTTGTCTGTCATCTCGTGTACACCTTCCCCATGTCAGCAATATGAAACAAAACAAAATTCTTCATGTTCTGTTGTAGGATTCAATTTTCTATAAAGTCACCCTTCCACCAAAATAGTTATTTGAAATTAGTCAATGTAGATTTTATTGATGTTCTTATTAGGAAGGTCCCCCCCCCATTTGATTATTTCAACCTTTCAAGCTTTTGATCTTGAGAAAGCAACTGAAATAAAGTACATTCTCCCTTTTTCTGGAGTGAAATATGATCAGAGGAAAGGGACAAATTACCAAGTTTTAGGAAAATATTAGTGACAAAAATTGTTCTGTTATGTGCCACAAGAAACCACTAGCCGAAGGCACACAAAGCACAAGACCATCTTCTCGAAGCCATGTATTAAATAAATAAAATATAAAAATTTCTGTGACAATGACAAACTAAAATTAGATACCCCCCCAAAACAAACAACAACAAAGATACAACAACAAAGATACAACAACAAAGATACAACAACAAAGATACAACAACAAAGATACAACAACAAAGATACAACAACAAAGATACAACATTTTACAAACCTGAGCTGAAAGATAGAATCCATCATCTTGGCCTTTGCAGTCTTTCCAGATATCAATAGCTTGGTTCCAAGATAACCCTCGTTCAACACTCACCTAAAATGGAGGATAACTCAGTTTGAGTTTGATGACAAATTTAAAGTTTCTAAATATATTTTCTGTATATAAAATGTTTTGATAGTTCAGTAATAATACCTGTTCTATCAAAATTCAATAAAGCATGTATTTTTTTTCTGCAATAAAACCTTTAATGTTAAAATAGAGTAAATTGTCACAGCAATATTTACTTGTATTTTTAAAAAGAAAAAATCATTAGAGCACACTTGATTTTATATATATATATATATATATATATATATATATATATATATATATATACACACACACACACACCAAAATAAAGTCAACGTTTAATAGGATGCAATTTATCACTTTTATGAGTAAAGAGGGTTTTATATATATATATATATATATATATATATATATATATATTTGGAAGTGATTCCGTTTCCAGAAGTTTTTTCACAGAGGTCAGTAAATTTATTCTACTAAACTGTTCATTTAAAATGCACATTTGATTTAAAATAGTAATGTCTTAAATCTCAGCTGTATTCTGTGTTGTTTAAATGAAGAATGAAGACTTATGCGACTTAATTTTCAGGAAAAATTTTACTTTTGGAAGACGAACTTCTAAATTTGCTAAAGAAAACCCCAAAATTGCCCCCCACCCCGAAAAAAATAAAAAAATAAAAATAAAAAAAAATAAAAATAAAAATAAAATAAAATGACGTATAACGACGCTGGTCGAATGCGTTAGTATACAGGGCAAACAGAAACAGAAATAGAACTTTCTTAAGCTTAGAAGTCTTATTGCACACTCTCAGTTAAAAATTAAAAAAAAAAAAAAGCAACCGAAGTCAAAAATCGAATTCTACCAATAAAATAAAAACCTGTCAGGGCCGGAATCGGATGATAGGCTGAAATATACCCCAAAATGTCTTTGAATTTTAACAGACAGCAGTCTTGTTAAAACTTAAGGTAAGTTAGAAAAGGTAAGGTAAAAAAAAAAAAAAAAAAAAAAAGTTTTCTTCATTTTTTTTTTCCTAACACATACACATGGGAAGCAGCGTGATGTACGTGTGAGTCCTGCGGCTTAACGCTCAGGATTGTCAGTTCGATCGGGGAACTACTGCTGCTCATCTATAAGAGTGGCTTCTATAGATGAGAATAAAAACAGCCATCGAAAGATAACCATGACTCGTACTCAAACCAGATACATAAACCGCATCGCTCTTCGCGCAGGTAAAAAAGGGGCGCGTCCTGCTGAGGTTGGAGCCCTGGCCTCAGTGTTCGAAAAATCAGCTACAGAGCTCAAACTCAAACAAAAACTACTAAGATGCAAACAAACAACACAGATAGCGACATTTAACGTTAGAACCCTAAATAGAATAGGTCAACTATCAGAGCTAACTGCATCAGCCGTAGAACATAAGATAGACATAATTTGCATACAAGAGCACCGATACACGCACACCGAAGATATCAAGTATCACGAAACTGGTAATGGATGGATGCTGGTGACTGTATCCGCATGGAAAAACTCTATCAATGCATCGGTAGGAGGGGTGGGAATGCTTCTAGGACCAAGAGCGTTAAAAACACTGAACAGCATTGAGAGAATACAACCTAGGATGATGGCCGCAACGTTTAATGGCAACCCCAAAGCAACAATTATCTCCTGCTACAGCCCTACCAATGTTAGCGAAGAAAACGAAATAGTCACCTTCTACGAAGATCTATCCTCCCTAGTACGTAGCATTCCGAAACACAACCTGCTAGTCATTGGTGGAGATATGAATGCACAAATCGGGAAAAACAGACACAACAAATACAGCCTACACAACGCATCAAACAGGAATGGACAACATCTAATAGATTTCATGATAGAAAATAGATTAACATGCCTCAATACAAACTTTCAAAAAAGGGAGGGGAAATTATGGACCTACACATACGCGAATAAGAGTAAAGCACAGATAGACTACGTCCTTATAAACGGGAAATGGAAAAACAGTGCGATGAATTGCGAGGCATACTCCTCTTTCGAGGGTGTGTCCTCCGATCATCGAATAGTTACGGCCAAAATACGTCTAAGCCTACGAAAAAACGCCACATGTAAAGCGACAACCAAGCACTATGACTGGGCCCTACTCAACAACAGAGATATTAGAGATAAATATGCATTAGAATTAAGAAACAGATTCGAAGCACTACAAGAGAAGGCAGAAAAAGGTACCCCAAATGACGAATATGAAAATTTTGTAGAAGCACACCTTGAGGCGGCAGCAAAGTGTATTCCAACAAAACCTAGAACTAAATATAGAGCCCCTTGGGAAACGCCAGCGGTTAGAGAAAAACGTGCACTTGTGAAAACTGCCTCCAAAAGCTATCAAAAGAACCCAACAAACACAAATGCACGAAAACTAGAAAAGGCTCAACATCAATTAACAGGAATATATCTAAAAGAACAGGCAGAATACATACAAAATCAGATAGATAAGATTAGAGACTCGGTGGAAGATAGACAATCCAGGATAGCCTGGCAAACAATAAACGAAGTAAGTAGAAGGAAGAGCACAACCAAAGCAAAATTGAAAGCTGCAAGCCAACAAGAAAGAGTAAAACTGTGGGAATAGCATTTCAAAAATCTACTAGGAAACCCACCGGAAATAACGGATGAACCGATCACCAGAATTATTAGTAAGCAATTAGACGTTAAACTAGGTCCTTTCACCAAAGAAGAACTCGACTCAGTTCTCAGAAGAATTAAAAATAGGAAAGCAGCAGGGCTAGACGAGATCCCCCCAGAAGTGTGGAAGACTAGACAATTCGACGATATACTGCTCCGACAATGCAACGCAGTATATAGTCAAAATAGGATAGAAAGATGGACGAAGGGATGCATCCTTCCATTCCCTAAAAAAAGGCGACCTCAACTAGCCAAGAACTACCGAGGGATAACACTTACATCCATAGCAGCCAAAATCTACAATGCCCTACTACGAAACCGCATAGAACCCAAAATAGACAACATCCTTAGGAAAAACCAAAACGGCTTCCGGAGAAATAGATCCACAACCTCACAAATACTGACCATCCGTAGAATCCTTGAAGGCGTTCGGGCAAAAAACTTACAGGCGACATTACTATTTGTCGACTTTACCAAGGCCTTCGATTCCATACACAGAGGGAAGATGGAGCAAATCCTACTAGCATACGGCCTACCAAAAGAAACAGTAGCAGCGATAATGATTCTCTACAGAAACACCAAAGTGAAAGTACGTTCACCAGATGGAGACACGGAATACTTCGACATTGTTGCAAGAGTACTACAAGGAGACACACTAGCCCCGTACCTCTTTATCATCTGTCTAGACTACGTGCTTAGGACTTCGATCGACAAAATCAGAGAAAATGGCTTCGAGCTGACTAAGAGAAGAAGCGGGGTACCGCAAAAACAATCACGGACGCCGACTACGCTGATGACTTGGCGTTACTAGCGAATACGCCTAATCAAGCAGAGACACTACTGCATAGTCTGGAACGAGCCGCAGCTGGCATTGGCCTCCATGTCAATGCAAACAAAACTGAATATATGTGTTACAACCAAACGGGCAACATTGCCACACTAGACGGAGCCTCTCTGAAACTAGTAGACAAATTCACCTACCTAGGAAGTAGCATCTTATCAACCGAAAAAGACATCGACACACGACTGACGAAGGCATGGACAGCTATCGATAGGCTCTCGATCATATGGAAGTCGGACCTAACTGATAAAATGAAACGCAGTTTCTTCCAGGCAGCGGTTGTGTCAATACTGCTATATGGATGCACCACATGGACGCTAACGAAGCGGCTGGAGAGGAAACTAGACGGAAATTACACAAGAATGTTGAGAGCAGTATTAAACAAGTCCTGGCGACAACACCCCACGAGACTTCAACTATACGGACACTTGCCCCCCATCACGAAAACTATACAAGTCAGACGAACCAGACACGTGGGACACTGCTGGAGAAGCAAGGACGAGCTCATAAGCGATGTACTCCTGTGGACCCCCACATATGGATGTGCAAAAGTAGGACGACCAGCACGAACATACATACAGCAACTATGTGAGGACACAGGATGTAACACATAAGACCTGCCGGAGGCGATGAATGATAGGGAGAAATGGCGAGAGAGGGTCAGGGATATCCGCGCTGGCGGCGCGACATGATGATGATGATGATATATATAGTATTAGCTTACTATTGCAATTCCTGACAAGGGTAGGTGAAGCCCACACGCTGTAGTGTGTAATGAACTGAACTTTGTGATTCTAGTAAGCATATTCAAACTATTATGTTATTAAATTCATTCTTGAATAGCCTTGAGAAAGGCATGAACACCTGTATCTTTTCAGCTATGGGTTAAATAGTATTACTACTGTTCTACAAGGATGGATTAATATTAAATAACCCATAAAGGTTGATATGGCAGCATTAAACAAAGAAACTGAGACCAAATTAAATCAACCCCCCCCAAAATGTTCAATCCTCTGATTAATCTAACAGTTTTGTTTTATTTTGTATTTCATACTCAACTGTTTTCCTGAGTTTACCCAAAACTCAACATTACCCAAATCAACTAATTATTTTTTTAAAAAATAAACCAATTGCATTTAAAAAAACCCAAAATAAATCAGAGTATGAGCTGCAAGAATAAAGGAAAGTATTAGTTCTAAATGACAGATTGCATATCCTGTTTAAGGATCACATTAAACCAATACTACATATATGAGTAAAATATAAAACTTGTTACAAATTCATTGATTGTTTCTTATCAAAGTCAGACCCCACCCCAAATATTTTATGGTTTCAAGTATTCCTATATAATGATTTTTGAAAATATCTACTTTGCCAATTGATGGGACACTAACAGGTACTAATACCCCAAGTCAGAACAACAAAGGGGTAATCTTCAGTCTCTGGTGCTTCACAGCCATTTGCAGTTTAGTATCATAACATGGACCACTCTGCAGAGGAGGTACAATCACTGTATTCTAAGCCATGTTGATAGACTGTTTTTACACATAATTAAAAACAGTTACAGCCGATTATATTACATACCCTATAATACTTGTAACATTTTGTGTATGACATGCAAATATAACTAATATTATAGGACAGGGGTAGTGTGTGTGCGTATATATATATATATATATATATATATATATATAAATAAAATCATACTCACTGTATGTAATTCTGTGCGGGCTTTGTTAAGATCAGTGTTGCCAACAAATATTTTAGTTTCAAGTTTTTTAACACTTTCTCCACCAGAGCCCAAATCTACAAAACAAACAAAAAATGTTAACATTCTGAACACTACAAAACTCTAATCCACATTTATTGAATCTTACAACTTCAAATGCAATTATCATCTAGAGGAAACACAACGCAAACAAATGACTGCAAATTCTTACCCATAATTCCCATGTCCCATCGACCATTCCGTTTTGCATCCAATATTATCGCTGTTAATGTCTCTAGGAAGTACTTAAATAAGGCATTTTGTTGCTCCACAGGCATACCAAGAATTCGGTTCAAGAACTTGCTGATGTTGTTATATTCTGAAAAAAGGAAAAAAGAATAATTTCACAGAAAGAAAACAGAGTTTGAGTTTTGTTTAATTGCATATCAACCTCTGCAGGCCATTTAATGCTAAGAAAGGTTATGTTGGTTTTGTCTTCGCGGGTTTTAGGATTTAGGGTATGTGTTTTTATGATAGTATTTTATTATATTTGGCCAGATATTGGTGAAAAGGTTGACTTGGTCAGATTTCATTGAAAAGGTGTTTTTTTTTGTTGAAAACTGAAGATATTCTCAAGTTTGGTTTGGCTTTATGGCATATCAACCACCGTAAGCCACCAATGCCAAACTTTTGTTTATACACATTAAACCTAAGATTTCCAAACAAATATTTAGTAGACAACATTCTAAATAAGCAGAGCCCACCTGTCCGCACACAATCCAACAGCTCCAAGCACTGCTACATAACACTAACAATTCAACCCAATATGAGCAAGTTGTTTGCACATAGTTAAATAGTTATGTTTGATTCCTAAGTGAATACATATGATTTGTAAACATTTTTCTAACATTTTAAAACAAGACTGAGCTTATTTTTCTTTACAGCTAAATGATTTCATATATCTCCATCTAATACGAATCATTCTATTCACTTTTAATTGTTTGTACAGTCAAATAGTCTTGAACACTGCTATATATCAGCAACAATTTAACATGTCATTTATTTGCACACATTTAAGCAAATATACATGATATGTAGGAGATTATTTAGTTGGTAGTTTCATTTTTACTTTTTAAGTTCATCTGTTGGCATACAGCTAAATGGTTTCAAGTATTCTAGTTAATTGTTATACCTTCCAGATAGAAGCTGACAACTATGCAGTCTGTGTCACTATCCATACTTTCTACACTATAGTATCTTTGTTGACCCCTGAGCATTGCACTGTTTATTCATTCCCAGAGGTGACTTTGCTATTAATGCTGAGAGGAACTGCATCAAATTTGGCTGGGGGAGAGAGAGAGAGAGAGAGAATTTGAATGTGCCTCTTAGGCTTTCACTGAGAGGGAGATTTCCCCTTTAGTTTTCCTTTTAGGAGGAGTCTGTAGTGGTCCAGTGACAGAAGTCACCTCAGAAGAGAGGGCCCCTGAGCTCTTCCTGTCTAGCTTTGCTTGTCTCTCTTGGCTTGATGTAACTGGTGATTGGGTCTTTTGAGAATTTTTCAGTAACTGCTTCTATGATGGTTTTCATCTTCTGGATCAGTGCTCTCATTGCGTTTACAAGCTGTGCAACCACCTCGGGTTTTGTGGTTGCACTTGTTTCACATATAAAAGCTTTTGTTTTTTGGTTGTTGAGATTTTTTTTGTCACTTCTGCGTATTTCGAAGTCTCTACCATTCTTCTTGCTTCTGGATAGGTGATATTTTAAGTTATGTTTTAGTTTGGTGATCTCTTTCTCCCATACCTCACAATTTCTAGAACCAGCACCATGGTTTTCTTGGCAGCCAGCACATTTGTAATCTTTTTGGCAGTTATGTATGTCGTATTCTCTGCATCTTCTGCATACTGGCAGTCATGTACATTGGCCCTAGTGGTGCCCAAACCCCTGACATTTGTAGCATCTTAAGAGATTTGGGAAATAAGGTTCTACATTTATTTTTTGGTATCCAATTTAAATTTCTTTAGGAATTTTGTGGGTGCTAAAGGTCATTATATATGTATTTGTATCTACTGTTTTCCTGCTTAAAAAAAAAAAAAAAAAAACTCTTCGGATTTCTGTGACATTTTGGTCTTGTAAGTTGGTTTTGATTTCATCTAATGTACATATGTAGAATTCATGGCTTTTTACAACCCCTTTACATGTATTCAGGGAATCGTGGGGATAGGTTTTTATTTTTTTATGTTGTCAGTGTTTCCATTTTAATATTTCATCAGTTTGGTTTTTATTGCAGATTTCTATTAGTATTGTTCCATTTTTAAGTAAAAAAAACCAACACTTTTTGATAATATTTTTTCAATCTTGAACGGAGACAGTTTACTTAGTGGAATTTCTTCAGCAGATTCCATCACGATGAAAGACGGAAAATAATTAGCAGAGCCCCATATGGGGATGTGCCTGGGGGGAAACCCATTCGCCTAACAACATCAGGGTTACAAGCTCAGTATACTCATGCTGGTGTTAAACAATTTTGTTCCTGGGTTTTCGTTCCCAAGATAACTACTTGCCCAGGAACAGAAAGGGCTACAAGTCTTTCCACAGCATGATTGACCCTATAGCCATCGTCCTCATTTGGATTTTTACACAAATCCAAGAAAGAACTGACATGACCAGCCGATTGATTGGATTGGGCCACTCAGTGAAATCATTAACTGAAAAAAATAAGCTCAGTAAGGGGAGTGTTACAAGTCACATGACTTTTTTAGTTGCCAGGTCAGACTGTTCAGCCACCAGGATCCCATCCTAAAGCATTACGGGTCGTCACCCACAGCCAACAGGTAGCCTCAGTTTTAAAATTTTTTTTAAAACCCCCCTGTAGAGGGGCAGTCGATATATTCTACAACCCCAGCTGACTGGATAGGTGTTTGTATGTACTTTTCCAGCCTGGCCAATGAGAGCCTGTGTTTTCTGTTGCCCTGGTTTTTGGATTGTGGCTGTTGAGTCTGTTACAATTTCCATTTGCCCTATATTTTTAAATCTGTTTTTAGCTCTTATGGGGGAGTTTGGCATTGGTTTTTGATTTTCCTTTTCTTTTGTTCTTTAAGTTGATGTATGTCTACTTTTTATAGCTGATGTTTCATTTTTTTGGTAGGATTTATTGTTTCATTTACTGTTGGGTTGTCTTTGGTATTTATTTTTATTTAGTCTCTTTAGACTTTTATGGTGCCCGTTTTGATGTGGGTGGTTGTTTCTATGTCCATTGAGCTGAATCTGATGGATAATGGGATTGGTTCATTGAATCACGTTTTTGATTTAGTTTGGAATTTTTTTCTTTCTTTGCTTACAGGGTTTTCCCTGATTTTGGTTGTCTCTCTCATTCATCTAGGACTGTTGAAATGCGTTGATTGTCTCTTGTGATTCTTTTTAGTATTCCTATTAGATTTTTTACTTCATTAATCAGTTTGTTCAGTTTTTTCTTTTACATCTTCCTTTTACTTGTTTTCTTTTTGTTATGTATGCATAACTGGATTGTTCTTTTTCTTGTATTTGTTCTATTTTTCTGGCCTCAGGAAAGATGTTTGTGCATTTTATTTCTGTTAATCTTTTAAACGTTTTATATTCCTGTGAGTATGCAGGGTATTCTTTGCAGTTGATAGGAGTGCATTTATCTCTATGTCTATATTTTTGGAATCTTAGAGGGTTTAGAATGTAAGTTTCTATTTTTGCATTTATGTAACCTATTTTAAGGCTGTTAATGCTATATATATATATGAGAGAGAGAGATATTCTCATGTCTGTTATGTCTTGTTGTTTAAGATGTGGTTTTATCTCTTCTAGGGAACATGATCAGAGATCAGGGGGATTTTATTACTCCTTTCAAGAAGTTTAGGGTTGGGTAAGAGTATGTTTTTATGTTTAGTTATCTAAAATGGAAACATTTTAGTATTCTGATTGTTTTTGATTTGTTGTTTGTATAATAATGGTGCCATTTGTAACTTTTTTGATGTTGATTGGTTTACAGTGTGTTTCTATAGTTTTTTTGAATCAAGAATGGGGATAGTTTGGTGATTGGGGTTTCTTCTGTTGATTCAAGTACAATGAATTGATAGAAGTTTTATTAGTTTTGTGTTCACTTTCTGAAGAGGATTCTGACAGGAGTCTTTTTATTTCTTTTAGCTCGGGTTATATTTTTAAGAGTCATAATGAAAATCTGAGTTTCATTGACTATGCTCCCCCCACCCACCAAAAAGTCACACATGAGGAGGTGCCTAGAGGGAAACCCATTTGCCTAGTAACATCAGGGCTACAGTCAGTAAACTCATGCTGATGGTAGATGGTTTAATTTTGTCCCTGGGTTTTCATTCTCAAGATAATTACAGACCCAGGGACAGGAAGGAGTATAGGTCTTTCCTCAGCATGAGTGACCCTAAGCCATCGCCCTCTGATTCAGATTTTTGCAAAAGTCTGGAAGAGGATTGACACCACCAGCTGACAGATCGAATTGCGTCTCTCCAACTGCCTGTTTAGCCCAGTAAGGGTTAAAGTGGAGTGTTGCAACTCACATGACCTCTTTGGTTGCTGGGTCACAGACAGCTTAGTCACCAGGATCCCGTCTTCAAGCATTATGGCTCGTCACCCATGGCCAACAAGTAGTCTCATAGTTTATTTTTTAAACCCCTCTGCAGAGGTGCATTTGACCGCCCCAGCCAACAGGGCATGAAAACAGAGAAATGAGAGTTGAACAAAAGCAAAATCTATGCTCACCTTTTTCCAAATAGGGTGTTCCTACTCTTTCATCAAGACTAATTAGTCCAACGCCAATGTGAGATGTTTTGATATCTACAAGAAACAGAAGAATTAATTTTAAATCAATCATGTTAATTTTTAGATTAAAAAAAAAAAAAAAGTTCTACATTCAATCTCAAAAGAATAGATTCTTAAACATTTAAAACTATTTATAGTGTGCCAAAATCATTTTTCATTCTTTTCTTATTACATATCATTAATATTATTCAGCTATACTTTTTGATTTGGATATCAGAAGGGTAGATACAATTTCCGGGAAGTGCATTTAGGAAATGGAATTAATGACCAACGTTTAATTTCTAGACAAGGCAGTTTGCATTTCACTTCATGATAACATCCTAGTTAAAAGCATTTATCCATCTCTTCTTTCCTCAGATATGGCTAAATAGTAGGGTAAACTGGATTCTTTAGCATTAGATAACCAGTCTAGAAGGAATTCAAACCAGCTTTACTTCACTTAAAAATTGAGCCAGTATCAAATCCTGCGCATGGCAGAGGGGTTGGCAACCTGCAGGTATTGAAATTCTGCCAATTTTGAGGTTTTATTTTAAAGTGATCCTTTAAGCTGCTGAAGTAGTTTGCAAATATAACTGGTTCAAGAGTAATGACATGTTTCTTGAAATAAAAACCTGCAAAAATTGCCAACCCAATTGCTGATTATGAAGCTCTAAAAACACAAATGCAAAAGAGAACCAGACCAACCACCATGAGCTATATATATATATATATATATAAAAACATAAACACTGCCAAAAATTAAGTCTCAAAGATTTGCTAATAAAAATTTTCAGAAAATTTTGGTGGTAAAAAAAAAAAAAAAAAAAAAAAAAAATCCCTCAATTATATAGGACAAGTGATTCTGACAATGTTTTTAGATAATCAAAGATTTTTATAGACAAGAATAAAATTTTTAATGTGATAACCTAAATAACATTGTAATACAGAGTGGCAAGTTCAATTCTTCTTCGAAAAAACAAAAAAAACAAAACAACACGAATGAATTATGTCAATAATTATCAAGTCAGCACAAAAATAGCAATATTTACCTTCAAAGAAGTCACCAGAATATTCAGTTGGTGGAGAAACAAGTGGTGATTCATAACGTAAAACAGATTTCATAACACTCTCAAGAGCAGCTCTACCATACTAGAAGAGAGAAAGAGAAGGAAAAAAAGTTTAAATAACTGACAACAAAATATACCATATATCTTTAAAAAAGTCATTACATAATTTAAACCAATTTTTTCAAAAACTTAACATAAAATAAAAAAAATTCTTCTTAAAGAGGAAAATTACCTTAAATTAAGAGATGCAAGTTTTATTCTTATCATCAATATACAAAATTTCTAAAAGAAAGTATTTAATCAAATTCACCCTAAAAAGCACATATTTGTAAAAATTTCTTAGCAAACGACCAAATTTAACAAAAATAACCCCAAGTCAAATTTATTTAAAAAGGAAATTTTTGACTTTAGAAAAATCTGTGCAATAGATAAAATTTTTTTTTCCTCTTACTTTGTTATCAAAATTAAATCTACTTAAATCCCTGGTTTCAGTTGCCCTTCGGTCGCCATGTGTCAAGGCTCCCTAAAAAAAAAAAAAAAAAAAAGTAAAAATCAAAAGTAAAAATCAAATACAAAACATTTTATAATTTTGTTGTAAAGCCAAAAAAGAAACTTACTGAAGTTACTGTTTTCAAAAGAAAGTTATAGTTCATCTACCAAAATGATTGCTTGGAGGGTAAGTATTATGATAAATATCTGTTATCAGAGTTCCTATAGATGTATAAATGAAGTACACTGTGATCATATTTATTGCAATTATTCTCCAACTTTATACACACAGTGACATTCAGTGCATGACATTTATATACAAATGTAATATTATGGGACATAATAGTATTATCACCTTTTTCTCTGCCACCTCCATATACAACTGACATTTGAGAACATTTATCACAATTATTCACCAACCAATCATAGGATTACATATATAAGAAAAAGAGTTTCTTATTCTCTAACATCCAATTTTTGATTATATACATAATTCTAGCATTGAAAATTTGACACCAGTTTGAGTTTTGTTCAAAGGCATACACACCTCTGTGGGTCATTTAATGCCAAGAAAGATTAGATTGGTTTTAAGGTTTAGAGGATGGGTTTTTATGATAGTATTTGATTATATTTGGTCAGATATTGGTGAAAAGGTGGCTAAAAAAAGAAAAGAAAAAAAAAAAGAGCCTCAAGATGTTCTCTAGTTTGGTTTGGTTGGTTTCTTTGGTGTTATGGCACATCAATCCTTGAAGGTCACTCAATGCTCAACCTCGCTTATACACATTAAATTTAAGATTTCCAAACAAGCTAGAGTCCACATGCCTGCACACAAATGATTCCAAGCACTGCTAGATGACACCAACAATTCAACCCAACATCAGCAATTTGTTTGCACATATTAAAATAAATATACGAGATATGCAAGAGATTAGTTAGTTGGTAGTTTAATTTTTACCTTCTAAGTGGATGGTTTGAAACTAATGTTGAAAAAAAAAGAAGAAAAAAAAAAAAAAAAGAGATTAAGCTCATCTATTAGCACACAGCTAAATGGTTTCAACTACTGTAGTTATTTGTTATACCTTCCAGATAGAAGCTGGCAACTATGCGGTTTGTGTCACTATCCATACTTTCTACACAATAAGATCTTTGTAGGGATTTTGTTGATCCCGGAGTATTGCACTGATTATTCATTCCCATAGGTGACTTTGTTCTTGGTGCTGAGGGGAACCGCATCATTTTTGGCTGGGAGACAGTTTGAACGCACCTTCTGGTCTTTCAATGTTCATTTTCCAGTCTGACCAGTGCTTTCTGTTTAAGTTTTTTTTTTTTTTTAATTTGAGTGTTGAGAGTCCATTTTAATTTCCATTTGCTCTATATTTTTAAACTTGCTTTTAGCTTCTGTTGGAGGGGTTTGGAATTGGTTTTTGATTTTTTTTCTTTGCTCCTAAAGTTGATTATGTCTCCTTTTTGTAACTTGTGTTCAATTTTTTTCAGGTAGGGTTTGTTGTTTTATTTTCTGTTGGGTTGTCTTTGATATTGTTATCCAATTTTTTTTGTGGGGGATTGTTGAGCTTTGTAGTGATAGTAGGGATGCCTGGAGTTTGTTTTTGTTTGGGTGGAGTTTTTTTTTGGTGTGTGTGTGTGTGTGTGTGTGTCTTCAGCTTTGTTGGTCTGTGGTTGGAGGTTTTTCTTTGGTCTGGTTCTGAAGGAAGAGGGTATGGAGGCCAGAAATTCCTTTAGGAGAGTTGAAAATTATTCCAGTTTCAGATGAAGGAGTTTTTCTATTAGGCAATTGCATTTATGGTATTTTGGGGTGGAAGGGTTTAGTAGGGGTCATGTTACTCTTGAGTAGGACCAAACTGGGAGGGTGGTTTCTACAATTTTTCTTGCCTCTGGAAAAGGGATGTTTGGAGTGTGTTTTATTTTCAGGATTTCTTTTTCTCTTTTTTCATGATGCACAGAATCTAGAGTCAATGAGTGATCTCCATTGCAATTAGCACATTTAAATTGTTTGCAGGTGGATTTTGGATGGTCAGAACCATTCTCTCAACATTTTTTACATATCCTCTTTCTTGTGCACCGACTTTTGTGGTCTCCAAACTTTTGGCAGTTGTAGCAACAGAGGGAATTGGGAATATAAATGTCGACCTTTGCTATCATGTACCCTATTTTAAGTTTAGGAGGAGTTTAGAGGTATTGAAGGTGAGGATGTAGGTGTTAATGAGTTGGTCATTTTTCCTTATTGTAATCCTCTTTACTTCTGGCACTTGTTTTCTCAGGTTGTGTTTAATTTCTTTGATGGAGCAGGAAGATAGTTCTGAACATTTCACCATAGCTTAAGATGTGTTGAGAGATCTATGTGGGTAAGCCTTGATTTTTGTGTAGTGGAGGGCGGTCTTTTTAAGTAGAAAATCTGCATATTTCTTTTTGTAATTTCCTCTCTGAGGGTTTTATTACGGGCTATTCTTACTGATCTTGGGTACTACATTAGCTGAGAGAAATCTTTTTATTTCAAAAGGGGACAGCTTAGTGATGGGTTTTTCCTTTATTGATTCGAGGACTATAAAGCTCTGGAAAGAGGTACTATTTACCAACCCCTCCGCTCGGGCAGGATATGACACAAGGTCGATTTTTAAGCGGAGTTTAACAGGTTTGAATTCAGAGTTTTCCTTCTCCTAGACTAGTTGCCTCACCAAGGCTGAAGAACCTAGTCCGTCCTACTATTTATCCATAGCTGGAGGGAGAATAAGGGGGTTCATACCTTTCCCAAGGGTATTTGCCCGAAAGTGAACATAATAGCGCGACCGGAGTACGAACTCGCGTACTACGATTCCGCAGTTCATCGCTTTAACCATTACACCACGAGGACACCTCTGGAAAGAGGTAGACACTTCTATATCAAGGTCACTGTATGTGTCAGGATGGGATCTCTTGGGTAATTTATTTGGTATGCGTTTTTTTTTTTTTTTGGATAAGCCATGTCTATTGGTAAGTTTTTCATTGGTCCTGTGTTCTGCCATCCACCATGGAGTCCAATTTAGGGGGTGTCCTCGTGGTGTAATGGTTAAAGCGATGAACTGCGGAATCGTAGTACGCGAGTTCGTACTCCCGTCGCGCTATTACGTTCACTTTCGGGCAAATACCCTTGGGAAAGGTATGAACCCCCTTATTCTCCCTCCAGCTATGGATAAATAGTAGGACGGACTAGGTTCTTCAGCCTTGGTGAGGCAACTAGTCTAGGAGAAGGAAAACTCTGAATTCAAACCTGTTAAACTCCGCTTAAAAAATTGACTTTGTGTCATATCTTGCCCGAGCGGAGGGGTTGGTAAATAGTACCATGGAGTCCAATTTCTGTTGGGAATTTGTTTTGGTTTCTTTGTTAAATGGCATATCAACCATCATAGGCTATTTAATTCCAGACATTCTTCTAGAAGCATAATTGGGAGGATAAGGGGGTTCATGTCTTTCCCAAGGGTATTATGTGAAGTGCTATCAGTCCTGTCCAGGATTTGAACTCATGTCGCCATGTCCATTTTCTATGACGATAACCATTACACTACAGGGACCTCCTACCAAGGGTATTTGTTCGTAAGTGAATGTAACAGTGAGACAGGAGCCTGAACTTGCTATGATTCTGCAATCCAGCGTTTAAGCATTACATCCCTGCCCATGTAACGAATTAACCAGGGGAAAAAAAAACCCTTTCACCTTGGTTGAGATGGGGATACACTAGCGGTATACTAGAGTTAAGAGGAGAGCCCCAAACCCTTGCTGATCCTGAGCCACTAGTACTGCATACTTGGTGCCTGATGATTCAACAGAGGTTGAATTTCCAGACTCTCAATTCAATTGATCCTCAGCTACTGCCTTCTAGCACATACGATTAAAAAAGGGCTGGGTGTTTGTTTGGAATACAATCAGGACTAAACATAGACGCAACGGCTTGACATGACCTGCCGATTGATCGAATCGGACATGTCTGACCACTTGTCTAGCCCAGTTGGGGCTAGACAAGTGGACAAGCATCAGGTCGCCACCCAAGGCCAACAGGTGGCCCCATTGTGCGTGTGTCTTATCCCCTCTGCAGAGATGCAGCTGGCGTATTCTTACAGCCTCTGCCAACAGGGCATAAAATTTGACACCATAAAAAAAATCTTACAGTAGTCACCTTGAAAAGGAGAATAAATTATTTGTAAATGAAGAAAAAAAAAAAAAAAAAAAAAAAAAAAATTTTTTTTTAAACTAGTGTCACATGCTACTTGTATATATAATGTAACATGTACTAATTGTAACAAGTATTGTAGTAGTAAATATAACTGCTTATAAGTTCAATGATTGAGTAGGGAAGAATTTCCGTTTCAAGTAATCCCCCCAAAATAATTTATGAAAATAGAAACTTACCAAACTTTCAAGCCGTTTAGCTACTGTGGAAGCAAATCTCCTTTCTCCTGCCAATTCAGATATGAGGAAAATATATTCGGGTGCGCTCACTTGATTGGATCGATGTGTTCGTCCTAAAAAGAAAAATAAATACAGTTGTGTCAAAATTCTTGATATAAATCTTATATCACACAGTACATAGAACTGTTTTTGTCTTTGTTATTAGAAATAAAAGAAATTTCCTGTAGACTTTACCATTAAGAGAATTTTTTTTTTTTGAACCGTACAATAAAAATCCTAACACTAATTTATATAAAAAAAAATTTCCTAAGAATGTTTTCAGTTGAAAGTGTTCATTTGAAAATGTTATTACAAACTTACCAAACTGTTGGATAGCTCTGTCTGCACTCCAAGGCAGTTCTAATGTTATATGAACCCGTCTCTTCTGATTACGAGCTCGTCTGTCAGCTTGAAGAGAAATTCCAGAGCTGGCGGCTTCGGAGATGATGGCAATATTCTGGGGAGGGAATAAAAAAAAAAAAAAAAAAAAAATTAAAATCAGGAATTATTTTATCATTAAGAGTTTACAAAAGTCATCTACAATCATTGGATTCACAGGAAAGATGGAAATTTGTCACACCAAATATACATGTTTGACCAATTTAAAGTGCCTCTAAACTGCCATGTTTTCATAGAATAAAACCAAGAATTTATATTATAAGGATTCTATTTTTTGTATATATCTTACAATATCAAAGTAACAATGGCCCCTCTTTAAAAGATTTATGCTATCATAACAGTATTCTCTCAGAATAAGGCAATTCCCAACTTAAAAATGTGATGCTAGTACATATTCGCCTCAATGAATTTCTTAAGATAACCATTAAATGCTAATTATAAAGTACTTCCTCATAGATTTGCACTTATAAATTCTATGAATAAAAAAAAAAAAAAATCCAAATGGTTAAAGATGGCATTTAGATGAGTTTTTTTAGGGTTAAAAAAAAAACTGCCTTATCAATTTATTTACTGCTAAATAAAAAAAAAAAAAAAAACCTAAGTGAAAATCCTCAAAGTGAGCTAATTCCAGGATTTTTACCAAGAGTCTGTCTCTATAGTGTCTGACAATATAGAAACAATAGCCCAACCTCTCAATAAAAATTAGATGCATTATAAAGATATCTTTATCTTGACATATCATAATATGCATTTTTTAAATTTTTTTTTTTTTACTGGTCACTTAAACTTTACAATAACCATAATTTGTAAGGAATTTTTAAGCCATTTCTGCCAAATTTTTCCAATAGTTTAGTGTGCAATTTTAACTCCTGCATAGATATCTAGTACAAACCTGTTCCAATTGCTTTTTTTTTTTTAAAATTACATATAGTAATAATTTCTCCAGACGTTTACCTTTACACAAAACTATGCATTCAAGTCAACCCCTCTGCCATGAAGAGGATGCAACACAATTTTTCTAAATGGAGTACAATTGGTTTGAATTCAGTTTTCTTTCTACTAGACTAGTTTCCATACCAAGGCTAACAAATCCCAGTCTGCCCTACTATTTACCTATAGTAGAGGGAAGAGAGATGGATTCATGCCTTTCTCATCGACATTAGTGCAAAGTGAAATGCTACAACTTTTTCCAGGATTTGAACTCTGGTCACAAATTTTATTTCCTACAGTGATAATTGTTATGTTAAGCGTGCTTCTATCTTGTTTTAAAATTTTTGCACCAATTGTACACAGACTGTCGATTCCTTCACACATAAAATGTTACGTGATAGTAAAAATTTATTCAGCTTATTTTTTAACAGCAATAGTTTTTGGCACTCTAGTTGAACACCAGATGTTACTGAAAGTCTTAAAGTGTTTCTCTACAAAATTACATCATGATTGCCAATATCTTTAGGGAAAAAAAAGAAAAAAAAAAAAAAAAAGAGGAAAACTCAGGGAAATGGCCTGTACAATGTAATGTTCTACAAAAAAATTCTTTAGGAAACTTACTTTCTCCCCATCCATAAAACGCTGCTTTTCAGTCAGATTAAGTATTTCAAGAGGAACATCAAGTTCACTCCTAGATTCGTAACTGACACCACCATCTTCATTGGATACAACTCTGCCTTTGCGTCCAGTCATCTGAGAGAAAAAAAAAAAGTTTTTAGTTTTTATCTGTTTTTAAAAATTACATTTGCAAATATTTGTTACTATATATACACAATGTATCCTTTGACTTTCAGAGACCTAAATTTGAGCCTGATAGTTGCAACATTCTCATGATACAAACGCACAGAGAGCATAAATAGATTTTGCTAGTTTTAGACATTGCTTTCATTTATACTAAACCGCTTTGCAGTGTGTACATAATTTGTTTCATCAGCTGCAGCTACAACCAGTAGCTTAAATTTAGGTGTACATTTTCTTACTGACTTCTCCATAAGAGTCGATTAGAAATTAGCTTTTATTATATTTTACAAATAGAAGTCACTGTGAAATATTATGTCTACTGTATATCTATCAAGATAAAAACTGTAAAGCAACTTTAAAGTTTTAAAGTCATTTTTAATTAGGATAATAATGAAGTATTGTAATTGAGTGTTGAATTACTGCTTATCTTTAGTCTATCAGTTTACTTTTTTGCCAGTAAATGGCTCACAAGCAATCAGTTATGCTTATATTGCTCAAGTCTATTTTTTTGTTAAATAACTCAAAATTATAGAAAACAAAGAAAGTTGAAGAGAAAATATATTCCCACAAATATATATAAGTCTTGCCAAACAAAAATGAAACTCACATGATAGATGATTAAACTGTCTTTTGTTGACCAAATTTGAGATCGTATATAGACATACATATCTAAAAGAATAGCTTTAAGTAGAGTATACACTGTGAGTTCTTGAAGAAAAAAAAAAACAAACAAAAAAACAAAAAACAAACTGTGACAGCAAGCCATAGTGAGGAATAGATCAAGGAAGTTAATGACAGTTTCCCAGGACAGCTTGATATAGTTTTTTTTCTTCTTTTTTGGAAACCATACCAACCCCTTTAGGTACCCACCTCCCTTTCTCTGTTGTCAACTTCCTTGATCAATCCCCTGTTACAGCGTGCTGTCACTAGGTTTCACTGATGAGATTTGACGACAAAGAATATATTTCTTTCAAATTTCACATTATCAAAGATAACCTTAAGTTTACAAATCCTTACAATATAGAAGGCTCAAGTTTTGAGAGAGAGAGAGAGAGAGAGAGAGACTCTTTTTTCAAATTACCTCTGCCACATTTTCTGGTCCTCCAAGTTCATCAATTAAATGGTCCAAAGTATTTGGGGGAAGAATGTCAGAGAGTTTCTCAATACTTTCAAGAAGTTCCCGCTTCATTGCAATTGCTTGGTCTATACTGTCCATGCCTGACAAAAAAATAGGTTCAATTTACACAAAAAATAAAAATGTACACAAATAAAAGCAATAAAATATAATGGGAAAAAACAAAAAACAACAACAAAACAAAAAAACAAAAACAAAGACAACAAAAAATACACCAATTTTAAGTAAACGCATTGGCTGTAAACAATTTTTACATTTGTCATTCTTTAGTTTTTGCCTAAAATATTTTAAAATTACAGTTAACTTGGTACAGGTAAACCACTAGGATTAAGCATCAAGGATCTATTCCTACTCTGAAACAACTCTCCCACTGTATTGAGACTCAAAAGTTAATCCTTTTTGCCCAAGATGCTCCAGAAAGAGGAAGGCTGATAAAGCCAAGCTCTTTTGGCTACTTGTCTTTTGAATCTGTACTTCTTTGAAAGAGTGTGTACATATGTGTATGCTAATTGGTAAGTAAATATCCATACATTCAATTTTATATCAGATAAATTTTTTCTTAAATCAATGTCATTTCAGAAGCAAATGCAAAAATAACATCTATATGGCTTATACAAAGTCTTTTTCTTAATCAATGGTCATTGTTATTAAGATTCCCATTGACACTAGCAGTTTAAATTGGAAGAATTAGCATTAAAAAGGCACTTGGACATCAAGAAAAAAAAAAGGCTTTTTATTTTGTTAACCTTTAAATGACAGGAAACAGATTAGAAGACAGAAATTAAGCAAAGGATTTAAAACAAAACTTACTTGTATTGTTAAAAGTATCATTATCAGCAGAAGCCAAAGAATTATTTTTATTTTTCTTTAGTAAGCCAACAGCAGCTAAAGCTTTATCAAATTGAGCATCCACATCTTTATCACTATCCTTCTTTTTCTTTTTCTTTTTTTTCTTTTCTTTATTTTTAGATCTAGTCTTTGACTTCTTCAGCCAGGGATCTGTAAAAAAAAAAAAAAAAAAAAAAAATTTAGTCAAATATAATTCTCCTCTATTAGAATAAAAAAAGGGGGTTACAATATACATAGAATGATCAACTCAATTTAAAAATGTTAAGATTTAAGTATACCCCCCCCCAAACCCAAACCCAAACAAACACCAGTTTTCTAGAAAAATACTTTAAGTTTATCAGCACAAGTTACAGTCAAAATTAGACACTATAATCCAGTTTCATCTTCACAATTTTGGTACAGAAATTATGTGCGTTATGTTAGAGTCACTTCGATTTTGCAAGTTTGAACAATTTTAATTTCAAATAAATTTAAACAGTTATATAGCATAAAATATTTCAATCAAATACTAATAATTTTTGTATATTTATGGTCACCCAGAATTTTTACCTTTACACAAACATCCAGTTTCAAATTTTTTGTATCAATTGTAGAAAGATCAGCTAGCCGATGGTGATTTCCTGAAATGTACTTTAAAAATGCCATAGTTTGATAGTAAGGGGAGTTCATTTGGCTTAATTCCAGTACACAAACTACTTTTTCATTGGCTCTAGTTTTTGTTACCCTGATGAATAAATGGAATACCAGATGCTGCTGAAAGCCCTAATAAAAAGGTTTAAAAAACAAAAAACAAACAAAAAAAACAAAAACAAACTCTTTATCTAAAGATTTTTGAAGCCGGTATACTTTAACACATTTCTCCTTAAGCTGCCACCATGATGATTTAAGGTACTTACCATCATCACTGTCTGATCCTGACCCTGATCCAAAAGGATTGAAGTCTTCGGATTCAGAATCTGAAGATTCTGATGGACTGAGACTTGAGTCGCTACTCTCAGATTCAGAAGTAGAATCAGTTTTTTCACATTTTATCCGCTTGGCATTTCCATCTTGGAGATTACCTTGAAATTAATAAGAAATTAAATTACATAGTGCTAAAAGAGGACACCTCATCATTTACTGCAATTTTCTAAAGAAGCTTTACAAAGCTGGGATTTTACCTTAAGTTCTGAGCCAGCCAAAAAATAATAAAGTCATGAGATGTAGGTGTTTTCCTAAATCCCAAGCCAGTTGATATGAAGTCATTTTATAGGGTGGAAGGAGGAGACATGAATTTAGGGAAGAAAAAGAAGAAAAAAAATAAAGAAAGAAGCTTGGTTCCTTTGGCATACCCCTTCAGGGGAATCAACCAATATATTCTGCTCTGTCCCTTTTAGACAAAGTGGGGCAGGTGATTAACTTAAAACCACCCATCAGTTGTGAATGTCAAGTGAGTCCTGGAAAACCAGGTAAGTGCCATAAGACACATGTGCTTGTCCATATTCCCATCTTTAAGTTTAACACACTTGAAAATCTAGGTATCTCTAAGTTCAAAAAAGGTAAAAATGGTGGTTTTCTCTTTCTAGGTTGGGTAAAGAGAACCTTTCAGCACCTTCACATCAAACCATTTCAAAAACTGATAGTTACCGTGTTACAGGAGTATGAGGCTAGAACATACTCCCCTCTATCCAAATTTTTCAAGAGAGTTAACCACTAAATGCTAGTTATAAAAGTACTTCCTCTTATATATTTGTACTTATAAAGTCCATAAGTAGTTGCAGTAAATTAAATAAACAAACAAGCTGCCAGATGAGCTCATTATCAAAAGAGACAGGTTCATATAACATTAGACTGCTGGTGTGTAGACAGAGTTATCCAATGTAAAAAGTGTGTATGTATATATAAAAATAAATTAGTATTTGAATTTTTGTATGATTATTTTTAACAGTTTGGTAAATTGACTATGTGCATTTACTGAATCAAGAAATTTTTGAGTAGTAAATAGCAAACACTGTTGACAATAGCTCCAAAATTTACTGATATAAAACAAATGTCATTTATAAACTATTGAAGTAGATATACAAAAATTTACCTTTTTTTCGTTTTGATCCACTATTCCAAGAGGAATCATCATTGGAGAAGTTATCATTACCAAGATTTAGGAAATCTAATGTCTTCCGCCGATCAGGAGCTGGAAAATGCTTTTCCACTAACGTTTGGAAGACACCTCTGTGTGCGTGAAAAAAGAAAAATAAATAAATTTTTTTAATTTTTTAGCAGGTTTCCATAAACAATAGACATTTTAGAATTCAATTATAAAGCACTCTCTCTAAGAATATTCATACTTTTCAAAAGGATTTTGATAGTCCCATTCATAACAAATGTGAATGTGTCAGTCAATATGAGTGAAAGTGTTCTGTGAACCCCAATAAAAACTAAAGTGATGAAGCACCATTTCTACAACCTCAGAAATTTAACAGAGAGAACAAAGGAAAAGTTCTAATGCTTGACATGACTTTTGTTTGTTGATGACAATGCTACACAATTAACACATACGCACTAATATCCCTTCTGATGGGTTACTAAGTATAAAAAAAGAATCCTGTTTCTCATTTTATGTTTCAAGTTGCCAGGATCTTAACCAGTTATAAATACATTAATTCACTATTATTGCTCATATAACTGCAGCAAAATTTCGTCATCTGGCTTAGCAGCACCACCTACTACTGCTTTGGGTACAACACATCTCATTAATATATGTGGTTTGAGCGCCAGGAAAAGAAAACCATTTTCTCATTGTATGGGAGGAGAAAAAAACTTTGTATAACATCCTCTGACAATACTTGAATTTTTAGTGGACATTAAAAACTCATCCCATCGAAAAATCCTTCTCTTTCTATTTTATGATCTATTAAAATCTGCTTGACAGTCTTAATTTGTTTTAGCAATCCTTTTGATACTATTATACACGTATCTATGTACATACACTCATACAGATATCCTTACCGCCAAAGGCAAATACACGTGATACCTTTATGCATATATACTAATATGGACATGCTTGCACCTACATGCATATCGACTATTACACCTAAATACGTGCACCCAGAAGCAAAAGAGCATATAGTATCATATAGCCAGTTAAATTTTAATACATAAGCATCTATAAAGGGCAAGTCAAGTTTGACAATATTTTGGTATGTTCAAGTTTGTGGCCAAAATCACATGATTAAAGCAGTTCAAGCAGTGGTAGGTATCTACTGTGGTAGGGATTATGTGGAGGAGGTGGTGTGCTGACATGTTGTGCACTGCTTCACCTCATGGGCAATTTGAAAGCTACACAGATGAATGTGCAATCTAGTCCAATCCAGGAACTTTTGATTTTGTTTTAAGGCATCTCAACCTCAAAGGGTCATTTAATGCTGGCTGAGTTTTTAAAAAAAAATTAATTGGTGATGGTATTTCATCTTTTCATTATATTTTTGGCATATTTTTTTTTCTTTTTTAAAGTATTCTTTTAAATACATTTTTGTTTAAACATTTATTAAAAGTATTTTTTGACATTTTTTTTTTTTGTTGAAAAGTTTCAAAATTTTGTTGTATATGTGAACTTCCTTTATGTATCCAAGTAATTTTTTAGGATTTTTCTGGTAGAAAATTTGTTTTAAGTTTGTTGTTTGGTAATATTTTTGTTGTATTGGTTTTAAGCCAATACATTCTGTTACTATGTGTTTGATTGTATACGGTTTCTAGCATAGTATGCAATATGGGGCCTCTTTTTTTTTTGAGGAGGTATGAATGGGTAATGTGTGAGTGTCCTGTTTTTAGTCTTGATAATGTTACCTCTTCTTTTCTGGACATTTAGGTTTGAGTTTTTAGTGATTTTCCTATTTGTGGCATTATTTTGTGTAGTTTAATTTTTTTGGAAGTTATCCCAGTAATTCTGCCATTTTTGTTTTGTATTTATGTTTTACAAGTTTGAACTGGGTTATAATGCCATAGAAGCAACCAAAACACATATGTTAGGCACGAGGTGAAAGTGCAGTCGATTACTGTACAGTAACCAGAGTTCTAGAAATTTTACTCTGCTTGTAAGAATCTTGAGGATCAGTCACGGATTTCAAGGCCATGCTCCAAGCCAGAGAGTATCAGGCGAGCTCGGCATCTTACAGTCCAGTGTAGATCATCACTTTTGCAACTTCAGCTAAAGTATTCAGACCTGCCAAATTGTGCCCCACACTACTAAAACAGTGCCAAAATATTCACCTAGTGTTAGGAAAAACAAAACAAAAAATAACTTACTTAGCAGTAGATACAAAATCATTCAACTCCCCTCCATGTTCCTCCAATTGTTCCAGTGTTCGTGCTTCACCAGTTGATTGCAGACCAATGACAACACACTGAGAAAAAGAAATAAAGAATATAGGATTTGAAATTCATTACTGCTTCAATACAAACAGTTATTAATGAGTACTTTAAGTTTGGTTTCATTGTTTAATGGCATCAACCATTGTCAGTTATTTAATGACAAAGCCATTTTAGTAGAAGAACAATAGTGGTACTATTTAACCCATAGCTGAAGGGGAAAAGGGGGTTCATGCCTTCTTTCATGGTATTAGTCCAAAAGTGAACATAATAATACAACTAAGGTTTGAACCTGCTTACTTTGAGGTCAAGGTTTAGCACTTTAGTCATGATGCCATGGGCGACTTAGGTAAGGTAGAATACAAAAGCAGGAAAAAAATAGGCACTAAAAATAGACAAGTTATAAAAACCTTCAACATATTTTATAAGCATTTGATAATTGGTACAACAAAACAATTTCTAATAATTACCTTCCCATTTTTCACAGCTTCTCTGGTCAATTTCACACAATGTGCAACTTTAGCTGATATACAAAGGTATTTGAAAAAGCGTTGATGAGCAGACCAAAATTGGCCCCACATAGATTTTTTCATCCGCTGTTCAGCTCCAATCAAATCTGCTGCATTTTGGAACAATTCTCGAGCACGAACCCACTAGAGGATAGGAAAAAATTGTCACAAAAACTTCATCAAACAGTCAATATTACCTTTCATTTTTTAAGTTATTAAATTCAAAATGTAGTATCTTTTTTTAATACAAACTCCACCCTAAATGCACGCGCGCGCGCGCACACACACAAAAAGTTTAGTCAGTAGGAAATTAGTTCCCTTTAAAACACTTTACTAGGGACTTAATACACATATTCCAATATTCTTTTCACTTTTTGAAATAATCTGTAGAATACTCTTTAGAAATCCCCCATTAAATACCTTGTTGCATTCTCCAATCTTATCTATAGTCTAAAATGTCCATTTTAATCCCAGAATGGTTGTGAAAAATGAAAGTCATTGGGGAAACAGACAAGTGGCACAATGTTTAGTAAATAATGTGTGTGTACAGAAATGAAAAAAAAAAAAAAGGACTTCAGAGGATGATTTTATTTATAGAATTATTTGCTAACGTTAACATTTCATATGAGAGTGTGAGTTATTAAATAAAATGAAAAAGATGAAAGCTTTAAAACACTTTATTACTTTTGGTAGCATTGTTTCATATTTGTGTGATGTAATTAACACACACAAAAATCCATATCAAATCAGTTTATTTATCCACCCTTTGATTGCAGCTCATGCATTCAATATTTTGAGGTTTTAATTGCTTAACTGAAACAAAACGTAAACTACTTTCAATGTATTTCTGATGAAAGTTTGATGTGTCAATAGCAACATTTTATCTGGGCTTTAAACTCCTTTAAATCATTCTTAAAAGTTTTCTTAATCATTTGAAAATTTTCTGGACAAATGTCCAAGTTTCAAGCAAAAATCTTTATGCACATTTGCTGTGAATATGACAGTCACACAATACACAAACCTAACATCTCTCAAAAGAATAAACTCATGGGAGAATGCTAGTTTAAGGTTGCCAAGTTAAAATCAATGCCATTAAAGTGGAAAAGAAACAGTAACATCAAGTATTCTAAACAATTTTTAGAGGTTGGCAGGAGATATGGCTCAAGGGCTTTCAGGCCAGTTGTTTGAACAGAGGAAATTTGTTAACTGCTAAATCTAACCATAAGAACATATTTTCATCCCATATATTTGACTTTTCTTGTTCTTTCTCAGCACATACAGCACTATGAGCTTTTTTCCCAATCTATGAACAAGACACTTTTCCCCAGCACATGGGAACTGAAGTTATGCCTGTGCAGTTTCTGGTATAGGTCATTTAGGTTATCCTACAACTCCTCAGCAGGCTAAAAAAAAAAAGACACTCCCTTTTCCCTTCACCCAAGTCATTACACACCAGAAGTACCAAATGACATTAAGTAACCATCACAATAGTTTCCACTGGTCTAGAAGAAAGACTTAACCCAGTACGCCATTGAAAAAAAGAAAAAGACTGTGGCAGACGGGTTGGATGAATACATACTTCCCAGACACATGCATAAGTTCAATTATTTAGAGAAATGAAACATAAAAGCCATTACTCACCACTTTGACAGATTTGTTATAGGTTTCTACAAAGTTTGGAGGAAGGTGAATTTCCTCAATTCGGAAAGAAGTTCCTCCAAAACTCAACTGTCTTGCAATGTACATCCCTCGAAGTTTCATATCCATAGCAACAAGTTCCATAGCACCAACACCACTGAAGATAACAGAATAAGAAACTTTATGAGCAATGTTTATTCCTTAATTCCACAGTATGTGGATACTCAACTGACGCGAATCAGGAAAGGTTATATATATATACACACACACACACACACACATACATACACAGATTTCTTTGTATCAAACTTTTAAAATCCTGGATATTCAGAGTTAAAAATATCTGTACCCTCAATTAATTACTCTTGAAAAATTTGCCCATAATATTTAAAGATCTGTAAAATAGTTTCTAATGAGATACACACTTTTGTAATAAATGTCACACCACCACCACATTAAATAGTGCTTTTGAATGATGAACTTTACCTTGTTTATAGGCTTATTAACCGTGTCATAATTTCAACCCAAAGTGTCTCCACATAACTAATAGCCGTCATTTGGGTATAGGCTAAGAAGGTAAAGTTTTGATCCAACATTGTTTACTATATGCATATCATGTATAAATATCATAAACAGTAAGTAAAGTTTGGTAAAAACTCCATTTTCCTAACTAAAAGCCTTCATTTAGGCATTGGTCAGGTCACGCAGAAACACATAGGGTCAGACTAACTGGAAATTAAACCAAGTTATGGATATGATGGCCTATGTTTTGGAAACATTAGCTTAGGATTGTGAACACAATATTATCATTCTATAATATGTACAGATTTTATCTTAATGGCATTAGATGTTGAATTATTTTCATAGGCTAACATAGCCAAAAGGCAATATATGATAAAAACACCTTTTTGTGGATAAAAATTAGGGGTCATTCATTACTCATTTGTTTATGAGTACAAACCAAGTTTCAGATGAGGAGAATAGCTTACCGTCTTTCTACAGCTTGAATGAAGTCACTGAACTCTTTGAATGGAGTTCCTTGTCCCCATAAACCAAGCCTGGTCATATAAGCCATGTTTTTAGGTTCAGATGCACCTGAAAGTAGTAAAGAAATTATGATATTAAGACAACCAAATATCATAAAATATTAATAGAATGATTGATTCTGTTTTATGGCATATCAACCCTTTTTCAGGTGATCTAATACCAATTTCTGTTGATTTGGTTGTCTAGTGTTTGCATCATGTACATAAATGGAATATTGAAGGTTTAAATTCTTTTATATAGACCAACTGCTTTTAGAAATGCTAGTATTTTGTCTATATGTTCCAATAATTCTTTCATATTGTTTACAGTGTAGAAATATTGTCTTTTTGGTGTTAGGCCAATGCAATTTATCAATAGGTGTTTTTACTGAATATGAAGTGTGACATCTCACACACCATGGTGGTTGTTCTTGTTTGAGTAGATATGAGTGAGCAATGTCCGTGTGTTCAATATATAGACAAGATAGGACAATCTCTTCCCAGCAGGATTTTCTGTATCCTTCCTTCCATTCTCCTATTTCGGCTTTTATAGTCTGGAGTTTGTTGTGTGGGGGTGTTGTTCCATCTTAATTGCCATTTATTTTGGGTAAAGTCTTCTTTCTATTTTTAAGTCAGTATATGGCATCTTAAAGCTTTTGTCTGTGAGCATCTTCCAGGCTGTCTTGGCTGCTGAGTCAGCTTGGTCATTCCCTTTGATTCCAATGTGGCTTGGGACCCAGCATAGCTTTATCTCTTTGGTTTTTGATAGGAATTCTAGTCTATTCAATATTTGCATGGTTAGGGGATTATCCAGGTTTTTTTATTTTTTTTCATTTTTAAAGGGATGTTAGGACTGATGAAGAAAAAAATGATGAATTCTGTGTTATAATGTTGAAAGCTAGATCTATGGCTTTAGCATTTGCACTGTAGATAGAAGTGCTGTTAGGAACCCGTTTTGTTAACTTGGTATTATGTTAGATGGCAACGTATGATACTTTGTTTTCGTTTTTGGAACTGTTACCAATATTTTTAAGGTGAAGGAATTCTTCCTGAAAGATAATAAGGGGTGTGTTTTCTTTATGATATTTTGTTAGATTTAGCAGTATTTTTGGTTGTTTCAGTAATCAAGGTGGGGTTTTTGAGGTGGTGGATGTAAGTAGTTGTGTTTTATCTATTTGTATTTTGGTGACAAGATTTTCTATTCAGAGACTAAAAGGTTTGATGGGGGTTTGTTTTTGTTTCAAACAAAGTTTTGTGTTGTGAGCAGTAGAGAACATTGTGTGCGGGGTTTGAAGGACACGAAGCCAGTTTGATATAGTATTGTAAGGCTAGTTTTTGTTTTCTGATTGATAGTGGAGGTTCATTTGCCTTGGTGTACAATCTTTCAATAGGAGAGGTTTTGTAGGCTCCTAGTGCCAGTCTCAGTCCTTAATGGTGTATAGTATTTAATTGTTTTAAATAGGATTTTCTGGCGGATCCATAGATGAATGTGCCATAGTCAAATTTGGATCATATTAATGTTCGGTAGAGTTTTAATAGGTTTAAAAAAAAAATAAAAAAATATCTTCACCCCAGTCTGTGTGCTATTATTCTAAGGGGTTGGATTGTTTTATTACACTTTGATCTTAGTATTTGATGTGGGGTTTGAATATTAATTTTTTGTCAAAGATAATTCCCAAAAATTTGTGTTCAACCAAAGGGATTTCAGTTGAATCTAGTTTAAGTTCAGGTCGTTATGCATTTTGCAGAAATGTATACATGGTGTTTTGTTTTTGGAGAATTTAAAACCATTTTTAATGGTCCATTTGTTTATCTTATTTAGACATTATTGGAGTTGATATTCAATTGTTCTAATATATTCAGATTTGCAAAAGATTAGGAAGTCATCCATGTATAGTTAGTCTTCGACTGCCAAGTTTAAGCATTTCACAATGCTATTTATTTTTATATTGAATAAGGTTACAGATTGGATGCTATCTTGTGGCACTCCCATTTCTGGTTCTTGTAGTTCTGAATGTGTTGTGCCGATCCATACTTGGAATTTTTAATCAGTTAAAAAGTTGTTTTTTTTTGTTTTAAATAAAAATTAGCAGTCTACCCTTCAATCCCATATTTTTTTCAAGTCTTTGATTATGCCACATGGTATTATAGGCCTTTTCTATATAAAAAATATGGCTGTCATGTGATTTGGGGGAGGGAGGGAGGAGGAAGCTTCTCTTATGAGGGTTTCTAAGCAGATAAGGTGATCAATTGTACTTCTTGTTTTCCTTAAGCCCGTCTGAAGATTTGTAATTAACTTATTTTTCACGAGAAACTATATTAGTCTGTTGTTAATCAGAGGTTCAAGTGTTTTTCAGATACAGCAAGTTAAAGCTATTTATCATTATTTTGAATCACTTCTTGTCATTTACCAAGTATCTTGTTGATTCCTCTCAAGTAAAATTCAGTTGGTTTTGACTTCAAGAAGTTTCCCCCACAAAAGTTTTCACCTGATCGTCTAGAGAAAATATTTTTGTCATTCAGAGCATTAGGAGAGAGAGAGAAAAGAAGTTTACTGCAAGGTCTGATGAATATGGTGGATGTTGTAGAACAGATCAGCTCAGCCTAAATTAAATATTTTTTCCAGTGTGATTATTGCTGAATGTGATCTTGTATTATCATAGAGAAGCACAAAGTTTCTTCTACTGATGAATGCAGGGTATTCTCTTACAACAGTTGGAAGGATATGTCTTCACTGAATAGGATTGTGGTTTAAAAACTCAAAATGAATGATACTGTGGTGATCCTGCCATATTCACAGCATAACTTTTCTGTCACAAAACTGGGGTAGGATTCATTCTTGTTATTCCATTGCTTTTATGTTGAACATTATCATAAAAGACCTTTTTTTCTGTCATCTGTAATGACATTCTCATGAAATGGGTCATATCTCTGCCTTAAAAGATTTTTTTGCTCTCAATATACGATCTTCCTTATTTATCTAAGAGTATGAGGAAACCAAATGCCCAGCTTGCTCACTTTTCCTATCTTTTTCAAATAGCGGTAGACTGGATTGTGATGTATTCCTTTATTTTAGAAGTGTGAGATCATAGATTAAATCATGAGAAGCACTCTTTAATCAGGTAATTTCCGGTTGGATTCAAAACATTACAAGTTTGAAATGTGTAGTTGCAACTTGCTTTAAAAGAAAACAGATGTTATTTATAACTCACAACCCAACAACACTATGTCACGTGGTCTATCACTGACAGGAGAGAAATAAGGAATTACTACTACCCCTTCGTGTTTGAATTAGCAGGCCGCCAAAGGCTGACCACTAAAAAGAGGAATAGTAATGTAAAGTCAATTCTTTGTGGCCGAAGTAACAAATCCAGGTCAGAATGGAAGTCAACAGATGTTTGCACTCTGTGACCGGATGGATAAAGAATGGGGTATATGGACATATAGTAGTCCTAACGAATCGCCTGACAGGGGGAGAAGAAGATAGAAGCTAAATGATTGGCGAGAACCCTAAAGCGGAAATAGCCCCCTTTTTCGTCAGCGGAAATAGGGATAAGGAAAATCAGTTTTCAAGAGAGATGTCGCGGTGAACAGATGGGGCAAATCTCGTGCCAAACTCCGGGTGAAGAAGCGGAAAGAACTATTGAAAGAAAGAGCTATATAAATAAATCCACCAGCCCGTAAAAGAGAAAATACTCTCCGAAGGAACCCGTCAAAAAGCTAAGTACTGCAATTGCATATTCTCTCTCCCTCTCAATTTAAAGAAAGAAGAAAATTGTCCTATTCTTTCCTTCAAAAATATTATACGGGAAACCAAAATTGTTGACTACTATAATTAATATTGTTATATCTAAACCTAGAGACCAATATCTTCCATTATTCTAGGGGTAGGAAGAGATAGTGGTCTGGTGGGTGTGTGTGCAACGTGAAATTTGGAACCCCTTGCCAGCGGCGGTCAGTCTAGCCCCAAATTAACCCCAACATAATCTGCCAGTTTCCCTACATCCAAAAAGGGAATCTTTATTGGAACTTATTCTACGAGGAATCAAGGGCCAGGCTGCCCTGTCTTCACACGTGTGAAAAATAAACGCCCGTACTGGGAATATTTTAATTTGCTGTCACAACTAAAATAACTGAAATTGTTATAATTTAAAAAATTTGAACATTTCCAGAGATCATTTGCAATTCTCTAATTTCTTAATGTCCTGGCATTAAACTGTATTTGAGTGAACTTTGGAATAATGGCAATGAAGGAGTAACACTCCCCAAATCTCGAGAATTAGAGATTAGCATCATATCCAACACACCCTCTTGAGAGCTGTTGCTTTCCCATACAACCTTACCGAGATCCATACTTTCAAAAGACTAATGGATGCCATACCAAAACTTTAAGATACACATAAGTTTGGTTTCTTTGTTTAATAGCATATTAACCATTATGGGTTATTTAATGCCCAAATTATCCTTATAGGAGGACAGTAGTGGTGTTGGGGTGATAAAGGAGTTCATACCTTTACCAAGGGCATTAGTCCAAAAGTGAATGCAATGGTGCAACTTGAGTTCAAATTAACTTATGATGGTGTTACAGTCTAACATTTTAGTTACTAAACCACAGGGGATCTCCCATACACCAGTCCATATGTTACATACTGACCCCGGCCAAGCTGTCAAAAGAAATGCATCTGTGTAAATAACAGGTGCATCCGGTCGAAGATATCAGGGGGCGACCTTGACTGTTGAGGGGTTGAATTGAGTGCAAATTGTGATGCTCGCAGGAAGTAGGTGGGTGTCAAATTATTATATAACCCCGGCGACAGGAAGTTCAGATCAGTTGGAGAGAAGATGCTGGAATGAGAACCATGTCCCAGCAGAGGCTGGGCCCCCAGTTGAGCAGCCCAGGAGAACGGGAAAGAAAGGCTGTGATAGCCAGAAGAGTTTTTTTTTTGTGGGGGGGTCCCAATATGTTGCAGTCTTTGTCCGGTCTCCAACTCCCTCTTACACACAACCCTTTCAATAAAGTGAGAGGTATATTTTTCAAAGAACTGTGTCTGCTTGTCGTTATGTTTTTGCATGCATTTGCATATGAGTATACAACATATATCTAAGCTCAAGTATTGAAGCTTTTATTATGATGTATACTTGCATTTTATGCAACTTTCCGAGACACATGTTTTAGCCTTTTATTAGTGGGTTGAACAATAGTCGTGATAGGAACCATGTAAATAGTTTCCCAAGGTTAGGCTGAGGCCAACTGGTACACCTACAATTTTCCGCTTCAAAATTCAACAGATGATACTAGAGTATATAGGCATTTTGTAAGAATTGCTGTATAAGTTGTTAAGTAGATAAGAGAAATGAACAAAACTCCTAAAATATTTAAGCTCTACTTACCTGTAGCACTAGCGTAGATAACTCTGGCTTTAGGGAGTTTATTCTGCAATTCCAATACAGTTTGTCCTGTTTTAGTTGGTTTACTTGAACCAACTGGACAAAGATTTTTAGCTCGATGACATTCATCAAAAACGATCTACAGATTTAGTTAAGAAATTTTAACACAAACTGAGAGGGAAAATTTTTTTAAATGAACTAAAAATCTTTATCTTCAGTTACTTCCAAATATAAAGATTCTTCTTCTATATATATATATATATATATATATATATATATATATATATATATATATAAAGACATATAAATCTAACAATTATTTTCTAAAAATATGCCTCTGTACCCCTTAAAACAAAAAAAAATAAACTAATCAAAGGCTGCAACTGAAAGTTTCTTAATTAAACACTACGATTGTTGAACAGTGTCATTTAGTAACAGCTTTTGATTTTATTTGCAGACTTAAAAATATCTTATACATCTGAAAATGAATAAAATTCTAAAAAGGATACAACTCCATCAAAATCTTCACCACACCATCTCATAAGTTGTTTCAACCGGGTTTTATATTTTCCATCAGATTGGCTTTCACCAATCAGTGAAGAGTAAGTGGCAAAAATGACACCCTTTTTAACACTGCCATTTTCTTTAGAAGAGATCTTGGCATACTTGAACTGAAAAGAAAATTACAAGCAGAATTAGCATTCAGTATAATAAATCAATGTCTGCAACCAATACTATGTAACCACTTACATCACGATTCCCTTAGTTATTTACATAACTTTCTGCATGAGTTCATCTTTTTTTACAGTTTAGTAAATATCACATTTAAAAGTATGGACAAACAAGGATTTAGCCAGTGAACATTATTTTTTTTATGTATAAATTGGCACTTCTGCTTGTTTGAGGTTTCAAGAGGATTCTGTAGGCAAATTAAGAACACAGGAGCATCAGTCAATTAACATCCTTACAAATTACTTAAGTAAAACTGAGCTGTCAGGATGATTTGAGAGAGAGAGAGAGAGAGAATTTATGAAGCCTAAAAAGTTGCTTCTTGCTCTTTCCATTTCAATGACTGTAGTCAAGGGTGACCAGAAGGCTCCTTTTTCAATAGCTACTACACCGAGGTGTAGGGGAGGGCACCTCTTCTTCCCCTAACTCTCAAAATTCAACCTATACATAAGTATAAACAGTATTAGAATTCCAGAAATGCCCTATGTCACTCCAACAATGGCATTTTTCATTACTCTGAGTACAGATTGTGTGGCAAATGAATATATAAACTTACATTGTGTTTTTATATAAATTAGATTATAGGCTAGAGTATTCCATTTTTTAAAATTAGAGTATAATGGCAAATAAGACTCAAAATACAATACTTACTTTATTCAAGGCATGGACCTCTATTTTCCCTGCCCCAATATCTTTGAGATCTCGCTCAGCATCAACTTTCAAGTCATTAGAAACACTGAACCTACATAAAAGATTAAAAAGATTTATGAACAGGGATTAAAAAAAAAAAAAAAAAAAACCCCACACAAAAAAGTTAACTTTAAACGGAACATGGGATTAAATATTGCATACCATAAGGCTCGTTTCCGCCCCTCTAGGTAATTCTCAAATATGATACCAGCTACTGTTCGTCCTTTGCCTACACCAGCACCATCACCTATAACAAACAAAAAGAATCAATAAAGAATTAAAAAAACAAAAAAAAACAAACAAAAAAACCTATAAAAAGACGGTAAAGACAATGATAAGAACAGTGGAGTGAGCCCCCAACCCCAGAGCAAAACATACTAACCAATAAGAAATCCAGCTCGATCGCCACTTGGCATGATTGTTTCATGGCGCTGGCATGCATAGGTGATTGATTCCAACTGCAAGGCTGAGAGTTGGCCCGAATCAATGGTACTTTCAGGCAGATTCAAAGAATATCTGACATTTGGTGGTTCCACACTGGATAACGAACTTGACTCTACTACAGCATCAGGATGCTTTTCTCCAATACGTACTGAAATAGAAATTATGGTTTCATTTAAAAATTGATTATAATGGCATGCCAACCTGCCTAATGTTATTTTATGACTAGAGGTTAGGGAATTGCATTCATTATTCATTCATAGTTATTATTTGTGTAGTTGTTTCTCAAGAGTTTTTTGCAGTTATATATCAAATATTTATATCAGATACAAATTCGCAAACAATTACAGCTTCAGGTGTTCTATCTAATATTAATAATCATGTTTCAAGTAATTATTTCTATTTGATAATAGTAATTTGTTTGTACAGTTATATGGTTTAGTAACTAACCATGTAAACAATTACAGCTTCAAGTAACTATTCTTAATACAGATAATTTAGTCCTACAGTATCAAGTATTCCAATCTAATACTAATAATTTTAAAAAAGATCTATTTGACCCATAGATGAAACAAGTACTTCCACTCAAGGTCAGAGTGGACCTGAGAGTAATGGCAACAAAAAGGGTAGTCTCCAGAACTGGAGTTTTACTATCAGATGCAGTTTAGTGCCATACCTAAGTTTACCCTTTTGCAGTCAATGTATTCAAGCCCCTTTTAAAGAATTAAATACATTCAGTACTATCTGCTTCAACTTAACCTTTAGAACCACTAAAATACTTTTTCTTTTTATGTAAAAAGATCCTAATGAACAAAACCAATCAAAAACTGAGTCTTCTGTTTTTACATTAACAAAATTATATTGCTTTTCAAGTTAAGGATTATCTAACAAGGATAAATATTTTAAACTACCAATAATTCATTTAGGTTTTCAATGAGCTTTAAAAAGTGAGGATTAATTATATAAATACCATATTCCCTGCTATATAAGATACATTATTTGGTAAGAACTATTGTGAGTGGATGTTTAGGGATTAGACTAATATTGGCAACTTCTATTCCAAGGTTTACCGAGCTACTTCTTAATATTTTAGAAGAAGGGGCATTTTATGGAGATAGTAATCAAACCCACCCCTGACAGGAATGAATCAAAGTTAAAAGACCAAGAATTCTAAATATTCGATGTTAGGTGCTGTATGTGGTGTAATGGTTAGAGATTAAACTAACAGATGAGAGTTTGATTCATACTGGGTGACCACAATTCTGGCCTTGCATAAAAAAAAAAGAAAAAAAAAAAGGGTGGGGGAGAGAGGCAAAGAAAATGGTATGTGGGAGTGGGTCACTTCCTTTTTTTTTTTGGCTATCATGCCAGATTAGGATATGGCTGTAATTTTCTAACACAATTTGTATTTAAGTAAACTTAAGGATAAAAACTCTTACATTTTGTGGGCATATATTCAGAATATGTTTCAGCCTGCCCAAGTTCTTCAATTTCTTCTTCTACCTCTTCTTCATCTTCAGGTATGTGATGATGGTGATGATGTGCACGGTGGGGTATACTGATGCCTGGAGCCTAGCAATTGCCAAATGGGGGAAAAGGTCAACAAAAGAGATTAAAAAAAAATCAAGTAAAAGAAAAGTGTTTGTGTTACCGAAAAGAAACCTACCTTAATAGTAGATAGATCAATTACTTTTGGGCATTAAAACCATTGATAAAAGTTAAAAAGTGTCTTACTTGAATGAATGCCATGTCAAGAAGCTGTTCAACCAAAAGCAACAAGCTGAATGCCAAAAAGAAACTGATAAAGCAATTACCCACCCATAAAGCAAAATTAAAGAACATGCCTTTCTTAAAAAAAAAAAAAAAAAAAAGCATATAAAGTAGCAGATTTTTCAAATTATATATATATATATATATATATATATATATATATATATATATATATATATAAAAACAAAACATTTATGTATTTAAAGAATTTTACAATGTTTGCTTAAATTTATTTCATGATAAATTCACCATTGAAAATTAAACTTTATATAATCAATCTTTTACAAAAATCAAGGCCAGTTGAAAATTTCTTGCACACATTAAATAATTCAGATCTATTTGATCAAGTCGAAACAAAGGCACCATTATTCATTAAAAAAAAAAAAAAAGAAAAAGTTTTTGGACCCAAAATAAACTTTCATTTGAATAAAGTTGAAGAAACTTAAAATTTTGACTGTGCAAATGGAATTTGAAAGTAATTAGAGAATTTGTACTCAATATCTAATTTCAATTCAGCACATTTACAATCAATTACTAAAGACAATTTATTAAAGAAATAATTAAAAATTTATTTCAAAAATGAAAATCAATTAGATATCTGAAGACTGCGACAAACTTTCTTTTTAAAATATATGCACAAAAGCTTTTGATATTTTTCTGCCAAAAGATAAATTTATAGAATGCATCTAAGCAGAAAAGCTTTAGATATAAATAATGGATATGGAATAAAATAGAGGTAAAATAAAATAGATAATCAAGCTGCAAATAGTTGATAAGACAAATTTTACTTGATATGAAAGGAATAAAACTGCTGATTGTAATAGTAATGATAAACTGATAAAATTCAAGTTTGCTATTGGTTTATATATAAATTATTAAGACAAATTTAAACTAAGATTCTTTAGGCTAGTTCTGAATATATGCTCTCCCACTTGAAGGTATTGTATAACATTAGGCCCATTTTAAAATCCAAGTGCACAGTTGATACAGAAGAAATTAAATATCTTAAAAATTTTCATAATGTTTATTCAGTTTCATATAAATAATAAAGGTTGATTAATGACCATTAAAGACCATGATTAGTGTATCAGAAACAGTAATTACCAAAATTAGAAATTAAGATAGAAATCATTCTGGCTACTTATGAAATCAACTTTTCAAACATGACATTCACAGAAATCTAACTACTAAGAATGTGCATTTAAAAGAAAACACAGTATTAATGAATATTTTTTTTGGTGAACCCAATCTACAGAATCTAAAATTTGTACAAATCGACATTTGCCACCTATCAACCACTGAGGCAGATCTTGGCATCGCACAAAAACTACAGAATGTGACAGTTTCCAACCAGCTCAAGTAGGACCTGGCATATGACCTGACCTGACCTGACCTGGCACAAGCTAGGGAAGGACCTGGCACAACATGAGACTGTGAATCAAGGGCATTACCCACAAACTTTTTAAAGTAAATTAAACCTCTTCCTTTTAAAGATTTCTCAGAATATTTTTGGAGAGAGAGAAAGAGAAGAAAAAAAAAATGCAACAAAAATAAAATAAGGCATTTTGGAAAAAAAAATCTAAAAGTTTTCAAATTTTTGGTTAATAAAGCAAAACTTGAAGAGGTTAGCAGGTGGGAAAAAAATGAGAAACCCAATAGTTCAGAACGCATGGCCTCAAAAATTAAAGAATTTAGAAAAAAAAGGAAAAGTAAAGAAAAAAGTATTTAAGAAAATCTTTTTTTTTTAAAAATAGATATTATGTATATGGTATATAAGAATTAACTCACTGTGTATGAATTGATGCTTTTCAACTTTACATCATCTTGAGACCATAAACGGGACAAGTCTTTGTTTGTGAGAGGCCCACAAATCCCTGTGCCATTTGCCAGTGTGGTAGACAGGACATTGTTCACATGGTTTGTTTTAATATTAGCCACCTTGGTTTTGATGATACTAGTTACCTGCGGCGAGTTGCCAGCCAAAGTTGTCTGAGAAACATTTTTCACTATGTTTGGAACAACTGTTGGCTTTAATTTGCCGGAGGTTATGGTGTTCACTTTTATATTGTTGCCAGTTAGTCCCAGCTGGCTGAGAATCTGCATCGATTTGCCTGCATTAACCTCTGTCAACATGGGACTGTTACGACCAGTGCTACTTGTGGTACTAATGTAGATTTTTTGACCCGCAAATGAAGTGGGGAGGCCACTTTGTGAACCAACATTTTTGGGAGTGAGGGAGATGATTTTGCTGCCAGGTTGACCAAGTCCTGCATTCTGGAGGTAAGAGTTGTTGGTACCAGTGATCTGAAGCAGCTGGCTACTACCACCAGATGATTTGACCACACGAATTACTGGAGAATTTGAGTTACTAAGGCTGTGATTGGTTGGTTGCAAGACTACACGTGGTCGAATCTGCAAAGAGAAGAGAGAGCAGGGGGAAAAAAAAAGTGAGGAGAGAGAGGAAAAAAAAACAAAAAATAAAACAAAAACAAAAAAACAACACACCAACAAGAGGAAGCATATAAATTAGATTTAAGAATACAAATAAAAATAAAATGATTGTCTTGCTTATTGTCTTCCATTTGAATTTTAAATTCCTTGTTATATTTGTAAATGCATTTATGTTAGTCTCTTGAATTAAAACCTCTTCATATTCAAATTTTTGTTGAAATTAGTTGCAAGGCTTCAAATCAAAATTCTTAACACCAATACTACTACAAAAAAGAACCAAAATAGTTTTTACCTGAAAACAGATTTTGTTCTTCAAACATTGTTAATACTGATTTTCACTGAGATTCAAGTTACATGAACTTATATAAAAGAAAACAATTGCTTACCTGGTTTGATGCAATAACCTTTGGTTGCTGCTGCTGATGTTGTACTGTAATAGATGGTTGGGTGACGACTGTTGGGGTGTATACATTATTTGGGGTAACACTAATGAATCCATTTGCAGTGGTTGATGATGTTATAGTGGTCTATAGTGAAAAAAAATCAAAAGAAAAAGTGTAATGGGCTCACAGATGACAAAGCAAATAGTTTTTATAAAAGTTTTCATAGACGATGTTTGAGGTTCTGATAGTATTGCTTATTGACAGTTCAACAATAAAATGTGAATCTCTGAGATGAATTATTATTATTATATATTGATATACTCTGAGGTAACTGAGTCTTGGTTTTCAGAGTCACAACTCATTAGTTTTTTTCAGTTATCTATTTTAGTTAGTAGACTTGTGTAAATTTTAAACTGTCGTTACTTGGTTGTTGAGTTTTAAGAAACCAGTTCTGCCATTATTTTTTTATGAATTGTGAAGGTGGTAGGACTCTCTCTAGGAACCTAACATTTAACTGGAGTCTTGTATTGGACTTATTAGTTACTTTCCTGAGAACTTGTAACACTAACCAAACTCATCACTCAATATACAGTGACAGATTTTCCAATTCCACTTTCAGAAGATATTCTGTATCAGTTAATTCTTCCTAGTCAATTTATCTTTGAAATCTTACTCATTTGTCTCTTTGACTGAACAAGGTTACTATGACAGATACCTTAAGACCAAAGATACATCATCTGAAATATAGTTGTTAATAATAATGATGATACTATGTCATCATATGAACAGTACAATCTTCATTAACCCCTTCATACTCTCCAGATAGTATTTTAGGTTTGTTTATGTTTTATGGCACATCAACCATTGAAAGTTATTTAATGCCAAATCCTTTATATATATGATTTGTAAACACATTTTGTTGATAACAAGCCAAAGCTAATTTTTTTGCACACAGTTAAAATGGTTTTAAGTATTTCTATCTAACCTGAATAATTCTAGTTACTATTATCATTTGTTTACACAGGGTTAAATGGTTTCAATTGTTGCTATCTAACAATAGTTCTGTTTAACATTAATCATTTGTTTGCAGACAGTGAAGTGGTTCCAAGTATTGCTATTTAGCACTAATTATTCTAGTCAATAATGACTCATCATTTGCATACAGATAAATGGTTCCAAGTATTGCTTTGTATCACTAATAATTCAATTAGACATCAGTTATTTGTTTACACAGTTAAATGATCAAACAGTGGTAAATTTTTACCCTTTAACCCATTAGATTTTAGCAAAAAATAAAAATCATATCCTACTTTTTTTGGGGTAAACAGCCCGAAAAAAAAAAAAAAAAAAAAAATCCCAAAGAAATTTTGGAGAATTTGGTTGAAAACGATCACCCACTTCCGCACTAGTAAGCATTACTGATGGCCAGAGAGAACAGCAAAAGGACATGTAACCAAAAATAATTTTTTCCCCATTTTTTTTGTAGGGAAATCAGATGGAGAGGGTGGGGGTGTCAACTAAGCTTATTTGGGGCAGGTATTTTTGCACAATAAAATAAAAAGTTGTGTTAAAGAAAAACATTGTGGGAGGGGGAGAGAGGAGGAGGGATTTTAAAAAAGTTATGAAAACTTAAAATAAAAAAGCACCCATGTTTCAGCTGCAGCAGAAAAAAAAAACTGTGTGGTGGGAGGCACTAACTTCAGCCCCCCCCCCCCACTTTGTACTTACTTTTCTTATGGGCACAGCTTCAGAGGATTTTGTTAACAATGAAGCAATCCTTTTCATCCAATTATTTCTTTTTCTGCTTTTGGTCATTTTTGTTTTTTTTTTAAATCATTATTATTATACATAATCATTTCATTAATCCAAATTTTTTTCCTGCTTTGTGAGGTTGTTTGTTTTTGGTGCCATTCTTGATTTCTTTTTCCAGATGTTTCTCTGATGAGGAAATTGCATCATTTCCTCTAGGCTTAATATTTTGGATTGAGTGGAACTAAGATGTCTTGTCGACTTTATTCCTTTAATTATTACAGTTGTATTATCCAGTATTTGAAAAAATGAGAAAAGTATGGAATTTCTGCATTCCCATGGTGTCTTACCCACAACTGTCACCTGCCCCCATTGTAAATCCTTATGTAATTACAGAAAAGACCAGAAAACTTGGCATTGATGAAAAAGGATTAGTGTGCCAAAGTCCAAGAAAACAACGCGCAGCCTTACCATTCCAGACATTAAAGGTTCTTTTTTGCAGAATACCAATATTCTGCCTTGGAAAATTGTGTTATTTGTTAGCTATTACCTCAGCCATGTCTGAGACCACAAGGTCATGTTGGAATGTTTATACATTTCTTCAAGAACATCGGTAGACTGGCGGTCATTTTGCTCGGAAGTGATGGGTACATGGTTTAATAACCAGGGCTATTGGTGGCGAAGGAATTGAAATGGAAATTGACAAAATAGTAATTGTACGCCGTAAGTTAAACAGGGGTTGTGAACTAAAACAATGGTGTTGTTTGGTGGAATTGAGAGGGTCAACAAATGAAGATTTGTTGTCGCCTTAAGCAGTCCCACTGATGATAAAAGAAACAGCACGACACTTCTTCCTTTGATAGAAAAGTACATAAAACCGAGTCCAATAATATAGTGATGCTTGGCTGGTGTACAAAAGCATCAGTTCATTAGGTTTATGCTAAAAATATTTTATCAATCACTCAGAAAATTTTGCGAAATCCACACACAGACAGATTTTGGTGCGATCTAAAAGAATGGATTAAGCAACCAGGTATGAAGTCCACAAATATGCACCAGTACCTTGCAAGATATTTGTTTGTTTCCTCAGCTTAGGATAAAACAACTCTGGTGCATCAATTATTTTTTATTCAAGCGGCAAGATCGTACCCACCTTTTTCAGACCCTGTGCATCACATGCCGCAAACAGTAGAAAATGATTCTTCATCGTCTTTTGACGAAGAAAAAGAAATAATTCGATAAAAAGGATTATTTCATAAAAAAACAAAAACAAAACAAAGTTAGTGCCCCTCCCAACTTGTCTTATTTTCTTTAAGTCTTTTCATCACCCCCCCTTTTTTTACTTTATTGCAAAAAAAAAAAAAAAAAGTCACATGTCCCTTTGACGCTATCCCTGGTCATCAGTAATGCTTGCAAGTCCTAAAGTGGGAGATCATTTTATGTTAAATTTACATAAAGCATCCCCCCAATATTGCCCACCATCTTTGCAGATATTTTTTTCAGGCTGTTTACATGTATTCGACACCCCCAAACCAATGGATTAAAGGGTAAAGATTTACCCAAACAGTTCTATTTTTAACAATTCAATTTGACATGTCATTTGTTTGCACTCAGTTTAAATGCCAAACAGTTCTATATGACCCATATACATAGGACCCTATCAGATGCTACCGCTCCAAATCAGAGTGAACCTGAGAGCAATGGTAATGAAGGGGTACTCCATATTCCCTGAAGCTCCAGGGTTGGAGCCACGCCATCAGATTGTTCAATGTCATATCTGGATCAACCGTTGGGGGGAGGAGAGATCTTATCCCTCTGCAGAGATGCAGTCGTATTTTACAGCCCCAGTTCACTTGACACTTATTTCAGTGAGTAAATTGCTTTGTCAGTAACGTTACCAATTGTCTTTTTTTTGTTTTTAATGTTAATAAGTCACATTAACTACTATATCTTTTTTTGTTTCCTCCATTGGCATTGCATTCTTACCTTTCTGAAAATTGAAAAGCATATTTTACCAAAAAACTAAGACTTTCTAATATAATTATGCCTTTTGATTTTCAGAAAGGTAAAAATACAACTCCCATAAATAAAAGATGTATGTATTGTAAATGATAAAATTGTTTAAAAAGCAGCTTGTAAACTTCTGCACAGATTTCTTGCAAAACAATGTTTAAAAGTTGAAGAGACCAATGTTGATAATAATCAAACCAAGTCATTAAGAATGATCAATGAGAGAGAGAGAAAGAGAGAGAGAGTATACACAAAATATTTAAATGAGGCATTAAAAATCCTTTACATCAGCTTAGTTATTCCTGTCACTTTGATGTTTGGCCTTCACATAAGTGAACAAGCCGATATTGTACAGTGGATCATTTTCCATCGATAAAAGTTAATGCTGTGTATAATGTGACGTTGGAAGAATCCTCTCTTATGAGCTTCTTCCAAAGCAGAAAATGATTAAACTAGTACCGCTCTCAATTAGACCAACTGCAGTAATCAACAGAAAGCACTTGGAATTTGCTGACAGAAAGTAACGTACAATAAGGATGAGGCTTGAATAGTTTTTTTTAAAGATGAAGCAAAGTTACTATTTTCATCAGGGAAGTTTCCATTCATCATCCATTTTCAGATATTTCAACAGATTTCCATCATTTATTCCATGTTTGGAAAAATTCTCTTAATGAAAATTTTCAATTGCTTGGAAGACTGCAATAAAGCACCAAAAGCAATTCTTTTTCAGGCAATGAGAAAAACAATTTTTTGGCAGGATGGAATGAATTAATTGATTGATTGATCTTAATGGCATATCAACCTGTCAGGGTTATTTTATGTTTAGGTTACAGAATTGTGTACAATGTTTATATTTACATTTTTTTTGGTAGTTTAAGAGTCTTTTTTTTCGTTGCACAGGATTTATATCAAGTTTTTTTTTAAATATAATACAGATAACTTGCAAGAAGAGATATTTTACCCATTGATGGAACCCTAATAGTTACTACCACTCCAGGTCAGAGTTGACCTGGGAGTAATAACAATGAAGAGGCACTCCAGAGGTGGAACCTCAGCACCTGAAGCAGTTCAGTGTAATATCCAGTATACCTCCCGCCAACACACGCAGGTTGGGTTGGATGGCATATCAACCCTTGTAGGTTATTCAAAGCCAAATCCTCTTTACAAATATTATATGTGATTTGTAAAGGCATAGTTTGTAGATAACATTTTTAAACAAGCCAGAACTCTAGTTTGTATACAGTTAAATGGTTATACATGATTTCTAAGTGAATAGTTTGTATGTAATCTTATTTTTAAATGAGTCAGAGCTGATTTGTTTGCACACTAGTATTACTATTGTTGGCACAGTTAAATGGTTCCAAATATCCAAACACGAATAGTTCTATTTAGTATAAATCATTAGTTTGCACTCACTGAAATGGTTTCAAATATTGCTAACAAAAATAGTTTTACTTGCACACAGTTAAATGGATTTAAGTATTGCTATGTAACACTAACAATTCAATTTAGGCACACAGTTAAAGAGTTTCATGAGATGCAAATCAACATTAATAACTCTAGATAACATTACTCATTCGTTAGCATACAGTTAAATTATAACAAGTATTGTTATGTATCACTAACAATTTAATTAAACATCAGTCATTTACTTAGAGTTAAGTGGACAGTTTTATTTGACCCACAAATAGGACCCTATCATGTGCTACCACTCCAAATCAGAGTAAACCTGAGAGCAATGGCAATGAAGGGGTACTCCATATTTCCCAAAGCTCTGTGGCTAGTCTGTGTGTGTATATATGTTTTACTCCTCTGCAGAGATGCAGTAGGTGTATTCTACAGCCCTGCCTACAGGGCAAGAAGATGGAATTAAGAAATTGCCAAAGAGATGGTAAAAAAAAAAAATTAAAATCAAGTGAAGATATTCAACAATTTAAAATTTTTATTGGTGTATATGTGAAGAGAGATAGATAGATAGATAGATACTTACTGGTTGTGAGTCTGTGAATGTATCATTTGAGAAGAAAGAATCATCTGATTCATCAAAACTAGCCAAATCTCCAATCCCTGATTCACTCAAGGCTGCTGACAAAAGATCCTGAGGCATCTGAAATTAAATAAAAGGTCACATGTAAGAAAATCTGAAAAATTCTAATAATACACATTAAATTTTACCTCAATTTATCCAACCATTGGTTGAATTATACTACAATTTACAGATTGGATATGAAACATTGGGTTACAGCCTCAACACGAGTGACCAGACTGGTTTCAATAGCAAGTAGGTTTTATAAAGGTGGAGTTGCTTGCCTCCTTGTTTTGGATTCAGAGTTGTTCTTGACTCATTGCCAACAAAAGCTGGAGACCTTTTTATTGATTGATTTTAATGACATCTCAACATGTCTGGGAATTATTTTATGCCTAAAAGAGAATTATAGACACTGTACATTTATATCTACATTTTTTTGTGTATCTTGAGTTTATTTGCACACAGTTAAATGATAAAGTATTCTTATTTAATACAAATAATTTGCAGATTTATCTGACCCATAAATAAGACTAAACAGGTACTATCTACATTTGATTTTACCTTGTTAAATCAAATCTAAAATTAGTGAAATTTCAACAAAATTTTTCATTAACTTTAACCTGGAGTGGTAGGGGTAAAAGAAGAACCCCTCCCACCAACTTTTGTGTGTAAGAGTTGTATGAGGGATAATAGAAAATACCGACTGGTTCACGAAATAGGACTACAAACAATCTATTACTATTTTATATCCTAGAATAGATGTTACATGTTGTGCATGAAATATATATGAAAATGTACCAACAATTATGCGACAGCAGAAAATAGAACTATATTCTTCCAGGCAGAATCTAAGAAACATACATACACCAATTATTTTGTTTTTGTAAGTATTGATCAAAAGTGTTTGGGAGCAGAATCTAGGGTAACTTTTCTATCAGTTGGATCCTGAGAGAGAGAGAGAGAGAGAGAAACATAAACAAAACATCATATCATAAAAGGGAAAGTTCCAGGGTCTTTAGTCAAACATATATAGTTAGGTTTTATGACATATCAACCACTGTAGGTTATTTTATATCAAATCCTGTTTATATATTCATATTAAATAAGCATGATATTTTTTGGCACACAAGTTAAATGGTTTCAGGTATTGCTATCTAATACAAATAATTCTGTTTACTGTTTATCATTTGTTTGCAAACAGTTGTTTCAAGTACTATCTAACACCAATTATTCTATTTAAAATTACTCATTTGTTTGCACACGGTTAAATGGTTCCAAGTATTGTTATGTATCAACAACAATTCAATTAAACATCAGTCATTTATTTACACACAAAACAATTTAGCACAAGTCATTTGTTGTCACTCAGTTTAAATATCAAACAGTTCTATTTGATTCATAGATAGGACACTATCAGGTGCAACCACTGATCCAGAGTGGACCTGAGAATAATGGCAATGAAGAGGTACTCCACATTCCTCAAAGCTCCAGCATTACTGGAGCCTCACTACCATATTCTTTAGTGTCATATCCAGGGCACTCATTAGAAGCTGGAAGGCAAGGGGCTTACTCTTCTGCAGAGATGCAGTCAGTGCATTCTACAGCCTCAGCCGACAGGGCTAAAACATTTATGGTAGAAGGGTAGTAATGATTTTAACCCCTAAAAACCAAGATAAAGTTTTAAACTATATAACCTTAAATTTTCAATATGTTGAAAAATAATGTGAATGTCAGCCATTTCAAGTCCATACTACCAAATGGCTAATGGAGAAGGATTAATAAAGATCACTGTTATTTCTTGAGCTGTACCACCCAAGTTAGCTGTATTTTTGTGAATATCAAGAAGAGTGGGTGTACACACACACACACACCTGCAGCCCGAATTCTGGATGAGGAATCCTCATTCAACATCACTATTGCTTAACAACCATACAGTTTATCTGCCTGTAAAATAGCAGTTTGGGACATTTTTGGCTATTATACAGCCAGGAGCCCAAGCATGTGTGTGTATTTAGACATGGGTGCTAGGCACTCAGAGCTTTAAGGATTAATACTTATGAAAACAAAACACATTTTTTAAAAAAAGTATTTCCAGCTAAAGATTTGGTTAGAATAGCAGAATAAACAATGAAAATCTCTTAAATTTCAGTAGTGTGAAATTTACGATCATGTGAATTTCATTATTTACTACATTAGTAAATAGTGGTATGTTAAGAATCAGTCTTGTTGACTTATGTTGTAAAAGCCTGCACAAGGGTGGATGAAGGTAGGTAGGTAATTTCAACAATATATTATTGAAGAGATTCATTTACTATACCTACCCCTATTTACCTTCCACATTTGAGACTGAATATTATGCTGCTTATGGGTCAAAATGTTAGAATGCACTTTGATAATTGTAATTTGGCTGCTGTATATGATCCACAGAATGAATCAAACTATTTAGTGTAGTAGTAATAGTAATAAATAAAGTAATAAATACAAAACCAGCATAGTAGGACACAACAAACTAGTCAGCTGGTATTAGTGAATAACAAGAAACTTTAGCTGCATGATAGAGATATAATACTTCAACTTCATTCGCGATACTGAACGACCTCCATGGAAATCGAATCAGTGACCAAAGTTCAAATCCCGAATGAGGCTGTTTGCATTTCACTTTGCACTAAAGCCCTTGAGAAAAGCATGACTCCATACTTTCTCCCCTCTCCTATCTATGGGCAAATAGTAGAGCCGACTGGGTTCTTTAGCCTTAGTAAGGTAACCAGTCTAGAAGGAAAACTGAATTCAAACTAACTTTACTACACTTAAAAAGTGGCTCTGTATTGCATCTTGTTCGCAGTGGAGAGTGATTAAATATATACATCCTCCATCTGTCAGTTGAGTTGAATAAATCAGGAGAGTATCTTGGAGGCTGGTGTCTCTTTTGACAGTAGGAAAGCATTGTAAAGAAACAGAAGGTTTGTAAATCTATAAGCTTGGTTCCCGGGGGTATTCTCAGCAGCAGCACTCCTCTCATTTAAAGAGTAAGGACTGGGTTTATTGCCCGGCACCTGAAGCAATCCTGAAGGGGAATGCAGACAGAATGCAAGCATCTTTTTAAAAACTACCATGAAGTAGGGTTTATTTCCAGCATGTCACTGCACATTAAACAAACCTTGTATCACATTCTAGTCTTGTGAGGAGTCAAATAACTAACTACATAGAATCCTTATGAAAAATTTACACAGTTAAAGCATCAGCTTAATTTCTAACAATTCAACTTAGCATAAGTCAACCAAGTGAAATAGTTCCATGTATCACTAACAATTCAATTAAATGTCAGTCATTTGTTTGCACTCAGTTTAAATAGTCAAACAGTTCTATATGAGCCATAGATAGGATCTTATCAGATGCTACTACTCCAGGCCAGAGTGGACCTGGGAACAATGTCAGGGAAGAGGTGCTCCATATTCACCCAAATCTTCAAGGCTGGAGCCTCACCATCAGAGGGTTTAATGCCATATCCAGAACACTCGTTGCAGAGATGCAGTCAGTGTTATTCTACAGCACTAGCTGACTCGGGTTGATAAAGTTGGAATTAGCTAGGATAGTTTATTTTCACTTTACACTAAAATCCAGTCATTAATTATCACTCCACTCCTAGCTATGAGTATCTTTTGGGTATTTGATAAAAGATCAAGTCAGGGACATTCTTTGCTGTGGGTACCTGATAACACAATACAACCAGTTGTATATTATTTGGAGGAGATGGGCATGACCAAATAAACCCCAACTGTTCTGAAAGATTCCATGAGAAATTACTTAAGACGATCTAATAAAATGTTCACATCAATTAGATATTCCAAGAAGAAAAGGTTATCCTCCATTTCTGTTCTTCATCTCTTAAATGGCGATAATACAAGTTGCCAAGGAAGTAAAAATGTTTTTCAAGACTATAAGAATTTCTCTAGGTTTAAAGATTGCTGTAACGTAGCTATTTACCCAACCCCTTCTTTGTCAGACAAGATGAGACACAAAGTATGAGGCATCCAGTGAGGACCAAACTCACTACTTAGTAGCAATAGATCTAGGCCAGCTTGTAAACCACTGCACCACAATGGGACGCCCAAGTTATAGCAATGTAACATCAAACATCTGATAAACTCTTCACCACATATGTAATTGGACAATTATAAAATCTATAAAAAAATAGGAAATATTTTAAAAGCCATTTCATGAAAAGTACAGGTTTAGTTGATACTACTACCCACCCTCCGCACAACGAAAAAGATTAATGAAAGCCTTAGCTTTCAATATCCAATATCAACTTTGTAAGTGATGACAAATGTCTCTTTCAAGTTTGGGTGTGCTGTGAACATTTTACTTTTTCAATTGGTTGGTTTGACCAAATTATCCATGTTGACAGATCGATAAAAGAAAAAAAAAAAAAAAAAAAAAAAAAAAAAAGAGAAAGCTTTTACGTAGTTAAGCAGGTATGAGTGGATGAAATAATTTTTCAGGACAACACATTTTGTCACAGAACAAAGGGGATTAAAGCTTTTCTTCAAGAAAGTCATTATATATATATATATATATATATATATATATATATATATACTGCCAGGAGTGGCAGTACTGCCTTGAGCTACCGAAACTGTGTTATCACCCTGGTTGGCGGCTGATGAGGCTAGGGTATCGCACGTGCTTTCACACGTATGATGAAAAAAAAAAAAAAAAAAATTATATATATATATGTATGTATATATATAAAATTAATGACATGGATAACGAATAGTTCAGATCTAAACCGAATTGAAACTACACAGTGGAAATTTAAAAAAAGATAGTCCACAAGATAGATAATTTTGCTCCAAATAAATGAAAATCTTGCCTAAAAAAAAAAAAAAAAAAAAAAAAAAAGTTGTCATAAAAGATCGAGGAGCAACAAAGTTATGTTGCAAAGTTTGTTTTTTTTTGTCAAAGAATTTCACAATATCCGATAAGGTCAATTTGGTAAAATTAAGAATTAAGATCTGCCAATAAGCTTTTTATCTCCCCCTCCACAAGCTGATGGAAGGAGGTCGAAATCCGAATTAATACTAATATTTTACAAGTTGGGATCTTCGTAACCAAAACCACGTCCCCACCGACGCCACAATTCCCTTATTTACGTTATATTCTAAATGATTAATAAATAATCATCTAATCTTAACAAGCATCTTATAAAATAGCATTGTTTCGATTAGGCTATATAGCAGAGTTAGATTGGCCTCAAAACAGCCCATGTTTTTAATGCGTTTTAAAATCCAGCAGTGAATAATTTGAATACTGGTTATAACGAACACTCAGTTTCACGGCATATCAACCTTCGTGGGTAATTCAACGCCAATACTATCCTTTAGAACAGCAGTGATACTTAAGCCATAACAGGGAGTATAAGGATTTTCATACCTTTCCCAAGGATATTGGAGTTATTGATTTCTATTTAATATTGTTCTATTCCCTATATATATATATATATATATATATATATATATATATATACTGTAGCGCAGTGGCTAAAATGCTTGATTGCAACATTGTTGCAAGCGAGTTTGAACTCCAATCGTTATATTGCGTTCATTTTAGAACTATTACCAGAGAGAGAGAGAGAGAGAGAACCTATTCACCCCTCCAGCAATAGATTAAATAGCACCGCTATTGCATTTCTAAAAGGATGGCTTTGCCATTAAATGACCCATGGAGGTTGATATACCATTAAACAAAGAAACGAAACAAAATCTTTATATACATTATTTAGGTTCGTTAGTCTTTCCTGATTTAATATCATTAACCTAGCCATTGACCTAATGAGTAGTGTTTGCCAATGGTCCGGGAGACCGGGGTTCAATCCCAGGTAGAGTCATATCAAAGACTGGAGAGAGAGAGAGAGAGAAAAAAAAAGTACTTGATGACCCTTTGCTTAACACCCAGCATTATAAGGTAAGGAACAAGGATAAAGTGGAGCAATCCAGGAAATTGAGTAGCGCCCTACCCTATATCTCGGCGTAGTAGCTACTGAAAAGCGAGCCTTTGGGTCACCCTCGATTAAGGTCGTCAACTTTACTTTATGTAAAATATTTTGGCTAAATCGTCATCCTAAGCTGATCACGAATGAATCCAGTCAGTAGAAAAAAAAAAACCTATCACAATGAAAAGATATTTTATTCAATGTTAATCGCTACTGACTACCTGTAGCTAATAAATCTTTAACTGACTTAACTAGTCCGAAACGCTAATAATAAAAGAAAGCAGTAACGAGTAAACAAGTGTTTAGGTGGGTGATCATGAAATTAACTTCCGACAAGGAAGCAAATACTAGAGAGAAGGGGGAAAAAAAAGAAAAGAAAGACGCATACTAAGAAATATTCCCTTTCCCCACCCACATATCCTTGTACTCTGGTCAGCCATGGTCGGGATTAGAGATTAAAATATATTCCTTCGGAGTTAGTTGACCTCGTGGGGCAGGGTAATTTAAGTCTCTGGTGAAGATGTCACCGAGCCTAAATTTGTACTTGAAAGAAGGGAGGGAAAAAGAAACCCACATAGTAAAATAAAACCCTTTATCTCAAATAGCTACCCGTATCTTTAAGGGAGCACGAGGGGATTTTTTTTTTTTTTTAGGAAAAAATTAAATTCATGCATGTAGAAATTTTACTTTTTTTTGCAAATTATTCAATGATGAAAATTTAATTAAAAACAAAAACTCCCCTAAAACAACAATTTACAGAATTATATTTCTTAGTTAATTTAACCCCACCTCCATGTGTTTTAGTAAAAACACTAAATTTTTGACAGGTTTTATGCCAAAATCTTGTGTGTGTGTGTGTGTGTTAGTGAAGAAAAACAAAATTATCTAAATCAAAGATACAAAATCATGTTAAAGCAGTTGCATTGTAATTTCAATCTTGCACTCTTCTTCTCTATAATCTTGTAGGTTTAAAGAAATATATAATAAATAACCAAATAAAAAAAAACCTACTCACCCTTCACAAACGGACAACGTCTTGCATCGAGCTGTTAGCTAGCTTAAGTGTGACAATAAACCGAAAGAATGGGAATCACGTGAGAATCGAACCCCTTAACAGTGAGCTGCTGATGTACGTACATCTACCTTAGCACGTGGTACCCGAACGAGATGATGATACCCCCCCCCAAAAAAAAAGATTTGTGCACTTCTAGTTAGTTCACCAATAGCTTTATAAAAGCTTTATGAAAAGCCCACAGTTCTCAAGAGTTAAATTTTTGAATGAATGAAATTTTAAAGACATTTCTATGTTAAAAAAATGAAAAACCTATGTAGATACATTTTGAAATTTATGTAGTGCCATACATATTTTTAAACAGGTAGCAAAATTAAAGTACTTACATTTAGTTTTATTCCTGGTTTTAAGTAGAGGAAAAAAACAACTTTTTTCTTTTTTAGTTTTATCTAATTCACCCCGTTTACGTGCTTGTCTATAGGCGCCAGACAACACAACTGAAGATTCCTAAGCAAACCTTGAACATATGAACTCCTTTGACCTCAGGAAGTGTCTTAAAGGCACATGCAGGAGGAGGTGCAGAGGAAATCGAACGAACAAGTATATCTTTGGATTGGAAGAAGAGATACTTGTGAATGAATGTGTAGAAATTAACCTAAATAAGAGCGGTTATGCAGATTTATTTCTGCAAAGGTCTCCCATAACTTAAATGCAAAGGATTTATATGGTAAAATTTTTTTTTCAATCTCCAATAAAATATTTACTTTCCAAAATGAGTTAAACTTTACAAAAAACAAAATAGTTTTAATCAATAATAATAATTTAAAAAATACTTGGTAAAATTAAATTCCTTTATTCATAAATCCTGACAATTTTATTAAAATCATGTAAGTATTTTTATAGAAATATTTTAAAACTCAATTTTTTTTGTTTAAAAATTTTCAATACAAATTTTTTCCCCCCAAAAGTTAAATTTTACAAAAAACAAAACAAAAACAAAACAGTTTTAATCAATAATAATTAAAAAATATTTACATGGATTGAAAATAATTTATTTTTCAGATTTTTTTGTAAACATACACACACAAGGCACTCTAGTTTGTTTCATTAAAATAACCAAAAAGTATGAGGGGAAAAAAACAAAGTTAATTTTATCACTTTTTATTTTGCATGATTTAAGGCAAAAGTTTAAACGATATATACTGATTTAAGTTTTCTGAATTATCAATTCGACCGAAATTATTTTTTTAAATTATCATCTTCCAAATTTTATTAAAAAATCTGAAAAAAATACTTAGTAAAATTAAATTCCTTTATTCATAAATCCTGACAATTTTATTAAAATCATATAAGTATTTCTATAGAAATATATAAAAACTTAATTTTTTTTTAGTTTAAAAATTTTCAATACAAATTTTTCTCCAATATTTTCCTTACCAAAGTCGTGTAAAGAACGAGCAATTTTTCACCTCAACCAAGTCGGTCATTACACGAAATATGTTTGGGAAACGTCGAAGCCTACCAGCTCAGATTTTAAGCATTTTCCCCTTCTTTGTGTATCTAGCTTTTTCCAATAAATTTGTATATGTGCTCAATCTAAAGCAATAGATTTAGGTAATTCATTATTTGAATTGTTTTAAATAAGTTCGATGAGTGAACGATTCTATAGAAACACGAAGAAATTCTGTAAAGTAATCTATTACAACGAACTTAATTAAAAAAAAAGAAAAGAAAAAAAAAAACAAAAAAAAACGTTTAGGAAATGAGAAAAATAGTTTACATATTCTTATTTTAAAACAATGCATAGAGATGATTTGGAAAGGAATGGGTTTTGCCAGGCTATTCCTGTCAATGAATTGCACCCCAACGTCCAAACCAGTATGTATGCCTTAAATGCTATTAACGTGTCCGTTTGGTACTGGGAGGTCTAAGTGGTACAACATCAATTAACACAGTACCAGGGGGCCCTTTATCTACCCTTAACTGCAGCACCTGTCATTGAGTCTAAAAATGAATTGAATAATTGCCCGGTTGTCTGAGGGATCTCAGAAGGGAAATACTAAAGGTTCATGAGCAATTTTTGCTCTCTCCCGACGGAGATTTGCTTACTGTAGGGTAACCCACGTTAAAACGACCTTGCCACGGTAACGGTACTCAAGAAGCCCCTAAAGGGTGTTCCCTGCCTAAGGAAGCTTGCTTCCTGCGAGGCGCCCCAGGTTAAACCGAGAGGGATGGGTTAAATCTTAGTTTAATATTTGTATAAAATAGCACAATTTTCCCCCCGTTAATTCTGAAGTAGAGAAAAAAAATTATACCTACATTCACCATTCAGATAAAATATAAGACTAAAGAAATAAGACAGGTGAATTGTATGTATTTTTACGTTATGCGTCCACTGTACGTTCGATATTTACATTTTTTATGTAGTTTAAGAGTCGAGTAATATGGTTTTACAACTACTACTAATAATAATCCTTTAATAAACAATTATAGTTTTAAGTAAGTGTTCTATAGCATCAAGTACTTCGATCGAACCCGAATAATTTTCAAACAGTCCTATTTGACACAGATGAGACCTTAACAGGTCAGAGTGAAGGATAACTGTAAGGACTCCATACTTTCCAGATCTCCAGAACTGGAGCTTCCACCATCGGATCCAGTTTTGTGCACCCCCTTTTTTAACGGGGTGTTCACTCTTAGCAGGGAATACGGAGCGATGTAAGTAATTCGTTCAATTAAAAAAGAAAGCAAATAAAATTTATTCTTATCTGGTTAAGAGTAAAAAAAAAAAAAAAAAAAAAAAAATCAAGTATTATGTTTATAATTTTTTGTACATTATTGGTGAATTAATGGAAAATTTTGATATTCTATATAAGCATCCCTTTTTAATTAGATTTTTTTAAGTAAAGATGCAACAGCTCACCCCACTACAAAGCATAACACACGTGTCTTCTTGTATTGAATAGACGGTCTTCCGGTTAAATGGTGAAGGCATCAAGGTCATCTTAAATCGATGCTTAAGACTTGGATGAAGAAAAAAATATAAGAAAAAGAAAACGAAAGGGAAAACCCAATCTCGGATGTATAGCCTGTTCGTTAAACACACCAAATAGTCACAAACTAAAAAAAAAAAGGACTTGAGTAACAGACCTAATTAAAGAAATACGGAGGTGTCCTCTTTAGAGGAAAAATATTGCACGTGTATTTCTACTTTTTATCAAAAAGGAAAAAACAATTGCTTCTTTTTAAAAATTAAAATTCAATATTAAAGTTTTGTATTGTTTTGAATATAGAAAAATTCTTGAATACAAAATTCTAAAGAACTTGAGGTTTTTGTGAAGGAAAAGGGTGAGGTAGAGTGCTATTGATTACATACAAAAAACGAAAGTAAATTTTTTTTTTCAAGATGAAAATACAAAAGAAAACATTTAACTAACTAGAGAGGAAGAAACCAAGATAGGTTTGTTAATAATGCTTCGGAAAGTTTGAGTATTAGATAGCATTTGAGAGAGAAAAAAAGGAATTTTTTAGACGATTTTCTTCTAAAAGAGTTGCTGACCGACCTCGAGTCGAAGACGACGACAGAGAGGAAAAAGAAAAAAAAAAAAAAAAAAAAAAAATCAACATTTGGGGGCGCGTCTCTTTGATTAAAAAAAAGTTTTGTTGGTTATTTATATTATATATACACACCTCACCCACATGGGTTCAAGGGTTGGCTTTAGTTTTTAGAAAGATTTTTAAAATAAAAAAAAATTTAAACAAAAAACAAAAAACGAAAACAAACATTCTAATTTTTTACCAGAACACAAAAACGATAAAAATAGAGGAAATTACACCATGTTAAACAAGAAACTTTTGAGTAAACTATTTAAAATATAGATATTTAACTAAAGTAGGTAGGTAAATAAATAAATAGCAGTAAATATTTACATAATAAACAGTAAAATAAATAGGGGGCTAAATGATTAAAAAAAAACAAATCAATAATTTGATTTTAACTGTGACACATCGATTATGATACATTGGTCAAGTCTCTTTTTTAATTTAAGATTCAAAGAGATTTGCCTTTCAATTTTTGGGCAATAGATTAAATAAAACCCCAAACAACTGAGTTTTCAGAAAAAAGATGACGCACACACACAATATATATATATATATATATATATATATATATAAACCAATTTGAATGAAAAAAGGGATCAACTGGATTTAGTGAATGTTACTTTTTGTCCCACGTGATGGAGAAAATTTTAGGGACTATAAAATTAAATTCTTTTGTTTTTTTACAAATCGGAACAAAGATTAATTTGTTTTAATTATCAATATTTTTTTTGCATGTATTGATATAGATACATACACCTAGTTTTAAAATTAAGGCTGTCTTGTAGTTTTCTTGCTAAACAAACGATATTATCTTTAATCTATTTAATAATAGGGAGTGATGACTTAGAACAAAGCTAAATTATTTTTTTTAAATCAAGGGGAAAAAAAAAATTTGATAGATTAAAAAGGAAGACACGCCGACCTTCCTTCACCAGATTTTTAAGGGTTAGACCAAAATTGACTTATAATAAACAAAGCAAGCTATATAAATCAATACAGATGTAAGTAAATCATTTAAAATACTATACACTCACAGGAGTAAAGTATAGAAAATAAAGAAAGGCTTTTCTATCTGACTATAGTATAAAAGGACAATCTTTTCTTTTTAAGACAATAACGTAAGAAGAGACGATAGTAGTTTTAACATCACATGCATAAAAAAAGGCAGAGGTATTAAACACTACCGGGTTTGTTAGTCTACGGAGATGTTTTAACAATAAAACTAGGTTTGCAATAGGTTAATTCAATTCATGCGCACAAAAACAAAGTAGGCTAGTTGGCTAAAAAGATTCAAGAGAAAACGAAAAATAAAACAAAAAAACAAAAAACGTTTCTTTGTCGAAGTGTTGTGTACTTCAGTGCCAACATTACCAGTTAGGTAGTGAGTCACGAAGAGGCCTCCAAAAAAAAAAAAAAAAAAAAGGTAATAAAATTAATTGAATTAATTGCTGCATTGGCATTGAGAGCATTCTAATAGGACCTTTATCGAAGGTTAAATGTTTATGCAGAAATTAATAAAGAAAATTAAATGAAATAAATGCTTACAGGTGGTGCATCGGTAGCCATCATTCGTCTCCCACGATAAAGCGTTGTTCACTCGACAATCGCCATTAGAGATCTAACAAGGGAACGCAAGGAAGCTCCCAGCATTCCATGCGGCCAATGGACAAAACAGCCGAAATATTAAAAAATCATACTTTTTTTCTTTCTTAGATAAATATTGGTTGGAAATAACACATAAAACTTTAATAAAAATCTTTAGATAACTTTAAGAGAGATATTGTCTGTGGTAAGATTTTTACGGCAAAAATGACATAACCAGAACGATTACAAAAATGGCGGAACGAAGAATAAGGAAAAATAAATAAATAAAAATTGAACAAAAGAAAAATGATAAACCACATATAATGAAACCGAATAAAAATATGATAAAAAAGAATTAGAATTAATTCGTTATTTTTGTTATTGTAGAACAATATATTCGAATTTATTTTCTTTAATCATGTAATGAAACAGGGCGGGTTTGGATATTTAGTCCGAGATTAGTATAAGTTATACTTCCGCTTCCTTTGAGTGTCCCCCTGCCCTAGAAAATACCGTTTATCTCGAGGATTTGAAATTGACCAATCAGAAGACGGCATCATCAAGATGAAATGTTTTGTTGGTTGATAATGGCGCATTACATGGCCCTGACTACCGCCTCCAATTCGTTACCTGCCTCTGCTTTTCATCACCATCGTCATCAGTTAGGATGAAATATTATGGCTTAAAATTCCACTAAATTATAGTGCAAACTCTCCTCATTTAACCTCACCTCGTCTTATTCTTCTGTATGGACATCTAAAAATAAAAAATAAATAAATATCTGCAAGTGTATACAACAGTCACGCCGGCCATTTGACGTTGGAGATTTTAGACATTTAAAAAATTATTTTACTTTCAAAAACAGTATAAAAAATAAAACTCTAAAAATATCAACATGCCTATTCGTAAGTTTACCTTTTTTACTTATTATTTTATGATTTATTGATCACTGCATTATACGTGAAAATTTAATATTCATATCACCTTTACATTGTCAACATTATTAAGTTGTTGCTTTTTTTTTTTAATTTTTTTTTTTTACCCCTAGTTGCCATTCTTTTCTGGAAAAATCCAATATTTTCGACTTTTTAAGCATTGAATAAAATTAGGTTTGTTTTTTTTTATGTTATAAGGAGATTATTTTTTCAGATATATATATATATATATATATATATATATATATATATATAAGGAATTGAAAATATTTTATTTTAGATCGTAATTTTTTTTCCAGATTTAGTTCAACTCATGATTTACGATTTTTTTTTCCTTTCTAAAAATAACTTTTATGCCAAACTTTTTATTTAAAATACTTTAAAAAAAAAATTTTCCTGATGAATATTTAGATAAATTATTAAAATTTTAAAGTAAATATTTAGATCTTTTATATTATTATTACTAACAGCTTTATTTTAAAATGAGAAAATTGACATAGTAAAAGAGTGATTTTCTTTTTTTCAAGTCTACCATACCATCTGACTTGCTTCACTATATATATATATATATATATATATATATATATATATATATGTGTGTGTTTTATTTTTCGTGTATTTTTTTTTTTTTTTTTTTTTTTTAAGTTTCTTAAGAATCAGTTCCCGTTTAAACTTGTTTTGATCAATTATATATACATTAGGCTTAAATATGGTAGTTTTTATTTTTAAAGAATAAGACCAACTAAAGAAAAAAAAAGATGTAGCTAATAAAAAATACACAAAGAAATAATTTTTATATATTTTGTTAATTTATTAGAAAATAAAACGAAACAAGTTATGTTTTATGTAACTGTAAAATCATCAAATATTAAGATATTCCTTACATTTTCACTTTGTACTTTTTACGTTTAAGATACAAAATATATTTTAACATTTTTATTGCTGAGATAAAGCAATAAAATTTTTTTTTTTTTTCAATGAAGTAAACAAAATTTTAAAAAAATTTGACAATTGCTTCTTAGTTTGCATTTAAACATGAAAATTCATATTCATGTGATTATTTTGACAACTTGAAATATAAAATGCTCGAATGAAAACAGCAAATATTCTTTATATTTAAAAATTTTTTGAGTCTATATAAACATTTTTAGATCAAGATTATTCTCTTTATTGTAATAATATTAATATTTGATGAGTTATGAATAGAATCGACTAATCAATCATTCAATTAAAATATCGGAAATCGTACTGTAAATTTAATGTAGATTTTTAAAAGGTTTATTTTTTTACTTTGTTTATTTGTTTTGTTTCAATGTTGACGAATATGCAACTTAAATAAAGTAACGATTTTTTGTAGTTTTAATTAGTTATTTATAATTTTTGGGAATTAAAAGTAAATTAGATCAGTTTAATTTTTTCAAAAGTATGTATATATTTTAGATATTTATTTAAAGCAATATATCTACTTTTCTAATAGGACTTTTATTAAAACTTGTTACAATTTTCATTAAATGTCATCGTTAAATAAAATTCTTGAAATATCTGAATATTTAAAAACATGAAGTATCCAATAATTAAAAAAATATTGGGATTTTTATTTATTTATTTATTTTTTTTTAGATAAATGGTATTTTTATCAGTATTTTAATTTTAGTAGGTATACCTAAGTTTAACGTTGGCTAATTGTACCTATTAGACTTCAAATATACCTTAAAATTCCATAAATGAAGACGTATATGGTTTTTAAAGACTTCGGACTTGCACAGTCGCCAACTTTACTTATATATATATTTTTTAAAAGTTACTTTTAACTTTAATTGCTGATTGATTGAAAGTTCAATTTTTGAAATGTTTGACTTGCATAAATTAAAAAAAAAATCGAGTCTTTTTTTTTTTTTTGTCTTTAAAGAGCTTCGCGGTTTTTTTCCCCTTAGCAAGAAAACAATAAAACGCACAAAACAAAATAAGTGTTGAAAAGTCGAATAAGCACTTTTGTTGTTTTTTACCTTTTTGATTTCATTGAGTTCATATCTAAATTTATTCAATTTATTTTTCTTTAAGGAAAATAATCTTTTGATTAAAGTCTTTACTAGAAATATCTCTGGATCTTTTTTTTAATTAAAAACTATTTGTCTTCAACTTTTATATTTGAATTTTATTTCAAATTATTAGCATTTAAAATAATGGAAACCTTATGTTATGATGACGATTTAGATAAGTCAGCAAATATTTTTTCATTTTTTTTAAAGAGAAGTTAATATGAAAATTATTCAATGATAATTGTTGTCTGATTTGAGTACAAAAACGTCTTTGTCACAACCATGAGGGCGTAAAATCAACAAAAAACATTTGACAACATGGTTTTGGTATCTATAGATATCCGTTGAAATAAATAAATTGGGTTTTACTTCTTATTTCTCATAACTTTGTACGTTGAAAAAATCCAATTTCAAAGTTTTATCTTTTATTCATTAATTTTTGTAAATTAATCTATATTTACTTTGTTTTTCTAACCTTGATATAAAAAAATTACATTTAATCAGCAGATTCTAAAGTTTACGTTAGTGTATAGTACTATATATATATATATATATCCATCCATGTTTTTGCAGTAAAAGTATTGATTAATTAAAAAAGATACTTTTCTTGGGCTACTAAGGATTAACTAATGTTGCTTGGGATAAAATAGTTTAATTCTGTTCGCATTTTTTTTTGTTCCATGTTCAGCATGATTAAATATTGCAGATTTAGAGAAACAGTCTTTTCCGTCTTTCTTTAATGTTATAGAAATGCTATTTTGAGAGAGAGAGAGAGAGAGAAGCAAGTCTGTACATCTTTTTTTTGGTGCTTTTATATTCTATACACTAAAAAGAAAATTTCCATTAATGGCAAAGTACAAAAAAATTACATAAAGGGTGATTGATAAGTTACTCCCTATTTTAAAATGTTTGTAATTCATTTGTATAAATTATAGTTAAATAAATTACAAGAATTTTAAACTAGGAATTACTCATTTCATTTACCCTGTAGAAATTTTAATACCTACTTTCACCATCCAGATAAAATTAAGTTTCAGCCATTTGCTTGATTATTATTATTATTATTTTTTTTTTCATTGAAGAACTAAATCTTGAAAATACATCTACAACTCGATAGATTCACCCAGCGGCCACATTTTTTCCCTCTTCCCTCAACTGTTTAGCAGTTGTCAAGCTATGGCGCATATCTGAAATATAATTTTCTGGAGTTAAAATGTAACTATTCAGTTAAGAAAAAAACAAAACAAAACAATGAAGCAAATGACTGCAACTTACTCTTCTGAATGATAAATGTATGTTTTTACCCAACACCTCTGTTACGGACTGGATGTAACACAAGGTCAATTTTTAAGCAGTTGGTTTGAATTTTCCTACACCTAGACAAGTTACCCAACCAAAGCTGAAGAATTTAGTTGGTCGTATTATTTACTCAAAGTTGGGTGGGAGAAGAGGATTCATGCCTTTTCCAAGGATTTTAGCACAAAGTGAAATGTAAACAACCTCGCCCAGAATTTGAACTCTGGTCGCAGATTCCATTTCATTCGACGATAACCGTTAAGCTATAAAGAATGTATTACATTTCTATATAAGTTTTGGGTATATTACCACAGAAATAATGAAAATTTTCTTTGAGCTATTCTATACAAGCTTGGTTTTGTTTTGTTTAATGGCATGTCAACCTTCGTGGGTTATTTAATGTCAAAACCATCTTTGGAGAACAGTAATGGTGCTATTTAACTATCAGCTGGTGTGTAGGATAAAGGGGTTTATACCTTTTCTAAGAGTATTAGTTTGAAAGTGAACATGATAGCACGACTAGAATTAGAATTCACTTACTATGATGTTGCAGTCCAGTACATTAGCCTTTGTGCCACAGAGTCTGCCCTCTTTTCTGTACAAGCACCACTTTTTGTTATATATAATAAAACCTGTTTACTCATTGTCATTTATTTATAGAAAATGATTTACTCCATGTGTGTGTGTGTTTTTTTTTTTTTTTTTTTTTTTTTTTTTTTTTTTTTCATTTTAATTAATATATCAATTTTGTTGAGAGGTTTGTCACTTGATATAACTCCAATTTTACATCACCCTTTGAATTTTCCAACTGTATCCTCTGCAGACGGGCAAGACACCTCTAAAAAAGGGTCTTTGGTTGGACATTAAACTGCATCTTGTGGTGAGGCTCCAGTTCTCTTGTTATCATTATCCACAGACACACCCTGAACTGAAGTGGTAGAACCTGTTAGGGTCCAATCAATGGGTCAAATAGAGCTGTTTTTAGATTATTAGTATAGAATAGGAATACTTGAAACAGTATAACAATACAAGCAAGCAAATGATATAGACAAATTTAAAAAAAAAAGAAAAAAGTGCAATTAAAAAAACAATGCATTGAAAAACTATACTTATGAGTGTAATCAAGCATTTAGAAATGAGTCCAAATTTCGGCATTAAGTAAGCCCCAAAGAAGTTGATATACTGTTAAACAAATAAATCAATCACTCTTACAATTATAGTAGTCCATCACCTGAAGGAAATGGACAAAATAATTATTTGAAATATTTGATATGATAGTTTTTGTAGGGAAACATGTATTAAAGTATTGGGAGATCATCTGTATGAAAAAACAAACAAACAAAACAAAAAAAAAAAACATTGTAGTGCTACTTACCTACACAGCCTTCATAAATCTCCAAGAATGACTGGTGTTCTACTGCTGGGACTGTTTGAATACACCAACTGCTCCTCTGCATATGGGTAAGACGGCCCCCAACATGTCTTCTGGAAATGACAATGAACTGCTTCTGATGGTAAGGTTCCAATCATAGAGCTTTGAGGAATGTCAAGTACCCCTTCATTGCAATTACTTTCAGGTTTACTCTGGCCCTGATTGTCGGTACCTGTTAGGGTCCCATCTATGGGTCAATTTTGATTGTTCAGTCATTTACTAATGATTATTATTAGACATTTACAACCTTACAGCTGTATGCAAATTATTTATATTTTATAGGAATACTTGATAAAAAGAATTACTAATGTTAAATAAAGAAATAGTCAAAACCACGTTATGACTGATCCTCACTTACCTAATATTAGCAAGAAATATATGGTTAATCAGCAACAAATTCAATACCCTTCAGGAGATATGTGAAATGCCTACTCTGAATGTGAAAACTTTGTCACTGCCCACATGGAAGCAGCACCAGAGTGCATACCAATCAAGTCGAGCCAATGTAGAGTTCTATGGGAGTCACTACTAGTAAGGAAAAAATGAGAACATGAAAATAGCATCCTTACTTAATAAAAGAAAAACCCTACAAATGCCAATATGCAAAAACTCAAGAAAGCCCAGAGAGAACTAATACATACCAAAAGAAATAAGAATACATTCAAGGTCAGATAAATAAGAAAAGAAACTTGTTGAAGATAGACTATCAAGAATAGCATGGCAGGCAATAAATGAATTGAGCAAAAGTTAGTGGCCAAAAATCTGGTAGCCAAGAAGAATGAATACAGATGTGAAAAGAACATTTCAAGAATCTGCTTGGAAACTCTCCTAAAGTCGCTGATAAACCTGACACAAAAATTATTAATTGCCAACGAGACATCAAACTCAGACAGTTTGCAGAGGAAGAACTTAACGTAGTAATGACAAAATTAAAAGCAGAAAAGTTGCAAGCTTCAATGAAATATTTCCAGAAGTATGGAAGACATGGAAATTTGATGACTTCTTTGATTTTGCAAAGGTGTATATAAACAAAATACAATAGAAAGATGAATAAAAGGCTGCGTCCTTTCCTTCCCTAAGAAAGGTGACCTTAAAATCACCAAGAACTTCAAAGGCATAACTCTTACTTCTATAGCTACTAAGGTATATAATGTTCTGCTTCTTGACCATATCAAACCTGAAATCGAGAAAAATTCTTAAGAAAAATCAGAATGGTTTTCTAAGAAATCGATCCACAACATGAGATTTTGACAATCCGTTGAATCATTGAAGGAGTTTGTGCTAAAAATCTCAAGGCAACACTATTGTTGGTAGTTTGATACACTGAGGTAAGATAAAGCAAGTACTTTTAGCATAATGGCCTCTCCAAAGAAACTGTTACAGTTGTAATGGTGCTTAGCAAAACATGAAAGTAAATGTTTGCTTACTTGCTGGAGTTCTGCAAGGAGCTACATTAGTACCATATTTGTTTATAATCTGCCTAGACTCTGTACTTTGTCAATAAATCTAATAAAAGAAAATGGCTCTTGGTTAAAAAAAAAAAAAGGCAGGAAGCTGAAACTATAACAGATGCAGATGGTATAGTGCTTTTTGCAAATACAACTGCCCAAGCTGAATCCCTACGGCATAGCCTGGAGCAGGCAGCAGGAGGCTTTGGGCTCCACGTGAATGCAAATAAAATAGAGTACAGTGGAAGCTTGGTTGTCAAACATAATTCATTCCAAACCAACTCATTGGTCTAGTGGGTAGAGTGTTCGCCAATGGTCCGGGAGACTTGGGTTCAATCCCAAGTCACGTCATACCAAAGACTTTAAAAATGGTACTTGATACCTCCTTGCTTAACACTCAGCAATATAAGGTAAGGATGAAGGATAAAGTGGAGCAATCAAGGGAAAGGAGTAGTGCCCTCCCCTACACCTCGGTTATAGTAGCTATTGAAAAGGGAGCCTTCTGGTCGCCCTTGACTAAGGTTGCCAACTTGACTTTTACTTACTGATTTGTTCAAAACGGAAACAATGCTGCTCAGGTAGACTTGGCCAGCTATTCATCCATGTTCGGTTTGTTTCGGCAGTCATTCGCGTGCATTTTGTTTTCATTGGCTCGATTCATGTGTTTGAACTCTGAACCTTTGTTCGATTACTGAGGCATTATTTTTACCCAAATATTGAACTGTTGAACTTTGAATTGTTAGACTTGAGTGTCGTTCGATAACCGAGGTTCCATTGTATATGGGTTTTAAATGATGAGTCGCAATCTACACTCTTAGTGGTAGGCCTTTATAATTAGTAGACAAGTTTATGTGCCTTGGCAGCAATATCTCATCTACTGAAAGTGATGTTAGTATATGCCTAGTGAAGGCATCAATTGCCATCGATAGGTTATCAATCATATGGAAGTCTGATCTGTTCAATAAAATAAAATGGGATTTCTTCCTAGCTGTGGTTGTGTCCATACTATTGTAAGGATGCAAACAAAATGCATAGAGAAAAAGCTAGATGGTAATTACACAAGAATGCTATGAGCTATTTTGAACAAATCCTGGAAGCAACACCCCACGAGACAACAGCTGTACGGCCAGTAACCTCCCATCTCAAAAGATGAACTAGACATGCGAGACAAGGGAAAAGCAAGGACAAACTCATAAGTGACATTCTTCTATGGATTCCTACACCTGGATGTACTACTGTTGGCCTAGTAGCAAGAACTTATTTACATCAGCTCTGTGGGGACATGGAATGTAGTTTGAAAGACCTGCAGGGAACGATTGATAATATGGACGGATGGATAAAGAAAGTCAGAGAAATCCCTCCTATCGGTGCGACTTGATGATGTTAAATAGCAATACTTGAAACCATTTAACTCTGTGCAAACAAATGAGATTTAATTCGTTTAAAAATGACATTACCTCTAAACTATTCACTTACAAATCTTATTGGTATTAAATAACTCGTAAGAGTTGATATGCCATAAAACACCAACCAAGAATGGGTGGTCAGAAGTTACAAATTCTGCAGTAGACTGGAATCATTTGTATAAATGGTTTTAAATAATTCCTCAGACTGCAGTTTGTGCTAACTCCTAAGTGACAGGATAAGATCAGACATTGTGTTGGAGTATTGTGAAGATAGAAATAGGTTTATGGAGTGTCTAATTTCAGTGATGAAACGATTATAAATGGTAACAATTAATTTAAGTGTTTCATTACAAAACATCGTATTGTAAGTGTTAATCTGTCTTTTTTTTAATATAGAAACTCTATTGCAATGGTGGGTAACCTTTTCATATTTAAAGACCACATTGAAATATATTGTCTACTAAGGCTTCACACAATAAAAATTTTAGTATATTTAAAAAAAATCTATTTGAATTGTTACTAACTTGCCACTCTTACGGTGTATATGCTGACTGTATCTCCTGCAGAGGGGTATAATTTTCGTTCCCCCGTCCCAAATGAGCATCTGATTACGAGGCTTAGTCTCAGGTTCACACTGACTCGGAGTGGCAGTACCTCAGTCGGCTGTGGCTATAGAATACATCGACTGCATCTCAGCAGTAAGACCCACCCCTCGTAATGAGTGTCTTGGATATGACACTAAACAATCTGATGGTGAGGCTCCAGTAATGCCGGAGGTTTGGGGAATGCGGAGTACCCCCTTCATTGCCATAACTTTCAGGTCCACTTTGGCTTGGAGTTCTGTCTATGGGTCAGGTCCACCTGGTAGGGTTCTATCTATGGGTCAAATAGAACTTTTTGACTTTTAAACTGTGCAAACGAATGACTTTTGCTAAATTGAATTGCTAGAAATAAAACTGTTTGATCATTTAACTGTGTGTATCTACAAAATGTACTTACTAATCATATATTTTATATATATATGTGAAAACAGGATGTGGCATTAAATAACCATCAATGGTTGATATGCCATAAAACCAAACCAAACCAAACCAAACTCATCTCTGGGTTGAATAATTCTGTTTAAAAATAATTCATATTCAATAGGATTACTTGATATTGTAAAACTAAATTATTTCTATTAAGAATAGTTACTTGAAACAACATAACTGTGTGCAAACAAATGACTATTATTAAATAGAAATAACTTTTTGAAGCCATATAATTATTAGTATTAGATAGGAATACTTGAAACTGTAAAACTGTGTGCAAATTATTTGTATTAGATAGGAATACTTGATATCATGAAACGGCGTGCAAAAACTCTTAAATTATTATACAAAAAAATGTAACTACACATCTACAATGAACACAATTCCCTAACCTCTAAGCATAAAATACCCATAGATGGGTTAACATACCGTTAAAATCAATCATTTGGTCTAAATTTGATACATATGGTTTAAAAGAAATTAAATTCTTTATTCCATAAAGCATTGTGATATTCGATTCTAAAGTGAAGGTTCCTGATTATGATTGATTTTTCGACAGTCTTGAAAGACCGCTCTCGGTATTTAGAAGGCTGTCTGCGGCCTTAAGGCCAAAAGTTACCCACTTTTGATGTATTACTTTTGTAGAAATCCTGAATTTTTAAAAATAAATATCATTTGTATATCACACAGGGAAAGAGGAGAATAGTATATATCCAATTAGAGCAAAGAAAGAAAAGCAAAGTCCAGGGACATTTGGTTTCTAACCTTCCTCATCCAAAACTTACTCAATAAGGTTTTGTACTCTTCCATTCAGTAGAAAACTTGAGAAACTGTTTAAGTTTTGGAAATAATTCAACATTTTTCTCTCAACAATTACATCCAAATTCTTCTTTTCCGCGAATAATTTGAATAAAAAGTGATTTCATGAAAAATGATAAAATTAGCGATTAGTAGTATTTTCAGGAAACCATTGTGGAAGATGAAAACATTAAAGCAAAGACACTAAAAATAAATTTGATTTTATGTAAAGTATTGTTGATCATGAAGTTATAAATATATATTCCTTTCAGTCACATAATTTCATTATCATGTCGTGCTGGTAGCACGGATATCCCTGACCCACTCTCGCCACTTTTCCCTATCGTTCATCGCCTCAGGCAGGTCTTCTGGACAACATCCCGTATCCTCACATAGTTGCTGAATGTATTTGATACATATAAAATGATAGAAAAACAAAGAAAAGTTGCATGAAAAGAGTGTTCGATGTAATATAGCAGAGAAGATATAAACCTAAAAATAATTGAATTATGGACGTGTGTGTGTGTGTGTGTATATATATATATATATATATATATATATAGATATAGATATATAGTAGATGTTCAAATGTTCAAAGCACACAAAGGCCCTAGTAACTCAAGGGCCATTTTTTGAAGTAGCAAATATGCTCTAATGAAAATATTTGAACTCTATGAATCTAGGTTCTTCTATTGTAGTAGCTACATATTTTTGTGATGGCACTTTTTGTGCTGAAATAAAAAAAACACCAATAGATTTCTCTTTTCTTTTTTTCTTTGAAACGTAAAGTTATAGAAAGGAATGAGCCCAAACTCACTGTGTGTAAAATCTAATGCTAAAAATGTTTTTAATCAGAAAATCTTTAGTGTTCTCTGTATACAAAAATGCTGATCATTATTGCAATATATTTCAAGTATAAAGTAAGATAATAAAGCAGAATAAAACTCACGATTCGGAGTTTCACGTTGTTGATTCTCAAGTGAACTAGTAATTTCAATTTGAGGATCAACGTGAAAGTCAGTCGTGAGTTTTTATCCTCTTGTTTTATACTTAAAATATATTTGATATTTTGGTTAAGTAATTCGAGTGAAAAAACCTAATTTAATCAAATTTTCAAATGTTTGATATCAGTTTTTATCTGAATATACCATAGAAAACGATGACCCAGCTTCTTTAATGTACTTTTGCTTTTAGCCAAATTAACCTTCAGACAAAATAGAATATGGATGAGTAGAAATGTAATAGAATTAAAGAAAACAGAATGACTAAGATATTTTTTCTTCAACAATAATCTTCAATTATATTTGATTGTATTGTTGAGTTATAAACAATATTTATAGAAAGAATAGTGTAAGAGATGATCAAATAATTTTATAAGCTCCCAAAATTCTGTTATTTTAAAAACAGTTTCGTTGTATCTGATGGAACATGTAAAGGTGAAATGTCAGGTAAATAAATCGTTTATTTCAACAAGTTTTCATTTTTCAGTTATTTCTCAACTCGTGTGTATATATATATATATATATATAATTTTAACTAAATGATTCTATCATTTGTACAAAGTGAGTTATAAAATTTGAATTATAAAACTGTTCTAGGATTTTATGAACACCCTTTATTACTCACACATTTTTAACTATAAAATAGAAATAAAAACTCGCGACCCAAAGTTTCACGTTTCCAATCCAGTAGTGACATGCTGATTTTTATCCTTTTTTGTTTCTATTTTATAGTTTAAAATATTGTGGTATTGCTCTGCATGTTAGTGCCTAGAACACTATGTTTTACTGATAGAAAACGCTTTTATGGTTAATTTTAATCGATTGTATGTATGAATATGTGTGTGTAACATTAGGATAGCATAGACTCATTCAACAGTTCCTTGTGACTGTCAGTTTCTTGCCTATGCGATCATGAGACCAGGTTTTGACCTCAAATGATCATCCGACTAAATTTTAGTCTAATAATTGCATCGCCAAAACAGTCGTCAAGCGTCATTGACTCTGTGTCTGCACAATCCAAAATTAGATATGTTCTTTAACTGATATTGAACACTCTATTTATCAATATATCAAACCACACACACACACACACACATCTCTCTATACCATCAATAAAGTATTAACAAAGTATTGATTTTAAAAAAAAAATCTTTGAAGGTTATTTCTTATTAAACTATAATTTTCACTTGTTCAGCTAATTATTACTTTAGATTTTTTCTTTAAAATTTTATGAAAGGAAATACAAGCCCAAATTAATAATGAGTGATGAACAATGTCTCATATAATAATAATAATAATAGTTGTATAATACTGATTAGTTGTATCATATTGTGTTAGTGTTATATGAACAATTGTTCATTATTTTCTTGTAAAAAGGAAAAAAGGCAAATGAAGTTTTTATATTGTGCAGTTCACTATAAAATATTTTTTTATAAACAGTTTTCATTGTAGCTTAGGGTTTAATAAAAAGAGGTAAATATGTGTTGTGATTCTGAAGCTTTAAAATTTTAGTTTAGTTGTAATGTAGGTATTCGTTTGCCACTGATTTTCACACACACACACACGTCTTTTAAAATGTTCTAAGCCTAATCCTGAAGGAGTCAGTCAGAAATCTGGAAATGTCAACCTTTTTCAGCTTGTACTCTAGCGTCTGAATTCTTAGACCCGTCTAGCCGACAGTTTGCCCATCCCCAAGCTCTCAGTTAAAAATATTTAGCCCTGGCTCTTCTTTCTGGATGAGGCTTAGAACTTTTTGAACGGTCCTAGTGTGTGTGTATATATATATATATATATATATATATATATATATATATATATACACACACACACACACTATATATATATATATATATATATATATATATATATATAATTTTTATTTTCAATTGAAAAGTTTTTACAAGAGACATCACATAACATTGCCCTGAAGATGGTTCAAAAGAGCAAAATGTTAAACATTGGCATATTATTCATATTTAAATACATCATCTGAATACCTTTTTTTTCCTACATACATACATACTGTCGAATTTTTCTCTTATATATGAGAAATATATATATATATATATATATATATATATATATATATATATATATATACACCACCACACAAAAAAAACCTTGTTGAATGTTGTAGCATTAATATTAGGAAAAGTATGTCAGTCAAGATGAAGTGTCAAATTTTTATGAGTTAGCATTTTTTGTTAGTGCTGGTTTGGTTAGAAAAGTTGCTTTACTTTAAGTCAGTTTGATGGTTGTGCTGTGGAAATAAATATCAAAAGAAACATTTCTGTTTATGGTTTGTGTTTTCGGTTCAGTTTGAATAAGTCGAAAAATCTATTGGTTTACGAATAGAGTAATACAAAACCAAGGAATTTCTTTTTCATTAAAAGAAAGTTTAATTTGACTTGCATTTTCTTTCATCTTTTAGATTTTAAATGCTTTTTTCATTGCATCTCCCTCTAGATGTTATTTCTACTTTTGTGAGGAACAACTCGTGTATTGGAGAGAGTAAGAAGGTGATACTCTCTCAGTAAGACTCAAACTCCTGTCTCTTTTTGGCTTGGAGAAGCTTGGTTATCTGTATCAGCCGTTTTAGTGGGGAAGTCTCTGTGGTTAGTGCTGGACTGCGGCCTTAATGTTTGCGAGTTTGAACTCTAGTTGCGCTATTACGTTCACTTTTAGACTGATATATTTGGGAAAAGTATGAGTCCTCTTATCCCCTCAGCTAAGGGTTAAATAGTACCACTGCTATTTTTCTGCAAGGATGGCTTTGGCAATAAATAACCTACGAAAGTTGATATGCCATTAAAACAAAGAAACCAAACCAGCTGCTTTACCACTAAATCATGAAAGTCATGAGTCTTACAGAATCCTTAATCGCACTTATAAACCTTTTTCCTATTTTTTCAAAATTTGTTTTTATTATTTTTACATTCTAGTAGTGTTAATAGCATATATCATTTCTTTGTGTGTGTGTATGCACAATTATGATTAAGATTTAATGCGTAGACTTGTTGATATTGGCTTAGATGTGTTTTTTTTATCTTATTTTTATAGTTAAAAATGGTGTGTATATATATATATATATATAATCAGCCCCTCTGCACAGGCTGCAGGGTTAGGGTTAGTGTGGGGACAAGATCAAATTTTAAAGCGTAGTTTCAAAAGTTTGAATTCAGTTTTCCTTTTCCTAGACCGGTTGCCATACCAAGGTTAAAGAAATAGTCTATCCTACTATTTAGCTATATCCGGTGGGAAAATAATTGGACTAATACCTTTCTCAAGGCTATCAGTACTATGTGAAATGCTAGCAATATCGTTCAGGATTTGAACTAGAGTCGGTGTGTTCATTTCCTGCGACGGTAACCATTACACCACTAACGAATATATATATATATATATATATATATATGAGAGCGAGCGAGCGAGAGCGCAAATGTTATTAATAAAAATCGGTGCTCAAATGCCTGTGAGCAGAGCAGTAAAGAAAAAAGATACAAGACAATCACATTTTACCTGCCTACGGCAAACCCATCTGCCATTCGCGCCAGGTGGATGACAGTAAGTTGAACGTCCCAAGCAATACTTGCCTAACAGGACTAAGTTTATCGCTTGGCGCCTGAGGCGTCCCAAAATGAAAATGCTGATGGGACTAAGCATTTTTTTGTAATGGCCGCGCTGGGTTTTGATTCGTGCATGGCTCCCCCACCATAAAATGACCTCATGTCAAATCTGATTTAGTGGAAAGTTGGACAAATAAATAAAAACAATACTATAACTTACTATGGTAATACTTGTTTAATGAAATTTCAAGTCACTATGATAGTATTGTAAGTAATCATTTATATACATATGCCTGTTAATGATTGATTTTTAACGGTATGTCAAGCCGTTTAGGGTTATTTTCTGCCTAGAGGTTAAGGAATTGTTTATTCTTCGTTTATATTTACAGTTTTTGTGTAGTTTTTTTTAAAGTAACAATTAATATCAAATATACCTAATACAAATAATTTGCATGCAGTGTTAGGTTTCAAGTAAATAATAAATGCAGCAGTTTCAAGTAGCTGTTCTTAATACAATAAATAAAGGGTTATAGGGTATCACGTATTCCTATGTAATATAAATCATTTTCTCTTTGTTCTATGGAAGTAATGGCAAAGAACAGGTACTCTTTACTTCTCAGATCTCCAGAACTGGAGCCTCACCATCAGATGCAGTTTTAGTGTCTTATCCCTTTGTAGAAGATACATTCAGTGCATTCTAAACTTTGTTGACATGTTGCATGTCTGTGGTGGTGCATTTGATATTTGTGCACCCAATAGGCAAGAAATTAAGCAAATGTCGTCATTATTTATTTATTTATTTATTCTTCCAAATAGAATGAGTTTAGTGTTTTGATGATCGTAATTGCACTGAATGTTTGGTTTGGTTTCTTAGTTTAATAGCACATCAAATTTCGTAGGTTATTTAATGCGAAAGCCATCCTTATAGAAGGACATTAGGAGTCCTATTTAACTCGTAGCGGGGTGGGTGGGGAGAATGCATACCTTTCCCGAGAGTATTCTATTTACCAACCCCTCCGCTCGGGCAGGATATGACACAAGGTCAATTTTTAAGCGGAGTTTAACAGGTTTGAATTCAGAGTTTTCCTTCTCCTAGACTAGTTGCCTCACCAAGGCTGAAGAACCTAGTCTGTCCTACTATTTACCCATAGCTGGAGGTAGAATAATTGGATTCATACCTTTCCCAAGGGTATTAATGCTATGTGAAATGCAATCAGTCTCGTCCAGGATTTGAACTCGTGTCGCCGTGTTCATTTCCTACGACGATAACAATTACACCACGGGCACCTCCTTTCCCGAGAGTATTAGTCCGAAAACCAGCTTATTGGCCTAGTGTGTAGAGTGTTCGCCTATGGTCCGGGAGACCGGGGTTCAATCCCAGGTCGAGTCATACCAAAGATTTAAAAAATGGTACTTGATACCTTCTTGCTCATTATAAAATACGTATCAAGAGTAAAGTGGAGCAATCCAGGGAAAGGAATAGCACACTCTCCTTCACCTCAGTGTAGTAGCTACTGAAAAGGGAGCCTTCGTGTCGCCCTCGTCTACACTCGCTAACTTTACTTATTAGTCCGAAAGTGAACGCTCACTTCGATGTCACAGTCCAGTATGTTAGCTCATTTTTCTGTAGTGGGACTAGATTATAAAAAGCTTTGTGTGTGCGTAAAACATTTCTGTAAACATGACAAGGTCACATGACAAATACAAAGTCATATTCTGTTTTATATATTGACAAAAGATTTAAATTTTTTTTCAAAGGTTTCCTTGGTAGGACACTAAATTGCAACGGGTGTGACGCTCTATGGAATGTGGAGCTAACCTTTAATTGGTATTACTTTCAGGTTCACTTTGACCCACAGCGTGATATTGTGAGACCACTCAGTGAAGTTGATGGTCCAGTCGGCTGGGGCTGCAGAATGCATTGATTGCATCTCTGCAGATGGGTAAGACACCCTCTCTCAACAAGTGTCCTGGATATGACACTAAACAATCTGATGGTGAGGCTCTAGTATTGGAGCTCTGGGGAATGTGGAGTAGCTCTTCATTGCCATCACTCCCAGGTCCACTCTGGCCTGGAGTATTAGCATCTGATAGGGTCCTATCTATGAGCCAAATACAAGTGTTTGAGAGTGTTCGCCAATGGTCCGAGAAACCTGGGTTCAATCCTACGTTGCGTCATACCAAAGACTTTAAAAATGGTACTTGATACCTCCTTGCTTTGTCATTTTATAGATGAGACTTTTTGTGGGATAAATAGTATAACTATTAGCAGTATCTGGAATTGCTTGACTGGAAAAATGTAATCAAAACTTGAAGGTTTATATATATATATATATATATATATATACACACACTTTTAACATGTCCGCTGTGGACCTTTCGTACTGTAGCAAATTACTACTCCTGATTAAACAAAAATCGGATTTGAATGAAAATTTCTGAGTTCATTTATTAATGAATGAATTTTAGAATGCATTAGTTCATTTTATCAAGAAACTAGAAGATTTCCTTCGGGTCACTTGACTTTATTCTGCCCCGCCCTTGTGTGGCGCTATTTAGTCGGTATGATGATATGACATAAACTTAAATAGTAAAAAGACAAAAGTCTGAATGTGTGCATGAAATAAAGAATAAAAGCTTAAATTGGGAGCTGTTGGAAGAAAATAGTACCCCAAATGTAAATATTGAATGGAAAAAATATTTTTAATACTATGGTTTAATAAAAAATATAATTTCCTTTTAGATCATTAGGGAAGTAATTTTGTATCGATATTTGTTCTGCTTAAAAAGGGAGATTGCATTAGATTTTGACTAACTTTTCTCCAATCCCAGGCTGAATCTCAATAGGTTATTAAATAAAGCGTATTTTTACTAATTGAAAACTATAAATTTTAAACCAAGAAACTGGGAACTATTTATTTTTATTTATTTTTTTTTAAGATGTAAAAAAATTTTATACGAAAAAAGTATGGAAACCTACAGTAACATTCATTTAAGAAATTTCCAATTTTGTCCTTTTGTGTTCGGGTTGAATATTTAAGTAAAAATGTAAGAAAAAGAAATAGCAAACTTTTGTTATAAAAATAAGAAAATTTTAAAAGGGTAAAAATTAATGTTTTAGGAGCAACGGTAGATTTGTAGATTGCCAATTAAAAAAAACATTAGATATTAAAAAGCCAATTAAAAGTATTATTATTATTTCATTGATAATTAATTCATTGGGTTTCCTTAATTGTACATTAAAAAACTATATTAACGTGCTTATTTTCCATTTTTAAGATTAAATACAAAAAATAAACTATTGCTGATACGATTTTCTATACTTAATAAAATTGAGATTTTTTTTCGCGTGGTTGACCTTCGTACTAATAATTTTTTCGCGGGAAACTAAAGCGCACCATATACCTATGTATTAAGTTAACGGCGTCAGTGCCTGTTATTAATTTTGACCTACTACTTAGATTTAAATAAGTGATATCGTTATAAACGTGTAATATTTTATATAACTCAGTTTATTGATGTTTTTACTTTGTCTTTTTTAAATAAAATTAGTATTGAAATTTTAATGTTTTTAAATTTACGTAACAGTTGGTTAAGGTCGTCAACTTTTGGTGAAATTAAATCTTAAAAATGTATTAACAATCAATTACATAGGTTATTTTGCTTTTAATGCGGATAATTCTGATGCTACTATCTTTCAAATAAAACTAAAATCTAACCTTCAATAATAAATTTGATTTTTAATTCGTTTTAACTGGAAAAAGAGCGAAATTTTGTTAGTACCTAATATATATTCTCTATCACTTATATATAAAATAATAAAGGATATATATCTCTTAAGTTAGGATAACGTAGATATAGTCTATGGCACTTGGGAACTTAGTTTCTCGTCTATGCTATCATCGAACCGTGTGTGTGTGTATATATATATATATATATATATATATATATATATATATATATAAGTCACACACGAGAGTTGTTCAAAAATAGTTTTGTTTGCCAAAAAAGATTGACCTTGGTATAAAGTAATCAAAACTTAAAGGTTATTGAGATAAAATTTAAACATTAATAATAAAAAATAATAATATAGCAAACAGTATTTTGACAAAATGTATAAAGAAGTTTTTATGTTGTTAATGGCTTTAAATGCTTCGGAATAAACAATTTTAGCGTTTTTTTTTGTTTTTGTTTTTTTGGTCCCTGAAAAAAGACAAGAATGATTTATTTAAAAAATTTTTTTTTTGAATAATCCTATTTCATAGTAAACTTATCTATTTCCATTTAGAAATTTGATTCTAAATTGATTTATGGTGACCTTGGAAGTTCATCCGAAAGTCAAATTGCCATTAGAGACTTGTGGCTTAAAAGGGATTCGGTGACCAGTTTTCAGATTATGGACGAAGCTGTTTGCATTTACCTTCATACTAATACCATGTGAAAGGCATGAATCTATTTCTTCTCACAGTCATGGATAAAAAGGACAGACTGGGTTCTTTAGCCTTTGTATCGCAACCGGTCAAAAAGGAAAGCTTTGCATTAAAAACAACTGACCTTGCTGTACTCTGCTTAAAAAATTGACCTTGTATCTGCTCAGTCTTCCTGGGGTTACCTAAATGTTAAGCCTCACTTATGTAACTGCTTCATGGCTGACTTTTAGAATCCCAGAGCCTGTCTCTCTTTACACATGGTATTTCTCACCCAACCACAGTGCAGATCTCTTACAAAACTTTATTTCTTCTTGGTTACCAGATTCTCACACGAAATGAAAGGATCCATAACCTCTTGCCTGTCAGTTTCTGTCGTACATGCAAGTGTTGAACTTGGGGTCGCATATCCATTGTAAGCTTCTTAAGTGCCTCACTATTTAACAATTGTCCTCACTTGGTCGGGATGAAACCAGAAGAAACTCCGGTGGAAATCCGAAGAACCTCTGATGTGCAAATCAGTCGTCAGAACCGAGTGAAGGGGGTGAAAACCAATCGAGCCGTCTCGCAGCTGGTTCCTTCCGAAATATCTCTCAGTATAGCTAGCGCTCGATTGTCGCAATTCCATCTTTAACTCATGGAACATAAATGTCGTCATAAAACATGTAACACTATATTCTAGGCAGGAAACAAGCACTTTTTATCCCAATGTTATGATAAGTGATACGTGCTTTTCTTCGAAAGCATGGATGATCGAAAGCGTGATAATCCGTGGTTTTTATGCTAATAAATTCTCGGAAAAATGTTTATCTTCCTTTTATATTGGTTCTCTTGTGGGCATCTTTAGAAAAAAAGATCGTCCAATGAAAAACCATCTGCACAAAATAACAAACAGCAATAATTAAGAAAGTAATTTTTAGATTAAGTACTTTTTAAAATGTAATCAGTGAAATTCTGTATTTTTACATTAATTTACAAAATATCAGTCATATGTAGTGAGTGGAAGAGTTTATTATACGAATGGAATTTTAATCCTTTAAAAAAAAAAAGAAAGAAAAACTTTTAACCTTACTTTTTCTCTTTTTTTTAACCATATCCTTAGAAGATTATACCCCTGGGAAAGGTATGAACCCCCTTATCCTTCCAATTATAGGTTAAATAGTACCACTACTATTCTTCTAGAATGATGGCTTTGGCATTAAATTATCTACAAAGGTTGATATGCCATTAAACAAAGAAAACAAATAAAACCTTAAAAGATTAAACTAAATTTTTAAGAATATTGTACTTTATTTTACCATTTTTTGAACTTTAAAAATAAAGCATACAAAAATATACAAACCGTTTAAAAAAATCTTATTGTCGATGGAATTATCATTTAAAAAATGTAGAAATCATTAACCTTCACGTTCATTAAGGGAGTCGAGGGGAGTTGGGGGGTGATGTTAGCGCCGGTCAACAAAACCATCACAAAAAACGTCTTCAGTATTTTCTGGAATTTTTTTTTTTTTAGAAACCTCATTTTTTATTTCTTTAGATACCGAAAATTTTATTAAAATTCAATAATTAGCTGATTTTTTTGGAATTAACCCCCTCCCCCCATAAAACCCCCAAAAAACTGCTTTAATAGGCGCATGTTTTTGGAGGTTTCTACTTTATACCATTAAAATTTTTTTAAAACATTCAATAAATGCTCTGATCTTTATTAGAATATCGAACTTAACTTTACATTCTTTCTTAACAATTGTCAGTGACGGGCAGAAGTACTCGAAACTTCAATATTTACGAACATTATTAACTAGATATATATATCTTACATAATTTTGACGCCATAACGAGACTCAAAATAGGACAACGGAAGTTTATAAAAAAAAACGTGTAATATACTTATCGTAAATTGCGGCGTATAAGTCGATTTTTTTATGCGAGAAAAAAAATCTCTACCAAGCTAACAGTTGAATTATATGGCACGGCTAAAATCGAAACCTTTACCACAGAGTGTTTCAATCAGTGAAACAGTTCCCCTAATAATCGATATACAACAGTTACTGTAATTCCAACAGACGACCACAAACATTTCCAATTTAAACTCGTTTTTGATGAACATATTTAAAAAATTAATATAGAGATTCATATAAAATAATAGAACTCTCCTACAAATTAAGTATTTTATTAACGTTATATCGCCACGCCGTTTTCAACAGCTGATGCACTGACTGTAAACTGGAAGTCACAGTAACTTACTGTATGTCGATCTATATAGCAAGTATAAGTCTCATCCAGAAATTTAAGCTAAAAATTTAGAGGTCGACTTGTATGCCGCAATTAACGGTAAGTTATGTCTTCAATAAAACATGCCCACAAGAAAAATTGTTGCCTAGATACTCTTTCTCTCCCTTATATCTATATATGCAATAGTTTTTCATTAATACATGTTTGGTGAAAAAGAAAAGATAAGGAAAAATGGATGAGTTAAAAAATTCTTAAGTTTTTGTGCGTAAAACTGCATCTTGATGGTGAGACTCCATTTCTGAAACTCTGGGATGTGTGAATAACCCTTTCATTGCCATTGCTCCCAGGCTCATTCTGATCCCGAGTGGTAATACCTGTTATGGTCTCATGTATGGGCCAAATCGGTCTGTTTATAAAAATTATTCGTATTTGATAGGAAGACTTCATATAACTGTCTATGCAAACACTTCTTAAAAAAACAAATACACAATTAATGTAAGTATGAATATACAATGTACGCAATTTCTTAACCGCTAGGAATAAACTTCAAATGAGTCGACGACATGCCGTTAAATAAGTCAATCTTTAAACCATTTAAAAAAAAAATGTGTACTGGCTTTTTGATTTTTTTTTTTTTTATTACAATGTATACTGTTGCATGTTTCAACAGATAACGCCAGCTTTAAATAATACAAAAACAAATATGACAAAAAAAACCCTTACAACCCAGTTAACACCGTTCTTTAAATGGCTTAAGACAAAATTAATCTCCTACAAAAAACTAATTGTATCACCCTTAAAAATGGCTGGAGATACAGCTGAAAATGCTTGAAAGACTGATTTTTTTTTTTTTTTTTTTTTTTTTTTTTACTATTGTATACTCAATCAGTTTGGATTTGTTTTCTTGTTTGTAAACAATAACTAACTAAAAAAAACAACCTCAAAACAAAATACGTACATCCTTCCTTGTCTGTTATTTTTGACAAAACGTTTGTGTGTGTTTGATATAGGCAGCATTTTCTTTCTTAAACATGTTTGATTAAATAAAATAGATACTTTATGTCTGTCTATTTTGTCTTTGATCCATTCAAGTCTTCCTTATGAGTCATTCGACTTTTAAATAGAATGAATTTCGGAAGGCGCAGTATATTTCGCCCTCAACAAGAGCCATCTTTGGGGGAGCGAATAATCAAATGATAAACCCAATGACGAGTCATATACGTTTATATAAAAAGTACGAGGAAAAAATAAGTAGAAGTGGAATTAACAGAAAAGAATTTTAATAGAGGCTAGAGGAATATGTGTGTGTTTGTGTGGAGAAGTGGTTGATTTTGTTAAATTTGACAAGACGATAAAAGGGGAAAAGTAGATAAACCAAACACTTACAACTGGTTTAGTTGTGAAGTTCTTCCTTAAATAAAGAACGAAATATCATTACTAAACCCACTGTGTTTGGTTTATCCACTTTCCCATTTACTTTTATTATATATATGATATGAACAAAAACATGCACTTGCTAAAACACGGTGTTTTTGTAAAAAAAATCTGGTGTAACTCAAAATTCTGAAGACTTTTTTTTTTTTTATTTTTTTTTTTTTAGTGTTTTTGTTATTTGAAAAGGTTATTAATTAAGTATAGTTTTGTTTTTTTACCTATTTTAAAGATCTCTCTTTCTATAGAGAAAGTTATTTGTTTTTTAAAATTATTTTTTGTTATATATATAATTTTTTTTTTTTTTACTGGTGGCTATTTTTTTCCGATTAAAAAAGATCGGTATATTGTTTGTTTTTTTCGATTTTAACTTATTTGTTTGAACTTCTGTTTTTAGGAAAAAGAGAAAAAAAAATCACCTCTCTCTTTCTCTCTCAATCTTGAATTGAAAATCTAAAAACAAACCAAAAAAGTCAAATATTTCTCTATTGAATGAGCCACATTTCTTTATACATCTTCAGAAAATCAGAGTTGTGTGTAGATATTGATTTAAAAAAAAAATTTCCTGGTTTTTCTCTGAATATTCTCGTTACGGATGTCCAAACGAGAAGCAATATTTATTTCGACGCTAATCTACGATAATTGACATTTGCCGGCTGAGAAACAACTTTTTGGCTGTGCATTTCTTGAATATTTTCCCCACTTTTCATTTCAGTGTGTAAATTTCAAAATATTCTAATAAATTACTTTCTACTGTAGACTAATATAAATTAAGAAAATTTCGAAATATTTACCTCCATAAACGTTTATAAAATTCTACATAAATTTCAATTTTAATATTTGCCTCAACCATATTAAAATTCTAACCTGAAATTTAATACTTGCCTCATAATGAAAATGTTTAAAAAATATTGTGAATGTAAAACAAAAAAAACTGTAATATGAAAAATTTTACATTTTTATTTCTTGGTTTCTTTTTATTGTACCTGCCAATAATATTACATTTTTAGGCGGTAATAAAGAAACTAACAAAAATCAAACGAAAGCATTGTTTATTGATAATTTTTTTTTTAAACTAATACTTTTCATATTTCTTTGAACAAAAATATTAATTTTAAATCTTTAAAATAAAATAAAAAGATAAATAAATTATTTATAGAATAAACAAATACTTTTCATTTGAATTAATGCGTGAAGTTTTTCACCTAAAAATAAGGACACATTTTAAATTCTTTTTATTAAATTAATCACCGTAACTAAACAGGCAATTAAGAACTGAATTTAAATTTGTCATATTAGGGGGGAAAAAAAAATCTGGAGAAAAATAAAATTGTTTCAAGCCACTCACAAGTTCAGGGTTACATTTAAAAAAAAAAAAAAAAAAATTTTAAATGTGTAAAAAAAACAAAACTTAAAATGAAAAAAATAACGTGAATTTTTTTTTTTTTTTTTTTTTTGAGAGTAAATAAAATTTGAATTAAAATTATCCTGCTTTTTCGATAATTGTTCTGTAACCGAGTAGTAATTGTAAATAGTAAAAATTATTTGAGGCAGGGCAGGGGATCATGAAAATATTTTAAAATTTTCACCAGTATAGGCTTACATATTTTATATATTATTTTAAATGTAAACCAAAAAGAAAACAATTCATGAATCAAAAGAATACTTTTTGGAATTAACAGGTGTAATCTTTCAACTACACATTTTCCATTCTCAACTAACTCCTGCCACCTTTCTATCTCACTCGCTTTTATTTCCTAAAATCCTTTTAGTACAGTCATGGACTGGGTACTTTTATTACTATATATACCCCTCCCCCGAAACATCAAAACAGTATATTCACATTTTTAATTTAGTTTTTTTTTTTTTTTTCTTTTTACATCTTTTTTGTAGGTTTGTGTTTTCTGTTCATACACACTCACATTATAATTAGTGGTTTCTCTAACAAGTCCTGTTCTTGGAACCCACATTTACAAAAATTTGTAGTGAGAGGATTAAGCTGATTTTTTTTTTTTTTTTTTTTTTTTTGCTTGTTTAAGATTAATGCGTAATTCGTTGCAATGTTGCTTTCACTTTTCTTTAACCTTTTAACTCTGAAACAAATCGTCCCCTACTGTTTGTTCGCTCTATTAGAGTGGTATCTCTTGCAGAGGTGTGCCCCCTCCCAATAAAAGAGGCATTCTGGGTATGACACTTGACTACATCTGATGGTGAGGCTCCAGTTCTGTAGACCTGGTGAGTGTAGAGTACCCCTTATTTGCCATTAGTCCCAGGTCCACTCTTATGCAAAGTGGTAGCCCAGTTGACTGGGGCTGTAGAATACACCGATGCATTTCTGCAGAGGGGTAAGACTCTCCCACCCAACGAGTGCTCTGAATATGACATTAAACAATCTGATGGCAAGGCTCTAGCTCCCAGTTTCACTCTGACCCTGACTGGTAGCACCTTATAGGATCCTATTTATGGGTCAAATAGAACAAACTGTGCAAACAAATGAGTGATGTCAAATTGTGACTGTTGTATAGCGATACTTGAAGCCATTTAATTGTGTACAAAAAAGAACTCAGGCTCATTTAAGAATGTTATCTACAAAATGTGTTTACAAATTATATATATATTTCATCATCATCATCATCATATCGCGCTGGTAGCACGGATATCCCTGACCCTCTCTCGCCACTCCTCCCTATCGTTCATCGCCCTAGGTAGGTCTTCAGGACAACATCCTGTATCCTCACATAGCTGCTGAATGTATGTTCATGCTGGTCGTCCTGCTTTTGCGCGGCCATGTGTGGGGATCCATAAGAGTACATCTCTTATGAGTTCGTCCCTACTTCTTCAGCAGTGTCCTGCATGTCTGGTTCTTCTAACTTGAATAGTTTTCGTGATAGGGGGCAGGTGGCCGTACAGTTGGTGTCTTGTGGGGTGTTGCTGCCAGGACTTGTTCAGGATTGCACGCAGCATTCTTGTGTAATTGCCATCTAGCTTCTTCTCCAGCCGTTTTGTTAGCGTCCATGTAGTGCATCCATATAGCAGTATCGATGTGACCGCTGCCTGGAAGAAACTGCATTTCATTTTATCGGTTAGGTCTGATTTCCATATAATTGATAGCCTATTGATAGCTGTCCATGCTTTCGTTAACCTCGTTTCGATGTCCTTTTCAGTTGATTCGACGCTGCTTCCTAGGTACGTGAATTTGTCTACTAGTTTAAGAGGGGTTCCTTCTAGAGTGCAGATGTCCCCCGTTTGGTTATAGCACATATATTCCGTTTTGTGTGCATTAACATAGAGGCCTATGTTTGCTGCTGCTCGTTCCAAACTATGCAGTAGTGTTTCAGCTTGGTCAGGTGTATTTGCCAGTATCGCTATGTCATCGGCGTAGTCGGCGTCGGTAATTGTTGTTGCGGGGTACCTTTTGCTTCTTTTCTTCGTCAGTTCGAAGCTATTCTCTTTGATTTTGTCAATCGATGTTCTAAGTACGTAGTCTAGACAAATGATAAAGAGGTACGGAGCCAGCGTGTCCCCTTGTAGTACTCCTGCTACAATGTCAAAGTATACTGTGTCTCCATCCGGTGATCGTACTTTTACTTTAGTGTTTCTATAGAGAATCGTTATTGCCGCTACGGTTTCTTTAGGTATGCCGTACGCTAGTAGGATTTGTTCCATCTTTCCTCTGTGAATGGAATCGAAAGCCTTGGTAAAGTCGACAAATATTAATGTCGCTTGTAGGTTTTTTGCCCGTACACCTTCAAGGATTCTACGGATGGTTAATATTTGTGAGGTCGTGGATCTATTTCTTCGGAAGCCATTTTGGTTTTTTCTAAGTATGTTGTCGATTTTGGGTTCTATGCGGTTTCGTAGTAGGGCATTGTAGATTTTGGCAGCTATGGATGTAAGTGTTATGCCTCGGTAGTTTTTGGCTAATCCGAGGTCCCCCTTTTTAGGGAAGGGGAGTATGCATCCCTTCATCCATCTATCTATCGGATTTTGATTGTATACTGCGTTGCAGTATGTCGTCGAATTGTCTGGTCTTCCATACTTCCAGGGGAATTTCCTCCAGCCCTGCAGCTTTCCTATTTTTAATTTTTCTGAGAACCGAGTCGAGTTCTTCTTGTGTGAACGGTCCTAGTTTAATGTCTAATTGTTTGCTAATTATTCTGGTGATTGGTTCGTGTGTTATTTTTGGTGGGTTTCCTAGTAGGTTTTCGAAGTGCTGTTTCCACAGTTTTATTCTTTCTTGTTGGTTTGCTGCTTTCAGTTTTGCTTTGGCTGTGTTCTTTCTTCTGTTCACTTTGTTCATTGTTTGCCAGGCTATTCTAGATTGTCTATCTTCCACCGAGTCTCTAATCTTATCTATCTGATTTTGAATGTATTCTGTCTGTTCCTTTATATATATGCCTGCTGATTGATATTGTGCCGTTTTTAGTTTTAAGGCATTTGTGTTTGTTGGGTTTTTTCGATAGTTTTTGGAGGCTGTTTTCACTAGTGCACGTTTTTCTCTCACCGCTAAAGTTTCCCAAGGGACTCTATATTTAGTTTGAAGTTTTGTTGTAATGTATTTTGCTGCTGCCTCGAGGTGTGCATTGACAAAATTTTCATATTCGTCGTTTGGTGTACTTTTTTCCGTCCTTTCTTGTAGTGTTTCGAATCTGTTTCTTAATTCTAATACGTATTTATCTCTTATATCTTTGTTGTTCAATAGGGCCCAGTCATAGTGTTTGGTGATCGCTGTTCGTTTGGCGTTTTTACGTAGGCTTAACCGTATTTTCGCCGTGACTATTCGATGATCGGTGGACACACCCTCAAAAGAGGAGTATGCCTCGCAATTCATTGCAATATTTTTCCATTTCTTGTTTATAAGGACGTAGTCTATCTTATATATATATTTAATATATATGAATAAACAGGATTTGGCATTGAATAACCTACAATGGTTGATATGGCATTAAACCCAACCCAACCAAACCATCTATGGGTGAAATAGATTTATTTAAAAAAAAATTATTCATATTCGATAGGAATACTTGAAATCATAATAGTGTGTAAATTGTTTGTATTAAGAATACTTACTTGAAGTTGTAATCATTTGATAAGGATTACAATTATTAGTTATTTGAAGCTGTATAACTGTCCAAGCAAATGACTATTAAATAGAAATAGTTACTTAAAATCATGTTAAATTAATAGTATGAGATATTAGGGAAAATGCACACCCCTTCCCAATCAACATCCACTTGCCAGCAATTATAGTCTCAGCATCCTTACACAAAACTGTCTCCAATTGCTCATTATATATCCCGTCTTATAATCCCATAAATGAAAAAGAGGTGAACAACTTAGTAAAACAACTCCTAAACCATTTAGCTTGATAGATTTTAAAAACCGTAATATATGGGGAAGTAAAATGACAAACAAGAGGCCAGACCCTTGAAAAAAATCAATTTCAACAATTCATGCTTCCACTATCAGAAATCTTAAACTCACATTGACCTATCCTTGGGTACATTCTCTGCCTTTGACCTAACCCTCAGTGACCCATCAATCTTCATAGACTATAACTGGAGGGTATATAAAGACCCCTAAGGCAGTGACTACTATTCAGTAATAATGGAAAACACTATGGTAGAAAACTCAGAACCACAAATAATAACAAAAACCCCATGATGGAATTAAAAAAACAAACAAATTGGCAACCTCAGAAAACCTTATGCTTTATTACACTAATCCCAGAAGCAAATTCAAATCAACAAGATCCCATAATGCATTTTACCAACACCCTCATTACCTGAGCTAACAAAACTATTTCCAAAACCACAATATCTCAAGACACAACAAACCATGGTTCACAGAGGAGTGTAAAGGCATCATACGAGAATGTCAAGCAACTCTCAGGAAATTTGAAACCAATTTCTCATCAGAAAATGTAAACAAATACAAACAACAAAGATCCAGAATTTGAAGTACCATCAAAGAAGCCAAAAGATCCTTTTGGAGAACTTTCACCTCAAAAATAGCCTCCAATACCAATCCAAAAATAATTTAGAACTTTATTAAGAAAATATCAAATAAAAACATCTACACCCCAATAAATCACCTCTCAAGAAAACACAAATACCATAAGTGAATAACATAGCCAAAACCTGATTGCAGAAAATTTTGCTCAAGCATCATCCTCAAAAAACTACTCCAATCAACTCAACACAATCAGAATCAAAGAAGAAAAGGATATAATAAAATTTACCTAACAATACTGAAAGCTATAACCAACCCTTCACCTTAACCGAACTCTAAAACTCAGTATCCAAATCTAATAACTCAACTACTGGTCCAGATGAAATCCACAACACTCCTCAAAGAAATCCCAAGAATGTTCCTGAAATATCTCCTTAATATATGCAACAATATTTGGATCTTTGGCAATATGAAATCCACTTTACTCTCCTCAAAGAAATCCCGAGAATGTTCCTATAATATCTCCTTGATATATACAACAATATTTGGATCTCTGGCAACATGAAATCATGACACTCTCCTCAAAGAAATCCCAAGAATGTTCTTGAAATATCTCCTTGATATATAGAACAATATTTGGATCTCTGGCAACATCCCTACCTTATGGAAGCAAGCCACAGCCATCCCTATCCTCAAAAAGCAAAAAGATCCTACAAACCCTACCAGTTATAAACCTATTGCTTTAACCAGCTGTTCTTACAAAACTCTTGAAAAGATCAATTTCAGACTGACATGGTTCCTTGAATCAAACATCTTCCCAAACCTACAAACAGGTTTCAGAGTCAAAAGAAATACCATAGACTAAATAAACTGCATATAAACCTTAATCAGAGAAGCATCCACTAAAAAAAGCCTATGACACATCATAGCCATACAGCATGCTCAAAGATCTTAGCCTACAAGGCAGACTCCCCATCTTCATAAAACACTTCCTAGAAAACTGGACTTTCCAAACACAAATAAATAACACATTCACTGATCCAAAACCACAAGGAATAGGTATACCTCATGGTAGCATCCTATCTATGATCTTATTCATCATTAAAATTAATGAAATAACAATCTGTCTCTCCTAGAAATCAAAGGATCACTATATGTTGACAAATTCATTTATTACAGCTCAAAAAATATGGCTACCATTGAAAGAAAAATCCAACAATGCATCAACAAGATATCAAAATTGGACCATGGAAAACAGATTCAAAGTCTTGAATAACAAAATCAAATGCATGCACTCTTGCCAAATCCACAAAATTATATAATCAATGTTCCCTAATATTAAATGGTGCTGAAATACCCATAACCCGACAATACAAATTCTTGACTCAAAACTATCCTTAATCCCCCATATTAAACAACTGAAGATTAAATGTGACCAAACTATCCAACTCTTGAGAACCATAGCTCACACAAACTGGGGTGCTGACAAAAAAGCCCTAATCAAGCTATAAATTTCCCTAAAGCTTGATTATCGCTGCTTCAGATATGGAGCAGCCAGAAACTCTTACCTCTGAGAACTTGAAACCATTCACCAAGCTCTGTATTGCCCTAGGAGCCCTCACTACCTCTTCAATAGAAAGCTTATACATAGAAGCTAATGAATACATCCTCTCTTTGAGAAGATATAAACTTGCACTCCAATACTATACTAAACTCATATTCCCAAAACCCTGTCTATAACTGTATCATGGAAATAAGATACAAAATCTTGTTTGAAAATAAAGCAAATGCCATCAAACCTCTTAATCTAAGAATCCAAACCCTCCTCAATTAAATCAAAATCAACCCCAAAATAATACATAATTCCATCCTCTTAAAACGGCACCAGGAATCATAAATCAATCAAGAGTTAAACTCAAATTAACCAAATTATCCAAAATCAAAACACACTCCATCACTTTCTTAGAGAAATTCTTCAACATCAAATATAACTTCCCAGATCATCACCACATCTAAACAGGGATTGAAAGTTGGTTGTGCTGCTATCCTCTAAAACCAAGAACTGCTAAAACATCTCCCAAATGAATCGTCAATCTATAATGTAGAAATCACTGCTATTGATCTTGCCATGAACATTATAGCTAATCACAAATCCTTAAATTTATCATCTATTCAGGTTCCAAATCATTCTTCCAAGCACTACAGAACAAAGATACATCCATTCCTCTCATCACAACACTCCTAAACAAAATGATTACTCTTTCCAAAAATAATAGCATCATTCTCACTTGGATACCAAGCTACATTGGTATACGTGGAAAGGAAAGGGTAAATAAAAAAAGCTGCAAAAAATCACTTTTGACAGATATGTCCATTCCAAAAATTCTATACACTGATCTAAAACCGACCATTAACAAATTCATACATGGCAAGAATCATGGGACAATCAAATACATAACAAACTCCAATAAGATACCATCAGTGGATTGCTGGCAGGTTAGAGAAGAAACAGAAGTGATATTTTCTAGACTTTGCATTGGCCACTCTAAAATCACCCACTTAAACCTCCTAAAAAGGGAAGACACCCTAATATGCTCAGTTAAACATATTCTCTTAAACTGTGACAGTTTCAGACAAACTCACCCAAAATACCTGACAAGCAACTTAAAGGACCTTTTCAAAAATACCGAACCAAAAGAATTGAGTTTTCTAAATGAAACCAACCTTTTCATCAAAATTTGACCAAATCAACCTTTTTCACTTAAATCTGACCAAATATGATGACACACAAAAGACTAAACCAATTTAACCCATTCTGGCATTAAATGACCCACAGAGGTTGATATGCCATTTAACAAAAATCAAACCTGAAACCACACAACTGTGCAAATTATTAATGAGATAGGAATACTTGATATATATATATATCAAGTATTCCTATCTCATTAATATTAATCTCCTATCACTGGCCGCAGTGCCCGTGGTGTAATTGTTATCGTCGCAGGAAATGGACACGGCAACACGAGTTCAAATCTTGGACGAGACTGATTGCATTTCACATAGCACTAATACCCTTGGGAAAGGTATGAATCCAATTATTCTCCCTCCAGCTATGGGTAAATAGTAGGGCAGACTAGGTTCTTCAGCCTTGGTGAGGCAACTAGTCTAGGAGAAGGAAAACTCTGAATTCAAACCTGTTAAACTCCGCTTAAAAATTGACCCTGTGTCATATCCTGCCCGAGCGGAGGGGTTGGTAAATATGATCACTAGCCACAGTTTGAAAGTTGCCTCGAATCGTCTTCAGACCACGGCGCGATATGCATCAAGTTGGATTTAGTCGAAAGCGAGAACGTTTTCAGCACGAAGGTAATACACGTGAAACCACCTTTTCCGTGTGATTACGTAAGAAACGGTTACTGTAAACGTGTAATAACACCAACCGCTGAAAGTAAACATGTTTTTTAAATCACAAACTGCACTCAGAAAATGAAGATTAACGTCCAATATAGTCTCTGCATTTAATTGATCTGGTGTATGTGTGTATATATATATATATATATATATATATATATATATGATTCTCTTAATACCCTGTCCGGTGGCAAAAGCTGCTTGGTAGCGCCAGGGGTGGCAGTACCGCCTTGAGCTACCAAAACTGTGTTATCACCCCTGGATGGCGGCTGATGAGGACATGGTATCGCACGTGCTTTCACACGTTGTATGATGAAAAATCTGAATACCAAGACTCTCTGGAAAGCAAGATGACTCTTTGGAAAGACAAAGTGACTCTCCAGAAAGTTGGAGTGACGTCCTGGAAAGACAGGAACACAACAAATATGGATAAGACAATTAAAGGAAAATGCCCTCAGGGTGTCTGTAGCGGGGAGGGAGAATATATCACCCACCATACTTGCTCTAACGGTAACGAACTGGATATGGACCCGGCTACAACGTGTGATTGCGGCAGAGAATTTAACAGCTTGCGAGGGTTACGAATCCACAAGGCACGCTGGTGCAAACAACGTAATTCTCCTGCAGGAGAATGTAAATTGAATGATGGGCTTATGAATCAGGAATACCCCCACAGTATTCAAGGGCCCATTGTTAAGCGACAGTGTCCTGGAGACATTCCTCACAAGCCAAGAATTCAGTGGCCCAAGGGTAATCAGACAGCTACTTGGACAAACTTAGACCAGGAGCTTTCTTTTTTGCTCACCACCCATCTTAAGGGCCCCATTGATCATCAATTGTCATCTTTCTGCAGAGTTATATATGACGTTTGTCTGGAATGGTTTGGTGCAGTAACGAATAAAGATAAAACCGAAGGAAAACGACCGAATAGACGACAGATACAGAAAGGAAAGCTAAGATCGGAACAGAGAATGCTGAAGCGCCGATTAAAAGAAGCCCCGATTCATGAGAGGCCGGAACTTCAGAATATCCTAAATGATATTAAAAAACGGATTTTGGTGATCTCCAGAGCTGAAAATCAGAGAAAACATCGAAAGAAAAAGCGTCAGGCTCGGAGAGCATTCTACTCAAATCCTTACGCTTTCGCAAAAAAGCTTTTCGTGGATTCAAAGAGTGGCAAGCTTGATGTACCGAAGGAAGAACTCGAGAATCATTTGAAGATGACATACTCAGATGCTTTAAACAGTATTTCAATACCTCCTCTAAGAGATTTACTAAAACCCCAAGATCCAACGGTAATGTTTGATGATAGCAGGATAAAACTAAAAGAAGTTCGAGATTTCGTTCATAAGGCCCGTGCAGGTAGTGCCCCGGGCTTGAATGGGATATCGTACAAGTTATATAAGAACTGCACACGTGTCCTCAGGAAACTCACTGTCCTCCTTCAGCAGGCTTGGAAGAAGGCTATTGTACCACAGGAATGGTGTCTGGCCGATGGTATTTGGATTCCAAAGGAAATGCAGTCAAAAGGTATCACAAATTTTCGCCCAATATCCCTCCTAAATGTAGAAGGGAAAATATTTTTTGGAGTTATTGCTCGTTGTATGACAAACTTTCTGATGAGCAATCATTATATAAATACATCTGTCCAGAAGGCTGGGATACCTGGCTTCCCCGGATGTCTGGAACTTTCACAAATGATATGGAACTCAATACTCTCAGCTAGAAGGGACAAAACAGAACTACATGTGATCTGGTTTGATCTTGCCAATGCGCACGGTTCAGTTCCGCACCACTTAATCCGAATGGCCCTCGAATTTTTCAACATCCCTAGCAAGGTTGGGGAAATCATAATGAAATATTTCAATTCAGCTTTCATGAAATTTACTGTTAAAAACTATACCACCAAGTGGCAGGCACTTGAGATTGGCATCATGATGGGCTGTGTGATTTCCCCACTTCTTTTCGTTCTAGCCATGGAACTCATTTTACGAGGTGCAGCAAATACGTCGGAAGGAGTAATGAAAAATGATCATCTGACTCTTCCTCCTTCCAGAGCTTTTATGGACGACATCACCATTCTCGTCCCATCCCAAATCTCTGCCGAATGTTTACTACAAAGGTATTATGACCTTTTCATATGGGCGAGAATGAAGGCTAAGCCAAAGAAAAGTTGAAGCCTATCGTCGGAGGATCTGTCATGGAGATCCATTTCAAAATTGGGGGTGATAAGATCCCAACAGTCAGGGAGAAGCCGGTAAAGAGTCTCAGACGTCTTTATTCAATCCCACTGACTGATCGTCATAGGAGTACAGAGGTCCAGAAAGTAGCTTTGAAGTGACTTAAATCAATTGATAAAACTTGTTTACCCGGAAGGATGAAGGCTTGGTGTGCTACCCCGTCTTTTGTGGCCCTTACAGATGTACGAGATTGTGATATCTCGTGTTGAACGGATCCAACAGTACAGCAACAAATACCTGTGTAAGTGGCTCGGAGTTCCTCCTTGTTTTTCGAAAGTGGGTTTATATACCAATTCTGGAAACCTACAGCTTCCAATATCCTCACTGGTAGAAGAATTCAAAATTGGGAAAGTACGCCTTCACATGATGATGAAGGACTCAGCCGACAAGATCATTCGGATGGCGTATCCAGAAATAAAATCAGGTACAAAGTGGTCGGCCGTTAAGACCGCCCAGGAGGTGGAATGCAGCCTACGAATCAAAGACATCATAGGCGTCACTCAAACCAATCGAGCTGGGTTGGGTAGCACGAGCAAAAAGGTATTCTTCAAAATGGACCCAAAAGGAAAAAGAGACATGGTGAGCAAAGAAGTCAGGATGTTTGAGGAAGAGCAAAGAAAAGCCAGTGCTGTTACTCAGGCCAAACAATGTGCTTGGACAAAATGGAATGATATCGAACCAATTAAATTATCGTGGAAATCCTTAATTGCAATGGAACCACTGATGATATCATTCCTTCTTTGCTCTACTTATGATCTCTTACCAAATGTGACCAACCTAAAATTATGGGGATATACCAATTTGGACCTGTGCTTGTCGTGTAAAAGTGATCGGGGTACTTTGCACCACGTCTTATCTGCATGTCCACACTCACTTCAGATGTACACATGGCGACATAATAAGGTATTAGAAGTGATAATAGAATTGGTAAGAGCACAATGTGAGACAGCAAATCAGCAATCCATAACAGCCAAGGAACCCATAATTCAGTTTCTCAAGGAAGGTGAATGTCCTGTGAGGAAACAAAAAAAATCCTAACATGAAGCTACTGAACGGAGCTAGTGACTGGAAAGTTTCAGCAGATCTCAAGACATCTCTACAATTTCCAGTTCACATTATTCAAACGGAAAAGCAGCCGGACATTGTAGCATGGTCCGATTCAAAGAAGAGTGTCCTCCTCATAGAATTGACTGGGAAGAAAACCATAGAATTGACTTGGGAAGAAAACCGGGAGGAAGCACACGAGCGGAAGAAAAACTGCTACGAGACACTGCGTGCCGACTGCGTGGAAAAGGGTTGGATATGCCATGTGATTCCTATTGAGGTTGGTTGTCGTGGTTTTATAGGACACTCAGTCATTTCGTTTCTTTCAAAAATAGGAATCACTGGCCGCAGTTTGAAAGTTGCCTCGAATCGTCTTCAGACCACGGCGCGATATACATCAAGTTGGATTTGGTCGAAAGTGAGAATGTTTTCAGCACGAAGGTAATACACGTGGAACCACCTTTCCCGTGTGATTACGTAAGAAACGGTTACTGTAAACGCGTAATAACATCAACCGCTGAAAGTAAACGCGTTTTTTAAATCACAAACTGCACTCAGAAAATGAAGATTAACGTCCTATATAGTCTCTGCATTTAATTGATCTGGTGTATGTGTGTGTGTATATATATATATATATATATATATATATATATGATTCTCTTAATACCCTGTCTGGTGGCAAAAGCTGCTTGGTAGTGCCAGGGGTGGCAGTACCGCCTTGAGCTACCGAAACTGTGTTATCACCCCTGGATGGCGGCTGATTAGGACATGGTATCGCACGAGCTTTCACTCGTTGTGTGATGAAAAAAAAAAATATAAAACCGTGTGTAAAATATCTCTTAAAAAAGCAACTATACAAAACATGTAGATATAAATGTATAATGAACACAACTTCCTAACCTTTAGGCATAAAGTAACCCTAGATGGGTTGATGTGCCATTAAAATCAATCAGTCAGTGCATCCTCTTTTATAGTTTTATCCATACTTTCTCTGATTGTTAGGTCTACGTTGTAATACTTGATGTTAGTCATTCTGAATTACCTTAAAAAAAAAGTCCATACTGACTGCATCTCTGCAGAGGGCTAAGACTCTTCCCAATGAGTGTCCTGGATATGACACTAAACAATCTGATGTTAAGGCTCCAGTAATGCTGGAGTATTGGGGAATGCAGAGTGCTCTTTCATTACCTTCACTCCCTGGTCCACCCTGGCCAGGAATGATAGCACCTGATAGGATCCTATCTAGGGGTCAAATAGCTCTGTTTGGCATTTAAACTTAGTGCAAACAAATGACTATGCTAAATTACATTGTTAGAAATAGAATAGTTTAATCATTTAACTGTGTGTAAACAAATGACTGATGTTTAATTAAATTATTAATGATACATAGCAATACTTGAAACTCTTTAAATGTGAGTGTAAATTGAATTATTGGTATTACATTGCAATACTTGGAACCATTTGACTGTACACAAATAAATGAATAGTGTTGAATAGAATGCTTAGTGTTAAATAGCAATACTTGGAACCACTTCACTGTATGCAAACAAATGATTAATACTAAATAGAATTATTGGTGTTAGATAGGAATACTTGAACCCATTTAACTGTATAGAAACAACAACAATACTATTGTGCAAACAAATTACTTCTGACTCATTTAAAAATGAAAATACCTACAAACTGTGCGCAAACAAATGACAGATGTTAAAATTCTGATTGTTATATAGCAATACTTGAAACCATTTAACTGTGTGCAAATCATCATCATCATCATCATCATCATCATGTCGTGCCGCCAGCACAGATATCCCTGACCATCTTCGCCACTTCTCCCTATTATTCATTGCCTCCGGCAGGTCTTCTAGGTTACATCCCGTGTCCTCACATAGCTGCTGTATGTAAGTTCGGGCTGGTCGTCCTGCTTTTGCTTGGCCATATGTGTGGGTCCATAGGAGTACGTCACTTACGAGCTCGTCCTTGCTTCTCCAGCAGTGTCCGGTGTGTCTGGCTCATCTAACCTGTATAGTTTTTGTGATGGGAGGCAAGTGGCCGTACAGTTGGCGTCTTGTGGGGTGTTGTCGCCAGGACTTATTCAATATTGCTCTCAACATTCTTGTGTAGTTGCTGTCAAGTTTCTTCTCCAGCCGTTTAGTTAGCGTCCATGTAGTGCATCCATATAGCAGTATCGATACAACCGCTGCCTGGAAGAAACTGCGCTTCATTTTATCGGTCAGGTCTGATTTCCATATGATTGAGAGCCTATCTATAGCCGTCCATGCTTTCGTCAGTCGTGTGTCGATGTCGTTTTCGGTTGATGAGACGCTACTTCCTAGGTAGGTGAATTTGTCCACTAGCCTCAGAGAGGCTCCGTCTAGTGTGGTAATGTTGTCCGTTTGGTTGTAACACATATATTCAGTTTTGTTTGCATTGACATGGAGGCCAATGCCTGCTGCAGCTCGTTCCAAACTATGCAGTAGTGTCTCTGCTTGATTAGGCGTATTCGCCAGTAACGCCAAGTCATCAGTGTAGTCGGCGTCTGTGATTGTTTTTGCGGGGTACCTTTTGCTTCTTTTCTTAGTCAGCTCAAAGCCATTTTCTCTGATTTTGTTGATCGAAGTTCTAAGCACGTAGTCTAGACAGATGATAAAGAGGTATGGGGCTAGCGTGTCTCCTTGTAGTACTCCTGCAACAATGTCGAAGTATTCCGTGTCTCCCTCTGGTGAACGTACTTTCACTTTTGTGTTTCTGTAGAGGATCATTATTGCTGCTACGGTTTCTTTTGGTAGGCCGTATGCTAGTAGGATTAGTTCCATTTTCCCTCTTTGGATGGAATCGAAGGCCTTGGTAAAGTCGACAAATAGTAATGTCGCCTGAAGGTTTTTTGCCCGAACGCCTTCAAGGATTCTATGGATGGTCAATATTTGTGAGGTTGTGGATCTATTTCTCCGGAAGCCATTTTGGTTTTTCCTAAGGATGTTGTCTATTTTGGGTTCTATGCGGTTTCGTAGTAGGGCATTGTAGATTTTGGCTGCTATGGATGTAAGTGTTATCCCTCGGTAGTTTTTGGCTAATCCGAGGTCGCCTTTTTTAGGGAAAGGAAGAATGCATCCCTTCATCCATCTTTCTATCCTATTTTGACTATAGACTGCGTTGCATTGCCGGAGCAGTATATCGTCGAATTGTCTAGTCTTCCACACTTCTGGGGGAATTTTGTCCAGCCCTGCAGCTTTCCTATTTTTAATTTTTTTAAGAACCGAGTCGAGTTTTTCTTTGGTGAAAGGACCTAGTTTAACGTCTAATTGCTTACTAATAATTCTGGTGATCGGTTCATCCGTTATTTTCAGCGGGCTTCCTAGTAGATTTTTGAAATGCTGTTCCCACAGTTTTACTCTTTCTTGTTGGCTTTCAGCTTTCAATTTTGCTTTGGTTGTGCTCTTCCTTCTACTTACTTCGTTTATTGTTTGCCAGGCTATCCTGGATTGTCTATCTTCCACCGAGTCTCTAATCTTATCTATCTGATTTTGTATGTATTCTGCCTGTTCTTTTAGATAAATTCCTGCTAATTGATATTGTGCCTTTTCTAGTTTTCGGGCATTTGTGTTTGTTGGGTTCTTCCGATAGCTTTTGGAGGCAGTTTTCACGAGTGCACGTTTTTCTCTAACTGCTGACGTTTCCCAAGGGACTCTATATTTAGTTCTAGGTTTTGTTGGAATACACTTTGATGCTGCCTCAAGGTGTGCTTCAACAAAATTTTCATATTCGTGATTTGGGGTACCTTTTTCTGTCTTCTCTTGTAGTGTTTCGAATCTGTTTCTTAATTCTAATGCATATTTGTCTCTAATGTCTCTGTTGTTAAGTAGGGCCCAGTCATAGTGCTTAGTTGTCACTGTTCATGTGGCGTTTTTTCGTAGGCTTAGTCGTATTTTGGCCGTAACTATTCGATGATCGGAGGACACACCCTCGAAAGTGGAGTATGCCTCGCAATTCAGCGCACTATTTTTCCATTTCCTGTTTATAAAGAGGTAGTCTCTGTGTGCTTTACTCTTATTCGCGTATGTGTAGGTCCATAATTTCCCCTCCCTTTTTTGAAAGTTTGTATTGAGGCATGTTAATCTATTTTCTATCATGAAATCAATTAGATGTTGTCCATTCCTATTTGACGTGTTGTGTAGGCTGTATTTGTTGTTTCTGTTTTTCCCGATTTGTGCATTCATATCTCCGCCAATGACTAGCAGGTTGTGTTTCGGAATGCTACGTACTTGGGAGGATAGCTCCTTGTAGAAGGTGACTAATTCGGTTTCTTCGCTAACATTGGTAGGGCTGTAGCAGGAGATGATCGTTGCTTTGGGGTTGCCATTAAACATTGCGGCCATCATCCTAGGTTGTATTCTCTCAATGCTGTTAAGTGTTTTTAGCACTCTTGGTCCTATAAGCATTCCCACCCCTCCTACCAATGCATTGACAGTTTTTCCATGCGGATACAGTCACCAGCATCCATCCATTGCCAGTTTCGTGATATTTGATATCTTTGGTGTGAGTGTATCGATGTTCTTGTATACAGATTATGTCTATCTTATGTTCTACGGCTGATGCAGTTAGCTCTGGTAGTTGACCTATTCTATTTAGGGTTCTAACGTTAAATGTCGCTATCTGTATTGTTTGTTTGCATTTTAGTAGTTTTTGTTTGAGCTCTGTAGCTGATTTTTCGAACACTGAGGCCAGGGCTCCAACCTCAGAAGGACGCGCCCCTTTTTTTACCCGCGCGAAGAGCGATGCGGTTTATGTATGCGGTTTATGTATGTGGTTTGAGTATGAGTCATGGTTATCTTTCGATTGCTGTTTTTATTCTCATCTATAGAAGCCACTCTTATAGATGAGCAGCAGTAGTTCCCCGATCGAACTGACAATCTTGAGCGTTAAGCCGCAAGACTCGCACGTTCAGGAAATGTTAGGCATTGCGCATTCGAATACCTTCACGTCCATGATGCTGCTTCCCATGTGTACGTGGAAGAAAAAAGAAAAATGAAATAAAAATAAATCCTTTTTACCTTAAGTTTTAACTTAGTTAAAGTCCAGGACTGACGTATATTCAAAGAAATTTTGGGGTATATTTTATCTTGTCATCCGATACAGGCCCTACCAGGTTTTTATTTTATTTTATTTTATTTTATTTTATTTTTATTTTTTATTTTTAGTGGAGGTGGAATGCTAAATTTCTAAGTTTGGTGCAGTAAATTCAAACAATTGTTAAGTTGACTTGTGATAGTTGTACCTGGTAAAACAATTTAGTCGATTAGAAATAAATCAAGATTCTTAGATTAAAATATAACAAAAATTCACCAGCAGATTTTACAAGTCATAGAAAATCCAGTATTATTTTTAAAAAAGAAAATTGTACTAACCTCTACCCAACGAGTCTTTCCTCACAATTGTTTAGTTTTTCTATATATCCACATATTTATGAAGCTTTTATGTCTTTCCTTATATTTATAATGCCACCTGATTCTAGAATGTTCCATTCTGAATATTTCTTTAGCGTTTGGTTTGGCCGTTTTCTTTTTTTTTGGGGGGGAATTAATTTGTGATAACTGGGAGTGTTTGCATTTGTCGGCACAAGATTCTATACTAATTTATGCTAAATTTCTAAGTTTGGCGCGGTAAATTCAAACAATTAAAACTTTGTTTATAAATGTTAACAATAAAATGTGTTTACAAATCATATACAATATTTGATATGCCATAAAATCCAACCCAACCTAACCCAATTCTTTAAAAAGAAAAAATTTTAATATTTTTGCTTTCTGTTGGATAAGAATTTTGAGGAAAAAAGATTAGCTGTGTGAATTTACTTTTATTTCTAACACATTGTAATAAACTTGCTATACAATTAATTCTGGAGGAGTTCCTGTGTCGTGGTTAATGTCCTGAAGAGTGACACCATACTAAGCGAGTTTGAAATCTAGTCTTGCTCTTACATTCACTTTCTGTCTAATACCCCTGGAAAAGGTATGAAACCCCTTTATACCCCCCAGCTAAGGGTTAAATAGTATCACTACTGTTTTTCTACAAGCATGGCTTTGGCATTAAATAACCCACAAAGGTTGATTTACCATTAAACAGAAAGTAAATGAAACAACAATTAGTTCTGTGGTTTATCTACATGATAGATAAACTGATAATATAGTGCTATATTAGGTGTTGTAAGAAGCTCAAAAGTTAATTAGAAATACGAGTAGACTTAATAATTTGATTAGAAGTCTTTAGTCAATGAGTATTAAAAAAATATCTTTCATTTGTCATTTTTCATTCACTTTAGCTCGGTGGTTTTGGCTTACCCAATTAATTTACAATAACTCCTCCCCTCAAAAAAGGGTTGGATGGAGATATACGCAGGTGTGTCATGATGCTATCACACATCTGTTCTCTATCATTTATAATGTCTCTGAAAATACCTACAAACCTTGGTTAATGATAAAAGCTTGCTCACTTTTTCACTGGTCCTATTAGCATTGTTGATTTAGAACTGGCATCTCCAACCTGCGAGCCATATGCAGCCCTTCACACAACTTTCAAATTTTTCTCTTCACCTTTCGATGCTGTACCATAGTACCATTACAACTATAGATGGAACTTTTTTATCTTCAGTGTTTAGAAGATTTGAAGTCCATTTTTCCTGCTTGCTATATTCTTGATTTTTATAAGAATCACTTGCTAATAATTCCCAACTTTATCACCCCCACTTGCAAATGGTGAACATGTTTGGCCCTACAAACCATTGTGAACAGTTGTTCTTGAAAATGAAACATACTAAATTTATGCTGCATTTGCAACTGTTAAATCATCTTTTGTCTGATGTGTTTCTCCTGTCAGCCACTTCTTTTAACTTGCCAAGAACAAATATATATATATATATATATATATATATATATATATATATATAGTATTTAAGCATATTTCACTAAATAATAAAGGCAAATTTTGTCTGTATAACTTACTTAAGATCATTTCAAGTTTCCTGACAAGGATCTCAGTTTCAGGTTGGAATTGGTAGATGAATTCCCCCAAATTGTCGCTGAGGCTATAGAATAAACCAACTGCATCTCTCCAGAGGGGAAAGACCCCCCCCCACCAACGAGTGTCCTAGATATGACACTAAACAATTTAATGGTGAAATTCCAGTAATGCTGGATCTCTGGGGAATGTGGAGTATCCCTTTATTGCCATTGCTCCCAGGTCCACTCTGGCCCGGAGTGGTAGCATCTGATAAGGGTCCTATCTATGGATTAAATAGAACTAAACCGTGCTTCCTTCACAATACTGATTTTTGCATTTAAACTGCGTATTTATGCTAAATTGAATTGTTTAAAATAGAACTGTTTTGACATTTAAACTGCGTACTTATGCTAAACTGAATTATCTGAAATAAAACTGTTTTGACATTTAACTCTGTGTATTGCCCAGTCAGCTGGGGTTGTAGAATACACTGACTGCACCTCTGCAGTGGGGTGAGCCCCCCAATGAGTGTCCTGGATATGACATTAAGCAGTTTGATGGTGAGGTCCCAGTAATGCTGGGGGTTTGGGGAATATGGAGCACCCCTTCATTGCCATTGCTTCCAGTTCCACTCTGGCCCGGTGTGATAGCACCTGATAGGGCCCTATCTATGGGTTAAATGGGACTAACAGCATACTTATGCTAAACTGAATTGTTTCGTTAAACTGAATAGCTTGAAATAGAATTGTTTTTTGACAATTAAACTGTACTTACATTTAAAGTGCATGCTTATGCTAAACTGAATTATTTGAAATAGAACTGTTTTTTGACATTGAAACTGTATTTATACTAAACTGAATTGTTTAACATAGAACTGTTATGACATTTAACTGTGTGTAAACAAAATCTGTACTTATACTAAACTGAATAGGTAGAAATAGAAATGTTTTTCACAATTAAACTGTACTTAGATTTAAACTGTATGCTTATGCTAAACTGAATTGTTTGAAATTGAAATGTTTTTGACATTTAAACTGTATACTCATGCTAAACTGAATTGTTTTAAATAGAACTGATTATTTACATAAAAATGGATTTGGCGTTAAATAACCTACAAAAGTTGATATGCCATAAAACCCAACCAACCAACCAAAATTGTCTTTAGCTCTTTTGGATCCTTCATAGGCCATCATCTGGAATTACTTGTTTGTGTAAGGTGGGTTGTTTTTAAAAGGAGTTTTTGAAAGTTTTTTATTACATGATAAGAATATGAGAATGCAGAGTTGGATAAAAACAGGGTCACTGATGTATTTAAAAGGGAACGCTGTCAACGGAAATAGAATACTATCAAGTAATACAGGGGAAAAAAGAAATAAAATAAATAAAAAAAGAATACCAAAAGCATTTCAAAACATTGTCACTCAGGAAACTTGAAAGGATCTTGAATGAATTATAGACAAAATTTGTCTTTATTATTTAGTGAAACATGTTTAAATGAACGACTGCTGCCTAACTACATATATAGTATTGTGTGTGTGTGTGTATTTATATATCTATCTATCTATCTATCTATCTATATATATATATATATATATATATATATATATGTGAGAGAGAGAGACTAATTGCAATGTCTTATCATTATATTCCTTACATACTATCATGGATCACTATGATATATACACAATATATCAACATATTATAACCAATACAAATTATTATTGTAATCTAACTCAAATCTCATCCCAACATAAAATACCAATATTTTACAATATTCCATAGTATATTTCAATACAACATATCCCTCCACCATATTTTCTGTGATTCTGGCCTACCCTACTACACTCACCTATTTATGCTTACAAATCATAACTTCATTTTATTTTCTTTGAAATGCAATGATGATGTTTTGTTCCTTAGTTATAATCACCTCCACTTAATATGCATACAAAGAAATAAATAAAGACTTTTTTCTCGGCTCTCCTGTAGCAAAGTTTGCTACAACTGCGTTCTCCTATCCGGTAAACAACCTCAAGTTTATCGTGCTGCGTATGTATCTTCACATATGCATACACTAAACACCACTTACACATCCACACACAATGATATGCAACTATAACCCACGCAAACACACACACTCACAAGCACACATAAAGATTTGTCCACAATTCAAACGTTTTTGACTGTATTTTTCGATTTTTTTTTTTTTTTTTTTCCATTTCCTTTCGTTATCTGCTTGATGATTGTTGTTTGTAAAACTTCATGAAACTTAAGGTTGCAGACAAACTTCCATGGCATTAAATATATAAATCTAATATATATTTATTTATTATATATATTTGTTGGGCAGCAGCCTTTCATTTAAGCATGTTTGATTAAATAATAAAGATATATTTTGTCTTGCTCAGTAGGCTAGGGCTGTAGAATACACCGACTGCATCCCTGCAGAAGGGTAAGACCCCCCCCCAAACGAGTGTCCTAGATATGACACTAAACAATCTGATAGTGAGACTCCAGTAATGCTGGAGCTTTGAGGAATGTGGAGTACCCCTTCATTGCCATCGCTCCCAGGTCTACTCTAGCCTGGAGTGGTAACACCTGATACGTGTCCTATCTATGGGTTAAATGGAACTAAACCGTGGTTTGAGTTTATTATTTTTGGCATTTAAACTGTGTATTTATGCTAAATTGGATTGTTTAAAATTGATGAAAAAACCAAAAAATTTTAGTATTTAAATTAGGTAATCTTATTTTATTTTATGGAAATACAATAAATGAATTATAACAAAACTTCAAATTGAAAACTGAACCCCTACCTCACCCTGCTTTACCTCTGTCGAATCTAAAATGCTATTATTCCAGCAGTAATATTCGAATATATTGAAAAATAACTTTTTCCTGATATGAATTGAAATACAACAAATAAACAAATATGGAAAAACAAATAATTGTTTAATAATTTTTAATATATGGAATCAAATACTTCCATATATGAGCCCTTAGATGAAAACGCTGGTCTCAATTGTTGGCACAAAACTTTTGCAAGTATGTGCTGGTGCCTTTCTTCAAAGCCACACATGGATTGAGAAGCCTCCGTTACTAACTTAACTGCCCGTTCCACACCTTGGGAATGTGAAGGGAAATCTGGCAAGTTAATCTTTTTGCCAGTTAACAATGAATTTTGTAATTCATTGTCAGAAAAGTCTAGTGTGAGTGGTGGCTCACAGACTCCGTTTACTGACAAATCAATTAAATCAGTCCAGTGCACAACTTTAAAGTTGATCATTGGGATCATTTAAAATCTTTTCTTGACTGGCTTCCCTCTTCTGAAAGAATATAAAAAATAATTTGAGTTTAATTTTTAAATGCAATTTGTTCTGCTTTAATAATATTTGGTGAAATCAGATGTAATTTTTAAAATGTTTCAATAAATTGGCACAAGTACTTCAACCAGTTTTGTATGAATAAATATTAACGTACCTAATGGCCAAAATTCTTTTTATACCCTCTTCTCTCACTTCAGGTTCATCAAATTTCACCATTGAAAATAAAACATTCTCCAGAAGTAATGCCAAGGCATTATACTGGAGGTTTTTTAATGTAATCCTATGAACCTCAATTGGTTTCTTTCGTATCCTGTCAATCATATTGTAAATATAAATTTGCTGGTGATGGAACTTGTTACTTTTTTTATATCAAACCAGCAAATAGCATAAAAATTCACAATAAAATTTATCAAACTATATATTTTGGTCGAAAGATTCAGTGGATATGCCCCACGAGTCCATAGGCACATGAGCCTGATGGCCAAAGTTAACCACCTTGCCGGGTTTAATGGACCAATTTTCCACGATGCAAATCTAGGGTCCACCTTACCTCTAGAAATACCAACTGTATATATAAGGCTATCCATATCTTTCATTCCAAAATGAAACTCCAGGGGATTTTCAACTGCTGAAAAAGATTTTTGGGGTAAATTATGACAATCATTTGCACATAATTTACCCAATGGACCATTGAATGTAGTGTGGCTTTTTCTGGTGCTATCTAAATGTTTGAATAGAGCTCTAAATGGAAGTTCATTTTGATGTAAGGAGCAACCAATTGTGTGAAGATTTATTTTTATTTTTTTTTCTAAAAGTGTAACAATTCCACCTTCACAGCCTGTATTTGCATTCGTGTTGTCAACAAGGACAGCCTTAATAGTGTACCAGTTGCACCAATATCAGGAAGAACCCTGTGAGTCAAATATATACTCTCATTTGGTGTCTCCTTTGCGATTGTCAAGTGGCATTCAGGTCCTTTGGCTTTTTTCAGAATTTTACTTCTATTTTCCTCCACTGATTCCTTGTAGTGTAGTGTGTCTTTGTCTGTCCTCCATCAACTCCTATACAAAGAAGATTCTCCACATTTTCATTATGCTTTTCATAGGCATTTGTTTTCACTTGAGCCTTTGCTCTATTTTACATTTATCCATGTAGATATTCTTTATATCTATATTAGGGATAAAAAGGCCAATAGCCCTCAAATCCAAGAGCAAGGCATGGGCAAGGCTGGCTCCAAGATTAGAAAATATATCACCCCTAACTAACTCAAGAGCATACCTTGGAATTTTTGTGAGGTTATAAGGCACTTGGAGAGGACTATCTAGCTGTTTATAATCCTCTGTTTCATCACTTGAAGATGAGTAAGAAGGGGAAGAATCACCCTGAACCTATAATGCTGAAGCTATTGGTGGGGATATCTTCATGCTTTTTTGTTGGCTATTTTGTCAGAGGACAAGTGCAGATGATGTGCTTAGTCTGGCAATTTTCTTTGTTGCATTTGACATTAATATTGTCACAACTTAAAATTGGCAGGTTGCACGAACATGATGATATATCAAAAAATGTATCCATTTTCTTCCAGAATTTTGTTTGGGCAGCAGGTAGATGTTTCCTACTTATTTGCTTTGCCTTTTGAAAGCATAGAATTTTCACCTTGTTGACAACAGTTATTTCCTTTAACAAAGGCAAACGAGGATTGACAGCCTTCCAAATATCTATCACTTCCTTTGCTATTAATTTAGAAATACCTAAACAAGAAATGTGGGGATAAGTGTTCATTAAAAAATTGCTGTATTGAATTATTTGTCAACAAGTTCGTGGCTCAGTTTTATCCAATGGTGATGGTAAACCTGAAAATTTAATTGCACCTTTACTTCGAGTGGAAACTCCAGTGTTTTTTCCTGCCATTTTTTAATCAAAATATCTGTGAAAAGAATATATATATATACATATTGTCTGAAAATACACAAAGATGTTTTTAAAAAATTGTAAATAAATTTCGAAATTCATTAAAAAAAAGTAATAATGTTTTACTTACCTAACAACAGTATTGTACTGTTTAGTTCCAAAATTAACTCGTAAATCGATTTTTCACTTAAAAAAAAAAACACTAAATTTTAAAATATAATAAATTACAATAATTATAAAATGTTTAAATATTTTAAAAGTATGTCTACTTTGCGAAATATATATATTTGCGTTAATTATAAGGGTAAAAAACATAAACAAACCGAAGCACTACGGAGAGATAATTACCACTGGTGAAAGCCGAAAAAATATCCAGTAAATAAAACGAGGTTTAGTAAGTCGTTATTTATATTTTAAACTATATATTTTAATGTATTTTATTTTTGTTTTTGGTCATTTAATTAAACATAATATGAAAATGGATAATAAACTTAAAAATATCAATTATTTAATAAATTTTATTATTTAATTTTCCTGTAGTCTCAGTTATAATTTTATGGATACAGGTTTCCAGTGTCACCGATATCGCGACTAAAATCACAAAATATTATGTCTTTAAATGCGATTTCGCAAAAAAATACAAAATTTTGGAAAAAAATATTTCCTGGGGTAATTTCTGATGTTATTTTGCAAATTTCACCGCATTATTCTTTTTACAGTTCCAAAATCGACCTACCCGAG
>OY757943.1:17068618-17311118 GCA_963585895.1 Sepioteuthis lessoniana
GGTCAATTTTTAGCAGATTTTAACAGGCTTGAATTTGGTTTTCCTTCTACACAGGTTGCCATACCAAGGTTAAAGAGCCCAGTCTGCTCTAGTATTTACCCATAACTGTAGAAAGAACAGTTGGATTTATACCCTTTTCCAAGGGTTATTCCTGAATTAATTTAGAGCATAAATTTTAGTTTCCTTGACATGAAAAACTGAAGGAAGAACAGATGGTGGATTGGTGCATTTTGCCAGGGCATTAGCACAAAAGTAAAACAGCCTTGTCCAGGATTTGAACTCGGGTCACAGATTCCATTTCCTACGACTGTAACCATTGCACTAAGAATGCACTGAAATTAATAGAATTGGCAATCAGATTACTCATTGTAATTCCAGTTTGCATTCATGTTACACTAATGCTCTTGGAAGTGAGAGGACTCACCACTTTCAGCTGTGAGTAAAAAGGAGGGCAGAGGATGTTTTCAGTCTTACAAATACTATCTAGACCAGCTGGCTGGGGCTGTAGAATACGCTGACTACATTTCTGTGAAGGGGTTAACCCCACTCCCCATGTGTATTCTTGATATGACTCTAAATAATCTGATAGTGAGTCTCTAGTAATGCTGGAGCTTTGTTGGGGAATGTGCAGTACCCTTTCATTGCCATTGCTTCCAGTTTCACTCTTGCTGGAGTGGTAGCACTTGATAGGGTCCTATCTATGGGTCAAATAGAACTGTTTGACTTTTTAACTGAGTGCAAACAAATGATATGCTAAATTGAATTGTTTGAAATAGAACTGTTTGATCATTTAACAGTGTAAATAAATGACTGATGTTTAATTGAATTGTTAGCGATGCATAGCAATACTTGGAACCATTTAACTTTGTTGACTTATGTTTACAAATCATATATATCTAATATATATGAATAAACCGGATTTGGCATTAAATAACCTACAGTAGGTGATATGCCATAAAACCAAGCCAGACATTGGGATGTGAAGAAGGGAGATTAGCTGCATGTGTAACTGCCGCTCTTCCAGTCCTGTACTCAGATCCAGTTGCTATTCTATAATCCTGTGAGACTAATGAACACTGCTATTAGATTGAAACTCAAGGTACAGTTCTGTAACTCTCAGCTGTAACATTACTTATTTTTTTTCTAAATGAGAAGGTCTAATTTGTTACCAGACACACTTGCTCACTTGGTTTGATTGCCGTGAACTCAACTTGTCACTTCCTCTGCTTCTTATTTCTCAAGGAAGCCGATGGAATTGGTCACAGGAAAACGGAAGCGCACAGGTATAATTTGTGGGGGGATGATATTATTGCTGCCTTTGACTCTTGTAGTCAGTGAATTTTAGGACTCAAAAGCACTTATATTTCCTGTGTCAAGCTTCAGTTAATAATTATGGGGGAGGATGGCAGTTTGGCTCTGTTACTAAGGACTCACGACCTACTGTAAACCATTTTATCAAAATGGTAGTGTGTGTCATGAGATTTGCAAGTTTTTTTTTTTTTTAGTCTTCATTTTTTCCTGTCATTTATCCATCTCTCTCTCTCTCTCTCTCTCCATATATATATATAATTTTTTATTTAAAAAAATTTTTTTTATATTTTCCTCTCACTTTTTTCCCCCCCTAAACTAATTATGCTTACATATATGATCCAGCAAAAACATCACGTTATAATTTAGAGAATAAATCAATTTCCTGTTCAGTTTGCAGCTAAATCATAATTTTGTGGAGTGTGCATTAACTCTGAACATCATTTTTTAAAAAAATTTTTAATCTTTCAAAAGATTCTTTTATGCCTTTCTAAGTTTCATCATGGACTACTATTACAAGGGGCTCAATAGGATTCATGGGGCATCTAGTATATTCTTTGTGTGTATATATATATATAATATATATATATATATATATATATATATATATATATATGAAAAGGTCTGCAAATGAATCTGAATTTAATATTTTAGGTTTTGATTATATCATATTTGTGCTCTATATGTGTTTCAGACATTGTCTTCTTCAGGAGCTTAATCAAATATATTTAAAAATTTTATACCTATGTTTGTATATGTATTTTTCCAACCCCTCTATGAGCAGGATGTGACTCAAGGTCAGTTTTAAACAGTGTAGAATTGACTTAATTTAGTTTTCCTTTTCCTAGACTGGTGGCAATACCAAGTTTAAAGAGTCCTGTCTGCCCTACTATTTACCCCTAGCTGAAGGGAGATCAGATGGATGCATACCTTTCTCAATCCTATTACCATAGAGTATAAACAATCTTGTCAAGGCTTCGAATTTATGCTGCCAAGTTTATTTCCTATGTGATAAAACCTTTCCTGGCATTAAATGACCCATTGAAGTTGATATGCCTTTAAACAAAACTCAAACTCCTATGTGATAAGTTACACTCTGAGGATCACCAATATACGTAAAAAAAAAAGTGTGTGTGTAGAAAAACCCAAAAAACACATCACCTTACAAAAATGGCACCTCCTAGCAATATTTTTTTTTGGTATGATACACTTAAAATACTTTTGTTGCTGCCTCTCACCAGACAGGACTTGACACAAGTTCAATGACCCGAAGGTCGGCTTAAAGTTGGGATTAGGGGATAGGAAGTTCGGGTACGAGCTGAGGCTCGAACCCTGCTGGACTTTGCTGGTCATCGACCCACTTAGTGCAATGTAGGCCTGATGAGCCTAGCTGGGCATGGACCCAAATCTGGGTCCAGGCACATATGCCTGATTATAGCTTGAACTGGAAAGTAAGGTCCAGTGCTATACAAGGGTGTCAAAGGTGTAGCTCGCTCACACGAAGCCGGGGGTCTTTTGGCCTCTAATCTCCTTGATACACTTAAAATGCTCTTAGAGAATATAGCATTTTACAGTCCAATTTTGCTGTGGGTCAAGGAGACATAGATTTGTATGTTCTATATTCTGCCTAATTCAAAGTGTTACTCTTGAGTGCATCTGCATCGTATCGGAGTAGTATCTGCGCTCTTTGTGAAAAATATTGAACACAAAATATATATAAATATACATTGTATCAATTATTAGAACAGCAATATTTCATTTGAAAAACTATACTTTTAGATCATATTTATTATATTTCAAAATTATGTAGCTGTACATTTTCTACTTTAATAAAAGTAAAAATATTCCTCCACTTCAGTTTATAGCATAGGAAGTTCTTAATATGAGCATAAACAACATTGAAATGTCTAAACAAAAAAAGATTTTAGCTGTAGCCGTGTCAGTCCTACTGTATGGCTGCACTGTGTGGACTTTAATGAAACACTTCGAGAACAGATGGAAACTATATAAGGATGCTACATGCTTTTTTGAACAAGTCATGTAAGTAGCAATCAGCAAAATGGTAGCTGTATGGCCACATACCTCTAATCTTACTGACAGTTCAAGATGTTGCCCAGTCGGCTAGGGCTGTAGAATACACTGACTGCTGCTCTGCAAAAGGGTAAGACCCCCCCCAATCTGATGGTGAGGTTCCATTAATGCATAGTACCTCTTCAGTACCTTCATTTCTACATCTACTCTAGCCCAGAATGGTTGCACCTAATAGGGTCTTATAGAATTAAACTGCATACTTATGCTAAACTGAATTGTTTGAAATAAAATTGTTTATTTGTATAAAAATGGATTTGGTATTAAATACCCTACAAACGTTGATATGCCATAAAACCCAAACAAACATTCAAAATGAGCAAGACCTGCTAGGCACTGCTGAAGAGGGATGGACAAACTCATAAGTGATATTCTTCTATGGACTACGACACATGGACACACCAGTATTAACCAACCAGCAAAAACTTACATTCATTTGCTTAGTGTGAACACTGGAAAAGGGGGTGTCCTCGTGGTATAATGGTTAAAGCGATGGACTGCGGAATCGTAAGCGAGTTTGTACTCCAGTCGCGCTATTACGCTCACTTTCGGGCGAATACCCTTGGGAAAGGTATGAACCCCCTTATCCTCCCGGCTATGGGTTAAATAGTACCACTACTGTTCTTCTAGGAGAATGGCTTTGGCATTAAATAACCTACAAAGGTTGATATGTCATTAAACAAAGAAACTAACTAACTGAACACCGGATGCCATCCAGAAGATTTGCCAAGTATGATAGCTGATAGGGATGGGTGGCAAGTATCAAAGGAATCCAAATTATTGATATGCTCTAATGTAAGAAAATGGCAAATATGATTTTGAACAGATTCCTACAACTCCATGACGATCAGTCGATAGTTGTATCTAATGCAAGTTATCAGAATGCAGGTGAGTCTTGGAAATTTTTGAATGACCCTCATAAGTGACAATAACATTAGAAAATGGCAAATATGACTTAGAACAGATTCCTAAAACTCCATGACGATCAGTTGATAGTTGTATCTAATGCAAGTTATCAGAATGAAGAAAAGAGATTCAGTTGTACCTTGTTCATACACACTTACTTTAGGATGAAAATATTGGAATCACCTATTCAAAATCTGAAAGAGGCTGTTAGCATTTCCCTTTTGTGCTAATGCTCATTGGGAAAGTCATGAAGCAATCTCTTTTCCTTTCTGCTATGGGGAAATGAATAGTCAGGAAGATTGGGTTCTTTAGTCTTGGTAAGGCAACCAGTCTAGGAGAAGGGGAAACTGAAATAAAGCCAGTTGTACCTCACTTAACAAATTAACCTTTTGTCACATTTTGCACGTGGTAGAGGGTGGTCCAGTCAGCTAGGGCTGCAGAATACAGAGATTGCATCTCTGCAGAGGGGTAAGACCACCTCCCCTTCCAACGAGTGTCGTGGATTTGAAACTAAACAATCTGATGGTGAGGCTCCAGTAATGCTGGGGCTTTAGGGAATGAGGAGTACTCCTTTATTGCCATCAATTCCAGGTCCACTATGACCTAGAGTAGTAGCACCTGATAGTCCTATCTATGGGTCAAATAGAATTAAACTGTAATTACACTAAACTGAATTATCTAAAATAGAACTGTTTTTAAGTATAAAAATGGATTTGACATTAAATAACTTACAATGTTTAATGTGCCATAAAACCCAACCATTTCATATACACATAAATATAATACATATACAAATATAAAACAAACCTGCATGCATTTTTATTTATATATATATATATATATATATATATATATATATATATATATATATATATATATGAGAGAGAGAGAATCTCAATAGATTCTATCGATATTCTTAAACAGAATTATACAAATTGAGTGCTCAGTGTAAAGTTTATAATATATGTAGACATATACGAATAAGCTTATGCAGAGCAAAATATCATTGAGAAACAGGAAAATTAATAAGTATATTCCATTAAAGATTTATTTCATCCATTTTTGATGGACCCTTCAGATGGATTTGAAAAAATTCTCTACTTTTTAGCGTTAACTCTGGGGAATATTTTATCTTATATAAAGATTCACCTGTCATAATTTAAATATTCATAAAAAAGAAAATTCGTTATATATCTATGTTAAGAAACCTCTCCAATGCATGATAAGTGATTGCATTGCATCTTCATTTCTGAGACATCTGTCTGATGATTGTAGTGACATTATGAAAGTGAATAATGGAAGGAGTACCATTGGTGTTAGTATTTTAAAGTTAGTTTTAAACTAGTACTACTCTAAAAGCAGTGAGTATTTTCTAACTTTTTTTATGAAATTTATTATGTTTACTGCAGCTCTACAACGTTAAATAAAAGATATATATATATATGCACACACACACACACACTCCCATACATACAAGATGACCTGTGTGAACTAAGTGGCTTATTTTATCAGCATAGTTACTTGAAGCCACATAATTGTTTATAACCCCCCCCAAAAAAAGACCGCACTGACTTTAAATAACCCAACCAGTGTTGACATGCAATAAATCCAACCAACTGTCATAAGCAATTTTTAAAAGCTAAAATATGTAAATTAGATGTACCCATTACTTAAAATATCATGATGTGGATGGTTTAACTATAAGGGCTATGTATAAAATGATCTGTTTTTATACAGATGGCTTAAACCACTCCCCCATTATTTATAGCAAAGATATTCAGTTAAATTTTAAAAGGTTGCACTTGTTGGGTTGTACTTTTTTTTTCTACAGGCCTCAATTGTAAAAATGTTTGATTTCTTGGTTTAATGGCATATCAACCATTGTAGGTTATTTAATGCCAAAACCATCCTTGTAAAAGGACAGTTGTTGTCCCAATTAACCCATAGCCTAAAGGGTTAGGGAGTTCATATCTTTATCAAGAATATTAGTCTGAAAATGAATGTAATAGTGTGAATTGAATTTGAACTTACTACAATATTGTTGTCCAGCGCATTAGCAACTACTTCAAAGTTTCCTTGAAAATGTTTATATCTTTTCACATTGTTTTTTTTATAAAGGTTTTCACACATTTCAAGGGAGAAAGAAGAAAATCCTTTAAAAAAAAAACCCCAAAGAAACTTTAATAGCATGTATTGATAAGTAAAGTTGGTGACCGTAGTCGAGGGTGACCCAAAGGCTATCTTTTTGATAGCTACTATACTATGGTTTAGGGGAGGGCACTGCTACTTTCCCTGGATTGCTCCACTTTACCCTTGACACTTACCTTATAATGCTGAGTGTTAAGGAAGGAGGGATCGAGTACTATTTTTTTGAGTCTTTGGTATGATTTGACCTGGGATTGAACCCAGATCTCCAGAGTCATTGGTGAACACTCTAACCATTATACCAATGTCTGGTTTATGTATTAATAAACATTTTTCATTCAGAATTTGAAACTAAAGTGTATGATTCGATCTGGGATTGAATCCAGATCTCCAGAGCCATAGTGGATATGAAATACATATTCATATCCAATCAAATACAAATGCAGGTGAAAACAGGTGGACTCTGCTGTTCAGGTATGAACAGTTTATTAATTTCTGACTTCGGCCCATAATGACATGAGGAAAGAGAGAGAGAGAGAGAGAGACACAATTCTTATTATCTGACCATCTCCAACGCGCCGCGTATCCTGTGATGTTTAAGATCTGTCTGTAGAGATCCGAAAAACCAAACTACATCTTCAATGGTCAAAATCCAACTCTCAACTGCCTTTTTTCAAAATCTTCAAATTCTCAGGACCAACTTTTCTGGGCATGACATCATCCTCACTCCAGCCCATTTCCTGTCTGGGGGTTTATTATGACAATGGTGATCGTCATATCCTTTGCCTGTGAGTGTAAAACTGTATCCAATGACTATACACCTGAACACTTAACCCGAATAGTTCAAAGCCAAACCAAACTGAATGATTAAATATAATTAACAAAAAATGATTAATATAAAAAAATCATTCCTTAATTATATTAAACATGGGAAAGGTATGAATTTCCTTATCCCCTCAGCTCTGGGCCAAATAGTACCACCACTGTTCTTCTCAAGGATGACTTAGGCATTAAATAATATATGAAGGTTGATATGCCATTGAACAAAGAAACTAAATCAGCCCCCCCCATTTTTTTGGGGGGTATGTATATAATACACACACACACACACACAAGCATATAAAATAGGTTATCATAATTGCAGATTGTCTGAAAGAAAAAAAAATGTATTCTGGAATATGGTTAAAATAATGAATTGCTGAACAAAAAAAGGAGAAATTGTAACAAATTTCTTCTGTCATTTATCATCTCAGTGATTTCATTATTTACTTTCTTGAGTGTTCAGATTTCTAAAATCAATAAATTGGTATTATTTTTTTTCTCTTGTGAATATCATGTGAACAAACATGCTACATTTATTCAAACCTTAAATGGGGTTGATTAGTGACTTTTTCTCCTATTTCTGTCTGATGATTGTTTAATCCAGATAAAGTAACAGAACTGAATTTATATATTTTAGGTTTTTGACTTGCTTTACAATAGTAGAGCACTTTTTTATACACTTAATAGTATTGAACACTTTTCTTATCTGCATTCTATCTTATTTCATTGATATATATATATATATATATATATACATGTGTGTGTGTGTGTGTATTATTCAGTCCAGTTAAACCGGAGTTGGGAGTAATTCCATCAGAACCAAAAAAAAACATTCAACAGTGAACATTTAAATTTTCCTGGTAAAGAGCTCAATGTAACTAACATTACAGAGCAATAATTTCTTTAAGAAAAAACAAAACCGGTCACATTAGGATTATAAATTTATTTCCATCCTGTTGTGTGTTTTTGATTTATATCAAAAACGCATAACAGGATGGAAATAAATTTATAATCCTAATGTGACCGGTTTTGTTTTTTCTTATATATATATATGTGTGTGTGTGTGTGTGTGTGTGTGTGTGTGGTTTTTTTTTTTTTTTTTTTTTTTTTTTTTTTTCTAAAAAAACAAAAAAAAAACACTGAGCCAACTTTGAATAGACTCGCCTTGACTCAAAATTAACTGAAATATTGGACAAGTAACTGCTTGATCTAGACCCCTCCCCCCCCAAAAAAAAAGTGCATGCTAAAAATGCCAGTAGATTTTGTCTTCTCATTCTCTAATAAAACTGTGTTTGCTTAGCCTCTTTATGAGACAGGACTCCATCAAGTGTCAGGCCACAGCTGTCAGCTTGATTCCCTTTACAAACATTTCTAATTGTTTTTATAGCAAACAAATGTATCAAATGTTTTGGGACATTTCTTTTGCTATTATTTTGAAAACAAGGAGGCCTAGTATTGCTAGCAAAAATCATTATCCTAATTTCCATTTAAATTTATTTCATTGAATTTATTTGTTTGAGGATACTATAGTCATTACACAGTTACCTTGAATAATCTGGGTTTTATTTTTGATATAAAATTTGGCTGTAGAATACAATAACTGCATCTCTATAGAAGGGTAAGACACCTCCAACAAGTGTCCTGGAAATGATACTAAGCCATCTGTTGATGAGGCTCCAACCCAAGAGCTTTGGGGAATGTTGAGTACCTCTTCATTGCTCCCAATTATACTCTGACCTGGAGTGGTAGCACTTGATAGGGTTCTATCTATGAATTAAAACTGTTTGACATTTAAACAATACAAAAAAGCTCGGGCTCACTTAAAAACGTGTGTGTGTGTGTGTGTGTGTATATATATATATATATATATATGTGTGTGTGTAATATATATATATATGTGTGTGTATGTATATATATATATATATATATATATATATATAAGGATTTGGCATTTAATATCCTGCAAGGGTTGATGTGCCATAAAACCAAATCAAACAATTGTGTACATACAAATGCCTATTATTAGATAGGAATACCTGAAGCCATACAACAGAGTGCAAATTATTTGTATTAGATAGGAATACTTGATAGGATATATCAGTGTGCAAAAAACTCTTTTGAAACAATCACACAAAAAAAATGTTAATATAAATGTACAATGAATTCAATTCCTTAACCTCTTGGCATAAAATAACCCTAGACAAGTTGACAAGCTGTTATGTTTCATAGACTAAATGTACCAACTGTTATGGGATGTTGTATGTTGTCATTTACTTAGGTAGGTTGACTTGGGCACAAAATCAGAAGTACAGGGCACCCAGTGAGGACATCTCTCACTAACAATGGTTCACCAGCCTAGCGAGATAACTTGATTCATTCTCTAGTTTTCTTAGATATTTAATTTCCATTTTTTTTTTTTTTTTTTTTTTTTTTTTTTTTTTTTTTTTTTTGTACTTGATTGACAATTCCTCATCCTGTGGCACTGTTAGCACAGATTTTCCTGACTTTCTCTCTCTCCATTTGTCTATCTTCGATCACTTCCAGCAGATCTTCAAGACTACATCCTGTGTCAGTACAGAGCTGTTGTAGATAAGTTCTTGTTGGTCGACCAGCACTTGCATGTGCGTGTGAAAGGATCCATAGAAAAATGTTGCTTATAAGCTTTTAATTCTTTAGCAGTGTCCCCACATGTTTATAAAAAGGATCTGTTGCGTATAAATATATATAAAATACTGCATAACCTAAAAAGGGTAGCAAGACGCATTGGTTTCTACATAAACTCTGATAAAAGACTTCATGTGTTTTAATCAAGATGGTGCCACCTCATTCAGTGGAAAACCTATGAAATTAGTTGACCGGTTCATATACCTCTGTAGCAATATCTCATCTACTGAAAGCAATGTCAACATATGCATTGTTAAGCCATGGACTGCTATTGACAGGTTTATGATAATATGAAAATCTAATTCCTGATGACATAAAATGAAAATTTTTTTAAAGCTGTAGCTGTGTCAGTACTACTGTATGAGCACACCACTTGGACTTTAATAAAATGCTTGGTGAATAAACTAGATGTGAACTACATAAGGTTGCATGTTATTTTTGAATAAATCATGGAAGCAGCTCTCTCATACCCTCCAGCTCAACTGCTTCTTAAATCCCATCACACAAACCATCCAAGTAAGACAAACAAAACATGCAAGACACTGTTCTCCTATGAACTCCTACCCATGGACACACCAGTGTTGGCCAGTGAGCAAAAACTCACATTCATCAACTCTGTGAAGACACTAGATACCGTCAAGAGGACTTATCAAGAGTCATAACCAATTGGGACAAATAGAGAGTGTCAAGGGAATTTGTGCTATAGGCACACCTTGAAGTGTTTGCCTGTTTTAAAATGATTGTGAAGGCATATTTTTTAACTGTACATAATTGAAGAATTGACTTTTAACACAAAATAATCCAACAAGTGCGGACATGTCATAAAACCAGCCAGCCAATCAAATCAGTTTTAGTAGATCAGAAAATCGGTTAATATTGATCAGTGAAACTAGCGCTACAGATTTTAAGGTCCAAAGTATACAAGGCATTCAAAATCACTTGAAATAACCTGTGATTGTCTTCCTGTTGAATATATTTGTTCCCAGAGTGGTGTGGGGGTGTATTTTTGGCTTATATCCAGTTAAGAACCTGCTGTTCCAGACTGCACCACATGAAACTTTGCCAAATAATCATGAAAGTAATGCTTTATCTTTTGACTTGGTTGTTCATCTGGCAAATGACTTTTAATAATGATGAGAAATTTAATGTCATTAGTCCAGTTGGCACAGGGGAGGGGGCTGTAAAATATGTTGAGTGTATCTCTGCAGTGGAGTAAGACCTTCCTCCTGACAACAGGTGTTCTGGACATCAAACTAAACTATCTGATTGTGAAGCTCTAGTTTAGGAGCTTTGGAAACTGTGGATTACACTTTCAGTCCCGTTATTCTCAGGTCCACTCTAACATGGAGTTGTAGGACCTGTTACTCCTATCTGTGGGTCAAATAGAACTATCTAATCCTTTACGCTACTTAAAACCATTTAACCGTGTGCAAACAAATGATTGAATTATTAGTATTAGGTAGGATTGCTTGAAACCATTTAACTGTGTGCAAACAAATGAGCTCTACCTCATTTAAAAAAGTACCTACCAGCTATTCACTTTGAAATTTCATATATATCTAATGAGTAGAGTGTTCGCCAATGGTCCGGGAGACTGGGGTTCAATCCTAGGTTGAGTCATACCAAAGACTCAAAAAATGGTATTTGATGCCACTTTGCTTAACACTCAGCATTATAAGGTAAGGACCAAGGGTAAAGTGAAGCAGTCCAGGGAAAGGAGTAGCGCCCTCCTCTACACCTCGGTGTAGTAGCTATTGAAAAGGGAGCATTTGGGTCACTCTTGACTAAGGTCGCCAACTTATATATAACTGGATTTGACATTGAATAACCATCAAGGGTTGATATGCCACAAAACCAAATAACCTGGCTTAATGTTGTCATTGCTCCTCATAAAGCAAAAAAAAAAAAAAAAAGGAATATTTGGGTCAAGTTTGATTCATTGGACCCCAAATTGAATACTTTCAAAAGGGCTTATTTTTGCTATACACTGTCTGATGGTAATTTACAAAATAGGCCTCAATGATGTTGTGGACTGTGTTTTATTCAAGTTTTTACTGTTAGTTTAATAAACCCATTATATCGTTGAATAAAGCACATCAAAATCTTTCTTTTGCACATAAAAATAAGACTAGTTTATTCTTCTCTTCAAAGCTATATTTATCTCTCAATGCCATCAAAGCATTGTGTACAAAAAAAAAATTTAAAAAACTGGCCACAATGGTGTTAATATTTCAATTTTTTCTTCTACATTAGATAAATATGAAGATTTTTATTTATTTATTTTTTTAACCTGCTATTGGGCTACCATGAAGATTGATATATCCTTAAACAAAGAAACCAAACCACCCCATGAAACCGGATTGGTAGGAATATGTATTTATTCAATCTCCCCATCACAGGCAGAATGTGACGCAAAGTCAATTTTCAAGCATCATAAAACAAGTTTGAATTTATTTTTCCTTTTTCTTAGACTGGTCTAATCAAGTCTAAAGTACATAGTCTGCCATACTATTTTCTTATAACAGGAGGAAGAACAATATGGGTTCAGGGGGTGTCTCCATGGTGTAATGGTTAAAGCGCTGGACTGCGGAATCGTAGTACATGAGTTCAAACTCTAGTCACGCTATTACTTTCACTTTTGGACAAATACCCTTGGGAAAGATATGAACCTCCATATCCCCCAGCTATGGGTTAAATAGCACCATTACTGTCCTTCTTAAAAAAAAAAAAAAAAAAATGGATTTGGCATTAAATTACCCGAGGAAGTTCATATGCTATTAAATAACAAACAAACAAAAGTTGTGATCTTTTCACTTCCTTACTGTTTTTTTTTTTTTTTTTTTTTTTTTTTTTTTTAAATTAAGAAATGACATGCCTTTTTGAACATTAAGTCATCTTGTTTAGGGGGAAATCCAATCTCCACGTCAGCTCAGTTGGCTGGGGCTGCAGAATACACCGGTTGATTCTCTGCTGAGGGGTAAGACTCCCCCAATGAGTATCCTGTATATAACGCTAAACCATCTGATAGTGAGGCTCCATTCATTGCTGGCCCAGTCAGCTGGAGCTGTAGAATACACTGACTGCATCTCTACAAAGGCATAAAACTCCCCTAATGAGTGTCTTGAGTATAACACTAAACAATCTAATGGTGAGGCTCCAGTAATGCTGGAGCTTTGGGAAATGTAGAGTTTCCCTTCATTGCCATCGTTCCAAGGTCCAATCTGGCCTGTAGTAGTTGCACCAGATAGGGTCCTATCTATGGGTTAGATAGAACTAAAATGTGCACTTATGCTAAACGGAATTGTTTGAAATAGAACTGTTTTTACATTTAACTGTGTGTAAATAAATGACTACATTTTAATTGAATTGTTAGTGATACATAGCAATACTTGGAAACATTTAACTTTAACTAAACTGAATAACTTAGATAGAACTGTTTTTGACATTCAAACTGTGTTTTATGCTAAACTGAATTGTTTGAAATAGAACTGTTCATATGTATAAAAATTGATTTGGCATTAAATAACCTACAAATGTTGATATGCCATAAAACCAATCCAGTCTTTGCTGCTAGCTTGTTTCATTTGTGTGTGAACATGTCTGTGGATTTGCTCTAAATCCTGTGTAAATTTTGTGTTTTGATCATCATCATATCGCGCTGGTAGCACAGATATCCCTGACCCTCTCTCGCCACTCCTCCCTATCGTTCATCGCCCTAGGTAGGTCTTCAGGACAACATCCCGTATCCTCACATAGCTGCTGAATGTATGTTTGTGCTGGTCGTCCTGCTTTTGCATGGCCATGTGTGGGGGTCCATAAGAGTACATCTCTTATGAGTTCGTCCTAGGGGGCAGGTGGCCGTACAGTTGGTGTCTTGTGGGGTGTTGCCGCCAGGACTTGTTCAAGATTGCACGTAGCCTTCTTGTGTAATTGCTGTCTAGCTTCTTCTCCAGCCGTTAAGTTAGCGTCCATGTAGTGCAGCCATATAGCAGTATCGATGTGACCGCTGCCTGGAAGAAACTATATGAATTCTTATTTTCAGTCGGTAAGAATAGATAAAAAGTTAAACAAATATTATATTTAGATCGAATGTTTGAAAAAGTCAGTGAATATTTTACATAAGAATGCGCCCCCCCCTCCGAATTTTGAAAGTTAAGTGTGTATTATACAAAAGTGTGTGTTATATAAATGTTTTTTTTTCCTCCTCCTCCTACCTTGAAGACACCTCTCTGAAAGAGGTCTATCCTTGGTATGACACTAAAATATATCTGATGGTGAGGCTACTGTTTGGGAGTTCAGAATTGAGTGAAAAATCCCTGACTTTTGACCTAGAGTGGTTGTTCTTGTTTGGGTCGAATTATCTTTTTTGAAATTATATAACTGTGCAAATAGATTATTCTTGATAAATACAAAATTGTTTGAAATTGCTTGAAAAGACTTGATTTGGCATTAAATAAGGGTTAACATGGTGGAAAACCATCCAACTTATCTATGTCAAATAGATGTATTTGAAAATATATTGATGTTAGATAGGAATAGTTGAAACTATATAACTGTATGCAAATTTTTTATATTAAGAAGCTATAATTGTTTGCAAAAGATCATTATCATTGAAGCCATATAATTGCTCAAAAATTATTGATGTTACATAGGAATACTTGAAACCCTATGACTGTGTGCAAAATAATGATTAAACACAAATAAAGAATGCAATTAAAAAGATGTAATGATCATTGAAATTATAAACTTATTAAATCAAACATGTACTAAGTTGTTGGCAACCGTAGTCAAGGGCGACCTGAGGGTGCCCTTTTCAATAGCTACTACACCAAGGTGTAGGGGAGGGCACTACTCCTTTCCCTGGATTGCTCCACTCTACCCTCGATATGAATCTTATGATGCTGAGTTTTAAGCAAGGAGGTATCAAGTACCATTTTTAAAATCTTTGGTATGACTCGACCTGGGATTGAACCCCATTCTCCCACTACATTGACGAAAACCAATGAATCAAATTTTTGTATCAAATAACCCATAAAGAGTTGATATGCCATTGAACAAATAGAGCAATAAATCAAACTAGACCAGGTTGCATACATAGTATGTGCTTTTACTAAGAGGTCACCCAACTGAATATTGAACAAGTTCATTGCTGCTTAACTTGCTTAGCTTGACATACAGACCCAGTTGATTACAGTATCTACTCTTTCTTCATGGTCACCCACATGTTTAAAACAATTTCATTTGATGCTTAACTTTGAACTGGCAGCAATGAGTGCTTTAAGGGAGGTAACTCTTGAATGTGAATTACAGATTATTAAATTTACTTCTTTGCAATTAATTTGGGTATAAATTTTATGCTATTAAGTTTGAGTACTTGTAATTTACATTTTATAGTTAAAAAAAAAAAAAAACTCCATGAAAAATCAGGTGCAGAAAATAAAGAAAAATTGATGAGGGAAGAGGTTAAGGGAGATAATTCAATTTGTAAAATTGATCTGGTAAGGGGTTTGTAATTGCTGTTTAATTCAATTTCATTTGAACTCTTCTGACTTTTTCTTGAGTAAGATAAAAACCAGTGAAGTTATTAATAATTGGAGGATGGGAGTATTGGGCAAGTGTTTTTTTTTTTTTTGTTTTTTTTTTTTTTGTAACAGCTGCCATGCAGGAGTTGTCTGTAGAATATTGATGCTTGTCCAAATGTTTTTATCTTTTAGCAAAGATTTATCCAGGAAATTTAAAAAAAACTATTGATTTTTCACTTGTCTTTCCTTTCTTTTTCTCTAAGTTATCTTTATTTAGAGTTGGTCATCATTAGACTTGTTGTAGAGTTCTATGCTATTTCTAGAATTTATCTTAATTGCAAACAAATTAGGGGAAGTACTCATTATACACAGGAAAGTGTGGGTGACAATGGTTTATCTCCAGATATTATTTATAGTTTCAATTTGTCCAAATTATACATGGATTTTATGGAATTTCCTTGGATACAGCTCAAATGCAAGTATTTGTGTGTGTGTGTGTGTGCATTTATCCTATTTACCCAACCCCTCCGCTCAGGCAGGATATGACACAAGGTCAATTTTTAAGCAGAGTTTAACAGGTTTGAATTCAGTTTTCCTTCTCCTAGACTAGTTGCCTCACCAAGGCTGAAGAACCCAGTCTGTCTTACTATTTATTCATAGCTGGAGGGAGAATAATTGGATTCATACCTTTCTCAAGGGTATTAGTGCTATGTGAAATGCAATCAGTCTTGTCCAGAATTTGAACTCGTGTCGCCGTATCCATTTCCAACGATAATCAAATTTACCCAACCCCTCCGCTCGGGCAGGATATGACACAAGGTCAATTTCCTATGACTAGTGTGTGTGTGTGTGTGTATATATATATATATATATATATATATATATATATATACACACACACACACACACACAAAGTAAAGTTGGTGACTGACATCGAGGGCAAACCAAAAACTACCTTTTCAAAATCACCTCCGTGTTTTGTCGTACCAGTTATGAATGTTATTGTTTTAATGTAAGGTTTCTTTTCAGATGTGAAAACAGTGTTATCTAATGTTTTTATTTATTTCTATTTTCTCTTGCAGTTCTGAAATTGGCTAAAGAAATTCCTTATTTTGGCAATAATTCTTCACATTAAACAGACATTATGAATACGTACGAAACTACGACTACAACCACCACCACGACAACTGTTGCCATTGGTCCTGATATTGCCTATGCAAAGAGTCTCAGAGGAATGATAAAACTAGCCACCATTGTAAGTATACATTGTCCTATCAAATATCTATTAAAATATGCTGATCTTTATAACTTCTTTAGCTTGCCTTTTGATACTCCTTCTACACACACACACACACACACACATACACCTATGCTCACCAGACATGCATCTACATACATATATGGTAACCCAGTTGCCTTGGACTGTTGAATATTTTGATGAATCTCTGCAGAGAAGTAAGACCCCCACCTCCAACAAGTGTCCTGGATATGACACTCCACCATCTAATGGTGAGGCTTCAGTCACATAGGTCCCATGTATATTGCGACACCATATATATATATATATATATATATATATATATATATATATATATATATATATATAGAGAGAGAGAGAGAATCTGGCATTAAATAAACTGTAAGGGTTGATATGCCATAAAATACAAACTATCATATGGACATGCTTGTATCTAATATATGCATTATTACATATATATACATACATACTAGGAGCAGAAGAACTCATTATGTCACATGTCTGTTTTTTGGATGTATCTTTTTGTACTATCTGCTCCTCTCCTCCCACTACCTGACAAGTACAAGTCATGAATTACTGTCCCCTCCCGTTTTATCCTATTTACCCAACTTCTCCGCTCGGGCAGAATATGACACAAGGTCAATTTTTAAGCAGAGTTTAACAGGTTTGAATTCAGAGTTTACCTTCTCCTAGACTAGTTGTCTCACCAAGGCTGAAAAACCAGTCTGCCCTACTATTTACCCATAGCTGGAGGGAGAATAATTGGATTCATACCTTTCCCAAGGGTATTAGTGCAATGTAAAATGCAATTTGTCTCGTCGAGGATTTGAACTCGTGTCACTGTATCCATTTCCAATGATAATCAAATTTACCCTACCCCTCCGCTCGGGCAGGATATGACACAAGGTCAATTTTTAAGCGGAGTTAAACAGGTTTGAATTCAGAGTTTACCTTCTCCTAGACTAGTTGTCTCACCAAGGCTGAAGAACCCAGTCTGCCCTACTATTTACCCATAGCTAGAGGGAGAATTATTGGAATCATACCTTTCCGAAGGGTATTAGTGCTATGTGAAATGCAATCAGTCTTGTCCAGGATTTGAACTTGTGTTGCCGTGTCCATTTCCTACAACGATAACCATTACACCACGGGCACCCTTTTATAGAGGTTGTATATTGGAGAAATGTTTGCTTACCATAAGAATGATTAGAATACTCTGAAAGACTCTTGGAATGATACCTCCAGTGCATCAAGTCTGGCAATATTTGCATGCAGGCATTTCAAACGGAAAGTGGTTCTCTCCCTTTGGTGGAATTATGAGGAGATAAATCACTCAGAGTTTGCTCTGAACTATCGAACTATTGATGCTGATTGGTACTCTGAACTGCAGATCTATGTTGTGTAACAAAAATACACAGCGTTCGTTAACAGAAAACTAGCTCTTCTATCATTTGAATGATCCTGAATGAACGCCAGGAATGTTAGGGAATCGAACTGATAACATACCCAGCATATAGTCTTGATCTAACTCCCTTTTGATTATTATTTATTAAAAGCCATGGCTCATTTCCTGTACTCTTTACTCAACAACCACGAGGAGGTGGAAAGACAAGAACTCTTAACCATGTGGGATCAAAGAATTGACAGCATGAAGGCCTCAAATTTGAATGTTGCTTTAACTTGAAGAACAAATAAGTTACCAAAATATTGCAAAACTTTTGACTCGCCCTTTTTATATTATAATAATGTTATTGTAAGCCATTGTGAACATGTTCCTTACTGGGTGTAGCTTTGTGCGACCATTTTCCAACTGTATGAGTCATATTAATTAAGATTTTCACTTTTTTCTTGCTTCCATTAGGGGTTGTATTTCTGGGAAATGCTTGCTTATAAAATGAATGATTACAATAATCTGAATGACTCTTGGAATAATTATCATAATAATAAACATATTATTTGTGGAAGTTATTGTGACCATGTTTCTTATAGGGTGTGGCCTTGTGCCACCAGTGGGTTTCAGCTTTATGCCATCTACCCTCCTGTACTGCACTGCCTGCCTAATTGTATGAGTCATGTCAATTAAAATTTTTCCTTCCTTCCCTCCTTTAGGGGTTGAGGTTCTGGGAAATGTTTACTTGTTATTTTAACCAACTACTCTGAAAGATCAAAGTCAGTGAAAGTATTTGAGTCATAAAAGATGGTCCCCATTTTGTGTTTCAAGGTGTGTTTCTCTCTCATATATATTATATTTCTGCTTTTCTTTCTGTGATGCACTCACCAGCTGCTCTGTGCATATCCCCTCTGAACAATTGTTCAACTGCTCATTGGCTTGGACCTCGAGGTTGTTAAAGTTCTTCAGATGCGGAACAAACCTACATAAATCTAATTTAGCGGTTCCAAAAATGGAAAGAACAAAGACCAGATTCCGAAGGACCCAACTTGCTCAAGAAGGGTGTGGCTATAATACTCCCCGACCTTTCTTTCTCTCTCAGCTCTGTTTGGGCATAGTGGACGAGGGAAGGTGCCAGTTCTTTGGTGCTTTTGGCTTGTATGTGACCCCCCAACTAAAACCAAAACTGCTCAACTAACTCTGGGGTCAAACTTGTATATCTTGTCACCACGAATCAACTTGTCTATATGAAGCCTGAAATCCTCCCTCGCTTACAAAATTGGCGACCATAGTTGAACGCTACTCAAAAGATCCTTTTCAATAGCTACTACACTGAGGTGTAGAGGAGGGCACTAATCCTTTTCCTGGATTGCTCCACTTTACCCTTGAAACATACCTTATAATGTTGAGTGTTAAGCAAGGAGGTATCAAGTACCACTTTTTGAGCCTTTGGTATGACTTGACCTGAGATTGAACCCCGGTCTCCTGGGCCATTAGCAAATAGACCACCCAAAATTCTAATACTTAAAATGGCTTGATTCTTATCCACTAATTCATGGCGTTACAAATGCCAGTTTATCGTAGACATAAGAAAGAAAACATTAAATTCGGATTTTATTGCTTTTCCAAACTTTTAACTGGACTTTTACACATATGTACATTCATGGCTTGATATAGATATATACACATGCCTCTCCATAGATATGTCTACTCCTCCATGGACACATAGACTTCTTGGCTGCTATATGGCCAATTTGCAACTATACACACATAGATATATACACATACGTCGTTCAAAAAGCCACACCCTGACTTTACATGTGTCATACACCTCTCACCTTAAATGGGCCTCACCCACATAGAAATTAAGACAGAAATCTGAGTTTGTTTTTTAAATTTTATAAGTGGTAGTGTGTTGCTATGGCTCTTTGTGGGTGAGGTTTAAAACTTTTTGAACAGTCCTTATGCATCTAACCATATGTAATAATGTATATGAAGTCCAAAGAGTCAATTTTTTTTCTCTTCTCATCTAATAATCTCTTTAGCCCCACCTCGTGTCTATCCAGATATTCTTAGGGTGTTTATTTAGTTTCTCTTAATTAGCTGGAAGTCTCAGAGAGAATCTGAAACAGAATTGGAGATAATTTTTAATAAGTGCCACATTTTGATCATTCTGCCATTTAAGTGCCAAATTGGCCATTAATTTCTTTAGTAGGTTTTCCAAGCAGATTAATGAAATGCTCTTTCCACTTTTGAAATCTTTCTTCTTGGTTGGCAGCTTTTAATTCTGCTCTTGAGGCGTTTTTCCTTCTAACTTCATTTTACTGTCTTCCATCTTCTATAGAGTTTGTTCTCTCTGTTTTTTTTAAGTTTCTTGGGTTTCTTGTATTAAATAAGGATGCTTTTTTTTTTTTTTTTTTTTTCATGTTATTTCATTTTTTTCTTTGAGGAAGAATTTGATACAGTGTAATGTTACGACCCCAAATAGAATATAAGTGTAACGTTACCCTTTAAACACAAACAAAACAGCTCTGTTAATTTCAGGATATGAAAGTTTGAGTCTGCAACATTTACAGCAATCAGTAAAAAGAGAGAGAGATAAAATAAATAAATACATAAACTGATTTAGATAAACAGGGACTATATGCCATGCAAGGTGAAACGGACAACCCAGACTTGGATATTATTCTTTGCTGACCCAGCTCCACTTTTGTCAGGGCCTCTTCATTGTCTATAATCTCTGACTGACTCCACCTCCCAACATCGACTGACTCCATGGCTTTTAATCTTTTTCTTATATTTATGTTCTAATTATTCTCATTAATAATGCTTTAATGACATGTAATCCCTAAAACTTTTAGTGGCATTTCATTGCTAAATAGAAGCTGATAGCTATCTAATTGTTTATTTTTAATATTTTGCTTATAGCTGATTCTAAAACAAACCTGTCGATCTTTATTTTGACATCGGGTGACATGTGCATCAAACAAGGTCTATGCAAGTCCTAACCTTTCCAAATTGAAAGCCTGCAACTACAAACTCAGTTTAGCTAAGAAAACTAAGTAAAAGTAAAGTTGTCGACCATAGTCGAGGGTGACTAGAAGGCTTCCTTTTCAATAGCTACTACACCGCGGTGTAGGGAAGGGCGCTACTCCTTTCTCTGGATTGCTCCACTTTACCCTGGATACGTACCTTGTATTGCTGAGTGTTAAGCAAGGAGATATCAAGTATTATTTCTAAAATCTTTGGTATGACACAATCTGGGATTGAACCCAGGTCTCCCGGACCATTGGCGAACACTCTACCCACTAGGCCAATGAGCCGGTTTTTAAAAAAATCTAATATAATTAAATAAGGTATGTATCGAGGGTAAAGTGGAGCAATCCAGGGAAAGGAGTAGCGCCCACCCCTACAACTTGGTGTAGTAGCAATTGAAAAGGGAGCCCTCTGGTTGTCCTCAGCTATGGCCGCCAACTTTTACTACTTATGCGTTATAAGAATATTGCACGAGTCTTGTTACGCATTTGTGATCAGGTGTTGGTTTTATAATCTTTTTGAACTGTTCCACAGGATATTTCTTTTATTTCATATCTACATAGAATCATTTTCTGATAGTTCTATGAGGTGTTTTATTCATTTGACTCTGTTATGCCCTTTGATTTCAAGTTGACCCAAAAACTGGTACAGGGTACCTGCTACAAATCCTCTTGCTCCAATTTCCACAGTTTTCATGATCACGCTATACTCTTCCTTTTCAAGCTCTATTTTAAGATTTTCCTATTCATTGGTTTTATACTAGTGGCCTTGTGTTGTATTTTGACCTTTGACCTGGCTAAAAATGCCATTTCAAGGTGATGCACCGGAAGGAAGTGACACATTCTAATGGCAGTCATGGGAGGAAATCGTGTGGGCGGAAATGGGCTGATGAAATGGGACGAGGTAAAAAAATTCCCATGGTACACTCATAGACTGATGCACCGGAAGAGAGTGACCTATGAACTGCATGACAGTTATTTCCGCTTGATGATGATCAAACGCCATTCCAAAGATCGAGTAGGCGATTGAGTGGGCGTTGAACTATTATATAACTCAGTCAAGACAGAAGTCAAGACAGTTCCAGTTAGAGATTGGACGGAGTTATAGACGAGATGTGGTAAGGAAAGCCACACCAGGCCAAAGGGGCTCGGGGCTCCCGATTGAGTTGGGGTCCAGAGAAGTTGCTGATAAGATGCAGTAAAGAAAGCCATCATCCAGCAGAGAGCTGGGCTGCTGGGCCTCCGGTTGAGCATCTGGAGAATGAGAAAGACACAACGTTGACAGCCATAAGAGTGGGGGTCAAAATATTGCAGTTTCTGTTCAGTCTCCAACTCCCTCTCACAGTGAAACCCCACACAACCTTTTGGAACCCTTACAAATAAAGTGAGAGGTACAAATATTTTTCTAAAGAAGTCTTCCTGCGTCTGTCTTTATCATTGTGTCATTGTGAATTATTATATATATATATATATATATATATATATGTGTGTGCGCATGTATGTAGATGTGAATCTGCATATGTGAGTATATAACATTTGTTCCATCCAGTTTTCATATGGTATTGATAATTTTACCATGGTGATTTTTAAGGTTTGCCCTTGACAGAAGAACCATATCTGGTCACAGATCCTTACTTGATTTTGTTTTTGGATATTCATTGTATCCTCCAGGTCAGTCGGCAGATACCCCCCAATTTCCACTTGATCCAAGAAGATTTTTACTGGGTAAAGCTCAGTGTTTGTTTGTTTAGAGCCAGCATACATTTTGCCCACCTCTGCAACAAATTTCGGAGGTGAAATAAAGTAAGTTGGCGACCTTAGTTGAGGGTAACCCGAAGGCTCCCTTTTCAATAGCTCCCACACCGAGGTGTAGGGGATGGTGCTACTCTATTCCTTGGATTGCTCCACTTTACCCTTCATCCTTACCTTTATAATGCTGAGTTTTAAGCAAGGTGACATCAAGTACCATTTTTTGAGTCTTTGGTATGACTCAACCTGGGATTGAACTCTGGTCTCTCGAACCATTGGCGAACACTACTCATTTTAAATCATATTTCATTTAATTCTTTATAATTCTTACTAACTCCTCAAATACTCTATTGTGCTTCCAAGTGTATTTCCCATTACTAAGATTAGTAATTTAAAACTCGTTGTTTCCTAAGGCTTATTATTAGTTACTTGCAAATTATTGGTGTTACATAGGAATACTTGGCACCATATAACTGTATGACTATCTGTTATATAATTAAGAAAAGATTTATTTATTGAAATCATTTTTAATTAATTATATTTTATCATTCAGTTTGGTTGGGCTTTGAACTATTCGGGTTAGGAGTTCAGGTGTGTAGTCAATTGCTGCAGTTTATGCTTGCACACAAAGGATATGACAATCACCATTGTCATAATAAACCCCAGGCAGTAAATGGGGGTGGAGTGTGCATGACGTCACGCCCAGAAGAGATAGGCTGAGAATTTGGAAGATTTTGAAAAAGATTCAGTTGGGGTCCGACCATGGTGTTGAAAAGTTGGGGTCCGACCAGGCAGTTGAGAAATTGAGATTGGACCATGAGATGTGCGGAGCGTTGGGGTGTTGTTAGCATAGTATGATACGAAAGACTTCTAAGATTTGTGTCTCTCTCCTCATGTCAAAGAGCCAAACTCGGAAGTTAATAAAACCATTCGTACCTGAACAATGGAGTCGCCTGTGTTTTAGAGTCAGCCTGGTTCCGCATATGTATTTGTATTGTGTGGTTTCCATATGTATATGTGTAGTTTACAACATATTATTTAATTGGAATTATTATTATTGAATTAGAATAGTTACTTTAAACCATATAATTGTGTATAAATCATTAGCATTAGTGATTATTGAAAATCATAACTGTGTGCAAATTATTTGTATTAGATAGGAATACTTGAAACCATATAACAGTGTGAAAATAAATGATTGAAAACAAACTTTAGAAATTTTCATAAAAAAAAACTTGAAAACGAACATTGAAAATATAAATATGATTATAACCAAACATTCATGAATGAATCAAATTTTAGCATTAGATATCCCATAAGGAGTTAGTATGCCATTAAACAAATAAACCAAACTAAATTTATTAATAATGAATTTCAAATTTGATAAATTCCTTCAGACTGGAATGCATCCAAAATTATTTATACAAAAAAGAAAGTTTTTGTGAGGCTGTGCCAAAATCAGTCAGAAGTGCCAAAATTTATATAAAAATCTGAATATACTCAGTGTTCATTATTTTTATCTTATCAAACAATTGTTTTGTTGTTTTTTTTTGTTATGTTTTTTTTTTTTGTTTTTTTTTTTTGTTTATAAAAAGAAAATAAATTTGTTACCTACTTCACATATTCAAATAAGTAGGTGTGGTTTTATGACATATTTAGATGAGGCTTTGAGCCAGATTTGGCTGTAGTTATCCATCCCTTGATTCAAAAACTTTCAATGCATTATTTGAATTGCCAGCTGATTTTTATATGCTGTAAAAATTGCCTTAAAAACATACTTGATTTCAAAGCAAATTATTAATTTATAAAAATAATAGAATTTTATCTATCAGACCTGTATTATTTAAGCAATAATTAAAAAAAAAATCTTTTAATAATTTTTTTAATAATTTAAAAAAATAATTCTTCTAATAATTTTTAATTTAATTTTTAGAATAATTTTCATGATAGTTAGGACTCCCAAAACAGTATTCAATCAGTCTTAGTTAAAATTGATCTACTGGGGGTGGAGTGGGGGGTGATGATTGAAAAATTGTATTGTCACAAAAAATTTTATAATTTCAATTTGTCTTGTTCATTGCCTAACAAAACAGATTATAAAAAAAACAATTAATTTCAAATTTGATTTATTCCCTCAGTAGATGAAGCTCTTTTCAATGTGTTAAAAAAAACAAACAAACCTAAGGGTAGGGGCAGTACTAAAACCAGTAAAAAAATTTGTATGAAAATCTTGAATATACACAATGTTCAGCATCTTTTTCCCCTATTGGAAATACATGTAAACATTTGCTGAGCTTTGCTTAATTTGGCACAAGGCCAGAAGTATGGGCAACCAGTGAGAATCAAATTCACTAGAAATAGTCAGTTTGCCTTTAGACAATGTAAAGCTTCCATTGGAATATGTTTATCTGATATATAGGAGTGGGGATGTATATCATATAAGATACATATCTCCTTCCCATATATGATATGCATTTCCTCTCCCATGTACGTCTATACTAATAAAATTTTATCAAGTATCAATTTTGCTTTATAAATTTGAATATCCTTCTTTGAATAGAAGGCATTTAAATCTTGATACTTTAATTTCAAGAAACTGCAAATTTAAATTGATTTCAATGGTAATTTTTAATATGTTCAAAGAGAGCTTGTTGCAACCTCATTGCAGATACTGTAAATTCAGGTGTATATGTCAACCTGTCATGTAAGTTGACCAAGATTTTAACTTGAAATTCTTAGATCCATATTTGCTGTATAGGTCAACCCCATAAACTTATAGGATGTGAAGTTTTGGTTAGTGTTTACAGTCAAGTGCATCAGCTGTTGAAAACAGTATTGTGATATAGTGTTAATAAGTAAAGTTGGCGGCTGTCGTCGAGGGTGACTCAAAGTCTCCCTTTTCGATAATTACAACACGGTGTAGGGGAGGGCGCTACTCCTTTCTCTGGATTGCTCCACTTTACCCTTGATCCGTACCTTATAATGCTGAGTGTTAAGCAAGGCGGCATCAAGTACCATTTTTTTTTTGAGTCTTTGGTATTACTCAACCTGGGATTGAACCCAGGTCACCCGGGCCATTGGCAGACACTCTAACCATCAAGCCAATGTCCGGTTAATAGTGTTAATAAAATACTTAATTTGTATGAGAGTTGTATTACACTGGTTTACAAAAATAAATTTTTGGTCTGAGGCAAGAATGGGGATAGGTGTGTTTTGTTAATTTGGGTGTGCTGAAATCAAATTTATAAATAGTTTTGCTCTATCACCTCTAGTTTTCAGGCTTTTAAATAGTATCATTTTAGTATAAACAGAATATATGTTCATATTTCAAGAGTTGCAGTAGCTTATAACAGATAAAACAGGATAGATAAAGAACACTGATTGAATCAATATACTTGGATGACACAATTACACAATTCATAGAACCACAGACAGTCAAAAGTGTTTTCTTAGAAGATCTGGTGTATTTTGCCTCTGGGATGTCACGCAAGAGTATCCAGCAGAAGTCTCCCATCATGCTGGGGTTCCATTTGCCTTGATAGTTGCTCTCCATCTTCGTCATGTCTTGGTGGAATCTTTCTCCATGCTCATCACTCACTGCTCCAAGGTTTGGTGGGAATAAGTTGAGGTGAGAATGGAGAAAATGAATCTTGAGTGACATTCGGCACCCCATATCCCCATGAGACTTTAGCAACTTCTCAATACAGGCTTGTTAATCTGGTACGCGTGTGTTACCAAGGAAGCCACTACAGACTGACTTGAATGTTTCCCATGCTCTCAGTTCCTTTTAAGTTAAGAAGCTCCTCAAAATCAGTATCCTTCAGCACTTCTGAGGTCCGACAAAGATGAAGAACTTAGTCTGCCCTACTATTTACCCAAAGCTGGAGGGAGAATAATTAGATTCATACCTTTCCCAAGGGTATTAGTGCTATGTGAAATGCAATCACTCGTCCAGGATTTGAACTATCGCTGTGTCCATTTCCTATGACGATAACCATTACACCACGGGTTATAAATAACAAGTGTTCAATATTGGTGATCGAGTATATATATTTACCAACCCCTCTGCTCAAGCAGGATATGACACAAGGTCAATTTTTAAGTGGGGTTTGAATTCAGTTTTCCTTCTCCTAGACTAGTTGCCTCACCAAGGCTTAAGAACCTAGTCTACCCTACTATTTACCCATAGCTGGAGGGAGAATAATTAGATTCATACCTTTCCCAAGGGCATTAGTGTTATGTGAAATGCAATCAGTCTCGTCCAGGATTTGAACTCATGTCGCCGTGTCCATTTCCTATGACAATAACCATTACACCACGTGTATTAATGGTGTATTAATGTTATATATCCTATTGGTGAACAGTAATGAGTATGTCCCATTCTTCTTGAATATGTTGGACACTATTGTGATTGGGAGGGGGTAATTTGTTGACTTAAGTAGTCACAACTAGTGGTGGTTTACCTTCTTCATGCTGTTAATGAGTATTGTATTGTTTGATGCTGTAAAGATTTCCATTCCATTTACAACCTTCATTTTGGTTATTTCTTATTCCATAACCTTTTGTTAGGTTATAACATTTGAAATGAAATTATTTGTTTTTACTCAGGTTAGTCAAAAGTTGTGCAATATTTTGGTAACATGAAGTACAATTCGTTAGCTCTGGATCCTTTTGTTGAGGTTGTGAAGGAGATGAATCACTCTAGATTGTGAGATGCTGAGCTCACCTGATGCTCTCTGACTGTTACTCACCTGATTTGCCTCTGTTGCTTGGAGCGTAGAATCTATAGTTTTAACCAAACCTTTGCGTAATCATCAGGGTTCTTGTAACCCGAGTGAAAATTCTAGTTACTGAACTCTGATCAACTGTACATTTTTGCACAACAAATGTTTTTGGTTGTCTTTGTGTTGTTATACCTAGTCCAAACTCATAAAGCCCAAGTTATCAAATTAGACTGTCCCACATTCATTTGTGCAGCCCTCTAATCACACCTGGGGTGAAGCAATGTGCAACATGTCAGTGTACCAACTATTTCAATACTACCCACCACAGACTCAGCCTAACTCAGTCAGGTGGAGCTGTAGAATACACTGATTACATTTCTGCTTACAGTGCAGAAGCTAAAGCCATTGACCTAGCACTCAATATTATAACACAAACAAAATCCACCAAATTCATCATTTTTTCTGACTCTCTATCTTAACATCCCTTAAAAACCAAAACCTTGGATAACCCTCTAATCATGCAACTATTGAATAGACTAGAAATCCTATCAAAAACCAAAGAAATAGAGCTATGCTGGATCCTAAGCCACATTGGAATCAAAGGGAATGACCAAGCTGACTCAGCACCCAAGACAGCCTGGAAGATGCCCATAGACAAAAGCTTTAAGATGACATATACTGACTTAAAAACAGAAATAAAAAAAAATTTACCCAAAATAAATGGCAATTAAGATGGAACAACACCCCACACAACAAACTCCAGACTATAAAAGCTGAAATAGGAGAATGGAAGGAAGGATACAGAAAATCCTGCTGGGAAGGGATATATATTGAACACACAGACATTGCCCACTCATATCTACTCAAACAAGAACAACCACCATGGTGTGTGAGATGTCGCACTTCATATTCAATAGAAACACCTATTGATAGATTGCATCAACCTAAAACCAAAAAGATAATATTTCTACACTGTAAACAATATGAAAAAACTATTTGAACATGTCAAAGTAGACAAAATACTAGCATTTCTAAAAGCAGTTGGTCTATATAAAAGAATTTAAACTTTCAACATTTCATTTACATACAAACACGAGACAACTAAACCAACAGAAATTGGCATTAAATAACCTGAAAAAGGGTTGATATGCCATAAAACAAAAGAATCAATCAATCAAACAGCATTTCTGCAGAGGGGTAAAACCTAAGGAGTGTCCTGATGTGACATTAAACAATCTGATGACAAGGCTCGAGATTTGGGCAATGTGGAGTATACCTTTCATTGCCATTGCTTCCAGGTCCACTTTGACCTGGAGTGGCAGCACCTGATAGGGTCCTGTTTATAGGTCAAATAGAACAAACTGTGCAAACAAATGACTAATGTCAAGTTGTGACTGTTATATAGCAACACTTGAAACCATTTAACTGTGTGCAAAAAAGAGCTCAGTCTCATTTAAGAATGTCATCTACAAAATGTTTTCAAATATATACATTTGATATATACATATAAAGAGGATTTGGCATTAAATAATTTACAATACTTGAAACCATTTAACTGTGTGCAAAAAAGAGCTCAGACTCATTTAAGAATGTTATCTACAAAATGTGTTTACTAATCATATAGAGAGGGGATGTCCTCGTGGTGTAATGGTTAAAGCGATGGACTGCGGAATCGTAGTATGCGAGTTCGAATTCCAGTCGTGCTATTATGTTCACTTTTGGGCAAATACCCTTGGGAAAGGTATGAACCGCCTTATTTCCCAGCTATGGGTAAAATAGTACCACTACTGTTCTTCTAGGAGAATGGCTTTGGCATTAAATAACCTAAAAAGAGTTGATATGCCATTAAACAAAGAAACCGAAACCGAACCTAATCATATCATATAGATTTAATATATAAACAGAACTTGGTATTAAATAAGCTACAATAGTTGATATGCCATTAAACCAAACCTAACAGCTTCAGGTCACATGATACATAAGTTGTCGACCCTAGTTGAGGATGACTACAAAAGTTCCCTTTTCAATAGCTACTACACTAAAGTGCTGGGGAGGGTGCTCTCCTTTCTCTGGATTGCTCCACTTTACCCTTGATACATACCTTATAATGCTGAGTATCAAATACCATTTGTTTTAGTCTTTGGTATGACTTGAACTGTGATTGAACCCCGGTCTCCTAAGCCATTGGTAAATACTCTACCCACTAGACCAATGGGACACACTGCAAATTAGCATGCACTGAAGATACTGCAAAACTTTTGACTTCTACTAGTTGATAAGAATACTTAAAATCATATAACTTAAAACAAATGTTATTAATCTTTTTTTTCTTTCTATCTTTCAGCTTCTCTCCATCCTTGCTTTCATTTGTGCGTCAGTTTATTCTAGATATGCAGCTGAAGGCCTTGGATGGGTGCAGTTTGTTACCATTGTGACTTTTATCTGCTTCACAATCCTATTTGTCCTTCGTTTCATGAACATCTACAACAGGATACCAGCTCCTATGTTAACCATTGTAAGTAGTAAAAAATATATCTTGCTTTTCTCTGCTTTATTAAACTTGTTCTGAAAGAGGCTTGAGATGAATCTTTTTCCTCTAACCTTTTTTTTCTGTATACAGTGCAAATCAGTAAAATGTAATTTTTTTTCTGGCATCCATCAGCAACTATTATGTGACTTGCATCTTTTTAAAAACTATACTGGATTCTTCTAAAACCCTAGCTCTATATTTAATTCTAGTAAAATCCTGGCTCTGTATTGGATTCTAGTAAAATCCTGGCTCTACATTGGATTCTTGTAAAATCTTAGCTCTACATTGGATTCTAGTAAAATCCTGGCTCTATATTGGATTCTAGTAAAATCTTGGCTCTACATTGGATTCTAGTAAAATCCTGGCTCTACATTGGATTCTAGTAAAATCCTGGCTCTATATTGGATACTAATAAAATCCTGGCTCTATATTGGATACTAAAAAAATCCTGGCTCTATATTGGATACTAATAAAATCCTGGCTCTATATTGAATTCTAGTAAAATCTTGGCTCTATATTGGATACTAGTAAAATCCTGGCTCTATATTGGATACTAATAAAATCCTGGCTCTATATTGGATACTAATAAAATCCTGGCTCTATATTGGATACTAATAAAATCCTGGCTCTATATTGGATACTAATAAAATCCTGGCTCTATATTGGATACTAATAAAATCCTGGCTCTATATTGGATACTAATAAAATCCTGGCTCTATATTGGATACTAATAAAATCCTGGCTCTATATTGGATACTAATAAAATCCTGGCTCTATATTGGATACTAATAAAATCCTGGCTCTATATTGGATACTAATAAAATCCTGGCTCTATATTGGATACTAATAAAATCCTGGCTCTATATTGGATACTAATAAAATCCTGGCTCTATATTGGATACTAATAAAATCCTGGCTCTATATTGGATACTAATAAAATCCTGGCTCTATATTGGATACTAATAAAATCCTGGCTCTATATTGGATACTAATAAAATCCTGGCTCTATATTGGATACTAATAAAATCCTGGCTCTATATTGAATTCTAGTAAAATCCTAGCACTAAATTGGATTCTAGTAAAATCCTAGCACTATATTGAATTCTAGGAAAATCCTGGCTCTATATTGGATACTAATAAAATCCTGGCTCTATATTGAATTCTAGTAAAATCCTAGCACTATATTGGATTCTAGTAAAATCCTGGTTCTACATTGGGTTCTTGTAAAATATTATTTCTAGTTAATACCTCATATCCTCCTTTGGTATTAAAATGTGTCTGTCGTCACACAGCAAATACTATTCATTATTATTAGAGTAATTGCACAGTTGGTGAGACTAGATACCAATCGCATCCCTAGCAGAGAGTTAAGAGCTTCCAAAAAGAACAAAAACGGGTGTTTTGGGTAATTCTCTAAATTGCATCTGATAGTGAGGCTTCAGTTCTGTATCTCTGGAGTGTATGAAGTCATTTCTTTGTTGACATTACTTAAAACTCAAAATATTGATTAATATTTAATAGGAATATTAATTTGAAACCATATAATTGTGTATAAATTATGAGTATTAGATTCGTGCACTTGAAACAATATAGTTGGGAATCAATTATTAGTTTTAAGAATATTTATCTGAAGCTTGGGCCATTGGCTTAATGAGTAGAGTATTTGCTAATTGTCCAGGAGACCGGGGTTCAATCCCAGGTGAAGTCATACTAAAGACTCAAAAAATGGTACTTGATCCTACCTTGCTTAACACTCAGCATTTTAAGGTAAGGATCAAGTGTAAAGTGGAGCAATCCAGGGAATGGAGTTGTGGTAGCTATTGAAAAAGGAGCCATCGGTTTACCCTCGACTACGTCGCCAAATTTACTTATATTTGTTTATGTATAATTATTGTTAGTTATTTGAAACAAAAGAATTGCTTAAAAAGAAAAAAGACTTTGGCATTAAATAACCCTGCAAGAGTTGACATGCTATAAAACCAAACCTCCCATTAGAGCAAATAACATTATTCCACATATCTTGCCTCCTTAGATAGGTACGAATATGCTTATAGAGGTACAGATAAATATACTTTGGCTTAAGGACCTAAAGAAATAGAGAGAGATTTAAAGATAAATATGAATTGTATATGATGGATAAGCTGTCTGAAATATGTAGTTAACAAGTATGCATAAGTCTTCAATTTATATATATATAGTTTGCATATTCATTTACAGATATGGGCAGGTTGGAGGGGAGAGGGTTTGATTGATGGGCAGGTTGGAGGGGAGAGGGTTTGATTGATTGATGGGCAGGTTGGAGGGGAGAGGGTTTGATTGATGGGCAGGTTGGAGGGGAGAGGGTTTGATTGATCGAAGGGCAGGTTGGATTGGAGAGGGTTTGATTGATCGATGGGCAGGTTGGATTGGAGAGGGTTTGATTGATCGATGGGCAGGTTGGATTGGAGAGGGTTTGATTGATCGATGGGCAGGTTGGAGGGGAGAGGGTTTGATTGATCGAAGGGCAGGTTGGAGGGGAGAGGGTTTGATTGATCGAAGGGCAGGTTGGATTGATCGATGGGCAGGTTGGATTGGAGAGGGTTTGATTGATCGATGGGCAGGTTGGATTGGAGAGGGTTTGATTGATCGATGGGCAGGTTGGATTGGAGAGGGTTTGATTGATCGATGGGCAGGTTGGAGGGGAGAGGGTTTGATTGATCGAAGGGCAGGTTGGAGGGGAGAGGGTTTGATTGATCGAAGGGCAGGTTGGATTGATCGATGGGCAGGTTGGATTGGAGAGGGTTTGATTGATCGATGGGCAGGTTGGATTGGAGAGGGTTTGATTGATCGATGGGCAGGTTGGATTGGAGAGGGTTTGATTGATCGATGGGCAGGTTGGATTGGAGAGGGTTTGATTGATCGAAGGGCAGGTTGGATTGGAGAGGGTTTGATTGATCGAAGGGCAGGTTGGATTGGAGAGGGTTTGATTGATCGAAGGGCAGGTTGGATTGGAGAGGGTTTGATTGATCGAAGGGCAGGTTGGAGTGGAGAGGGTTTGATTGATCGATGGGCATGTTGGAGTGTAGAGGGTTTGATTGATGTATACCACTACTCTTTCCACACCTCACCTGTGGTTGTGAGTGTGTTGCTGTTGTTGTCTCAATATCAACCAGAAGGCCATTTTCTGGTCAAACACAGGTGTCATCAATGTCTTCACTGTCCCCACCTCATTGGGTTGAAGGTCAACTTGTGTGATTAACCCTCTCTCTACCATGTTGTGAATTTGACTTCAGGTAGAAAGGTCAAACAGTTGAAGTGGCTCATGCTGAGAATATCTGTTGCCTTGGAAAGATATGATATAAGAAAATTCTTCAGAGAAGAATAAATTCTTCTTTAACATTGAAATAATATTTTATAAGCTTGGTTATTACAATACTTTGAACCATAAGTGACAAGGTTCATATAATATGCAAAGTCAGTGACCAGTCTGGCATGTGGTTGACACAATAACGTTGAATTCTTAACTTCCACCAAGTCAGATAAAAATTCTTAGTATTGCCTCTTCTGATTCTGTTCTGGCTCAAGGAATAGGTTTTGGAGCTAACAATAAGTATCAAGGGTTAAAATTTATTGCAGGTAAATACTTGGCTTTGCTGGAGTTCACTAAGTAGCAGAATTAAGTTTTTTTTTCTCTCTCTCCCTCTGTCTTTCAGTGGGGACAAAGGACTCGAGTGACGTAGGTCGATCTGGCCACTGACTCTTGTGCATTCTTTCAAAAACTCCATGGTTTAAATAATATTCCACCCTATATTGGGGTAGTGTCTGAGAGAGTGAGGGGAATACCTCAAAAATGACAAATCCTAACTGATATTTTTTTTTTTTTTTTTTTTTTCTCCAAGTACAAGAAAATTATCCAACCTCTTTTAATCAGGAAGTCATTCAACCCCTCCTTCCCCTTCAGACTTGCTTATCAGTATACCTCTTACTACCTTCGGTTCTGACGAATCAATTCGCTCCACCCTCCCAGAACTTCCGTAGACAAGAGGATTATCTCATTAGTTTTTGTTATCTGACCTGTCCCACATAAAAATTCTCTTGAGGCATTTTTGACCAAGATGAAACCCAGATCTGTGGACATAAAAGTTTATTATTTTTGGCTTAAGACAAACAGAGACATGTCATCATAAAAATTCTTTTTGGCCAAGTGATGAAATCCAAGTGTTTGATTCTTTTAATGATGTTTTTCTTAGGCCTCAAATCCCTGGGTGGCCATCGTGTCTTAGATAGGCAGGTTGAAGTGGAGAGGGTTTGACTGATGAGTAGGTTGAAGTGGAGAGGGTTTGACTGATGGGCAGGTTGAAGTGGAGAGGGTTTGACTGATGGGCAGGTTGAAGTGGAGAGGGTTTGACTGATGGGCAGGTTGAAGTGGAGAGGGTTTGACTGATGGGCAGGTTGAAGTGGAGAGGGTTTGACTGATGGGCAGGTTGAAGTGGAGAGGGTTTGACTGATGAGCAGGTTGAAGTGGAGAGGGTTTGGTTGATGGACAGATTCAAACAAAGAGAAACTTTGATTGTCAAGTAAAGTGAAATAAAGAGACTTTGATTGACAAGTAGGTTGAAGTCGTGAGGGTTTGATAAATGGCCAGAGAAACAGTCTTTGACAGTCAGATGGATGTGGATCAATGAACAGACCTAGTCAGATTGACACAGATTGTCAAGAAGATTGTGATGGACTTTAATTGATGAGTAAACTAGGATGGATGTGGATTGGTCACCAGACTGAATCAAATAGATGGACTTATGGGCATTGATCAATAAGCAGACTGACATGAACAACAGATAAGCTGATAAGCAGAATCAGATAGTTGTGTAATGAGACCAGTATGAATAAGCAATAGTCTTTTATTTGCTGTACCCTCAAAGTGTTAGATACAATCCATTGAACTACTAACTGGTATACAAATTGATCTCATTAACCATTGTGCCCTGAGGAACCTTTTGAATATTATTTCTTTCATCTGAATTTCAATTGCATTTTATCACAACTACTCAGACTCTCATTCTATTGTCAGTAATAATAGCAATAATCATATTACAAATGTATTGGGTATGACATTAAACTGTATCTGGTAATGAGGCTCTTCTGTTGGAGTCTGGGGAAATGTAGAGTACCTTTTCTTGACCATGTCCCAAAAAGAACTGTTCATTCTTTTGCTAGGAATCATTATCAATATTAAATAGGATTATTAGTGTTTAATAGCAATACTTGAAACTATTTAACAGTTTGAAAACAAATGAACTTTGGCTTGTTCAAAGATGTTACCTACAAACTATTATCACATGTTCAAACAGGATTTTGCATTAAATAACCTACAAGGGTTGATATGTCGTAAAACACAACCAAACTTATCATATTATGAGGGTTGGATGGAAAGTTCATTGGCTAACCAAGATACGCTCACGGAATGTGACCAAATGTGGTTTATTTTTCAACATAATCCACTACAAAATTTTTCCATCAGTGTCACAGTGCTTGGATCAGGTTATCAAAATAATGTAATTAACAGCAGATATGACATTGTCATATAAACTTTTCTGCCCATCCTTGTTTGAATATTTTTGATAAATCACTGTCAGAGAGGGATGAAGAGTTCAAAGATATAAGTCAGTAAAGTAAAGTTGGCGACCATAGTCGAGGGTGAACTGAAGTCTCCTTTTTCAATAGCTAATACATGAAGGTGTAGGGGAGGACGCTGCTCCTTTCCCTGGATTGCTCCACTTTACCCTTGATCCTCACCTTATAGTGCTAAGTGTTAAGCAAAGAGGCATCAAGTACCATTTTTTTTTTTAGTTTTGGTATGACTCGACCTGGGATTGAACCCAGGTGTCCTGGGCCATTGGCAAACACTTTAACCATCATCCCAATGTCCGGTTAAAGATATGAAACTATTGAAAAAAAAAAATTAACGATTGACAATCTCTTGTTAATTTTTAGCAAGTATTTCATATTTCTAAATTGACTTTAACTATCAATCATAAATTACTTTAAAATGTGTGGTTTAGTGCATGAATAATTTACAGTTTTGGTTTGGTTTTATGGCATATCAACCATTGTAGGTTATTTAATGCTAAATCCTCTTTATACATATATGTTAAATATATAAGATTTGGTTTGGTTGGGTTTTATGGCATATCAACCATAGTCAGTTATTTAATGCTAAATCCTCTTTATACATATATATTAAATATATATGATTTGGTTTGGTTTTATGTCATATCAACCATTGTAGGTTATTTAATGCTAAATCCTCTTTATACATATATATTAAATATATAGGATTTGGTTTAGTTTGGTTTTTATGGCATATCGATCAATGTAGGTTATTTAATGCCATATCCTTTTTATACATATATATTTGATATATATGGTTTGGTTTTATGGTATATCAACCAATGTAGGTTATTTAATGCCATATCCTTTTTATACATATATATTTGATATATATGGTTTGGTTTTATGGTATATCAACCAATGTAGGTTATTTAATGCCATATCCTTTTTATACATATATATTAAAATGTGATTTCTAAACATATTTTGTAAATAACATTTTTTAAATGAGCCTGAGGTTTTTTTTTTTCCAGACAGTTAAATGGTTTCACTTACTTCTATCTAATAGGAATAATTCTATTTACTGTTAATCATTTGTTTGCACACAATCTAATATTTTCATGTATTGCTAACAATTCAATTAAATATCAGCCATTTGCTTACACACAGTTGAATGATCAAACAGTTTTGCATGTCAACAAAGTTAAGTGGTTCCAGTATTGCAATGTATTGCTAACAATTCAGTTTAACAGTCATTTGTTTATATACAGTTAAAGGATCTAACAGTTCAATTTAGAATTAAGTACACAGTTTAAATATCAAACAGTTTTAGTTGACCCATAGATTGGACCCAATCAGGTGCTACCACTCCAAGCCAGAGTGGACCTGGGAGCAATGGCAATGACGTGCTACTCTGCATTCTCCAAAGCTTCAGCATTACTGGAGCCTCACCATCAGATTGTTTTGTGTCATAATCAGGACACTCATTGGGCCACTTTGTCAGGGGGTCTTACCCTTCTGCAAAGTTGCAGTCCTTGTATTCTACAGCCCTAACCAACTGGGTCATGAATGATTTACAAAGAAATTCTGAATGATTTATGAAAAGACAGAGGGATGGTGCTTAGATTTATTAAAATTTATTGCTAAGAATTAAATGGGTAACTGTTGTTTACCAATGACATAATGTAATGGTGAGTCAGACACTTTACAGTTACTTAGGTTGGTAATAAATGATTGTAAAACACCTGACTAGTCCTGAACATATTGATTTCTCCTGTATCGTTTTGTAAAGACTTGCTTATATGTTGCTGCAATCTCGTAAAAAAAATAAACATGTGAGGGTATGACTCATAAAGATCCACGGGTCCTATGGCCCAGGGAATGTTAATGCTTCACTTGGTCGTGGAGCAAGCATTGCAACAGGAAAAAGATGTTTTGTGTGTGTGTGTGTGTGTGTGTGCAGATCAATTAGAAAAAATTTAGCGAAATGTTTTTAAGTAAAATCAGTGCTAAAACTGGTTACCTTGTAAAATCTTGTCTATTTTATCTTGTTATACTTCAATCTGTTCTACTGGGGATGTAGAATACACCGACTGCCTTTCTACCGAGAGTTAAGACCCCCCACTGCCACCGAGTTATGACAGTAAACCATCTGATGATGAGTCTCCAGCCTTGGAGATTTTAGGGAATGTGAAGTATGCCTTTATTGGCATTGCTCTTAGGTCCACTCTGACCTGGAGTGGTTGCACCTGATAGGGTCCTATCAATGGGTCAAATAGAACAAACTATATGCAAAAAAAAAAATGACTAATTTTTAATTGAATTGTTAGTGATACATAGCAATATTTAGAACCATTTAACTGTGTGCAAACAAATGATTAATGTTAAATAGAATTATTGGTGTTAGATTGGAATACTTGAAACTATTTAACTGTGTAGAAACAATAACAATTCTAGTGTGCAAACAAATTACATCTGACTCATTTAAAAATGAAATTACCTACAAACTAATGTCGTGTATATCTATTTATATGTGTACATACAAATGAATGATGTTCCATTGTGACTGTTAAATACCAATACTTGAACTGTGTGCAAAAAAGAGCTCAGGCTTGTTAAAGAATGTTATCTACAAAATGTGTTTACAAATCATATTCATATTTATGTATAAACAACATTTGGCATTAAATAAGTTACAATAGCTGATATGCCATAAAACCAAACCTCTGATCTATTCAGATTCACGCTCTTATTTTAGTGATTGGCATTAAATATCAATATTTTCTGGCCCAGTTGGTTGTGGCTGCAGAATACACTGACTGCATTTCTGCAGAGGAGTCAGACTTCCCCAATGAGTGTCCTAGATATGACACTAAACAATCTAATAGTGAGACTCCAGTAATTCTTGAGCTTTGGGGAATGTGGAGTATCCTTTCATTGCTGTTGCTCCCAGGTCTATTCTGGCCTGAAGTGGTTGCACTTGAAAAGGTCCTATTTATGCATCGAATAGAACTGTTTTATTTTTAAACTGAGTGCAAACAAATGACTGATGTTTAATTGAATTGTGATAGATAGCAATACTTGGAACCATTTAACTTAGTTGACATGTTAAAGTGAATTGTTAGAAATTGAACTGTTAGATCCTTTAACTGTGTGCAAACAAATGATTAATAGTAAATAGAATTATTCCTATTAGATGGAAATAAGTGAAACCATTTGTCTGGTGGGGTGGGGGAATCCCGGGCTCATTTAAAAATGTTATCAACAAAATATGTTTAGAAATTATATATTTAATATATGTATAAAAAGGATTTGGTTTTAAATAACCTACAATGGTTGATATACCATAAAACCGAACCTAATCAAACCAAATAAATATTTTCTTTTGATGTCGTCAAATCTCTTCGAGAAGAAATTTCAGTTTTGGAAAGAAATTACGATCCAAAAAAAAAAGATTAAATATATCACCCAGGTTGTAGAAAATGCTGATGCATCTTTGCAGAGGGGTAAGACTCCTCTCATGAGTGTCCTATGTATGGTACTAAACCATCAGATAGTTAGACTCCAATCCTGGACCTGATGCATCTTTGCAGAGGGCTGTCCTGGGTATGGTACTAAACCATCAGATGGTGAGACTCCAATCCTGAAGCTTTGGAGAATGTGGAGTACCCCTTCATTACCATTACTCCCATCTCCACTTTGACTTGGAATGGTAGTATCTGTTAGGGTTAAATCTATGAGTCAAACTATTTACTATTATTTACTCCTTTAGAGCTTTTCACATCAGTTCTAGCTGATGGTTTTTCACTGGAGTCTGAGTGACAGCAAGTCTCCTCAGGTCTCCAGGACTCGTCTCAGGATTCTTGCCATTCTCAGCAATGCTGTCATTTGGATAATCTCTTCCCTGTCCGCCAACTTTCAAGTCCTCCAGACCAAGGCACCAACCAAAATTGGCACAATCGTTACTATCATGTTTCACAGCTTTTTCAATTCTCTAGCAAGTTTGAGGTACTTATCCTTCTTTTCACATTCCTTCAGATTTATTCTGTGGTCTGCTGGGACAACAAAGTCGACAATTTTGCAAAATCTTTTTTTTTTTTTTTTTTTTTTTAATTATTATAAGGTCTGGTCTTCTAGGCAGGATTAGGGGATCCGTTTGTATGTTAAAGTCCCATAGGAGTTTATGCGTGTCATTTTCTAGGACAGGTGCTGGATTGTGCATATACCATTTTTTTAGTATGGTCAAATTTAAATTTCTTGCACATTTCCCGGCGGATCACCTTGCCGACCCAGTCGTCTCACCTTATACTCCTTCTGTGCTAATTTGCTGCATTCGCTTATGTGATTGATCGTTTCATCTCTGTCACTGCATAGCCTACATTTACTGCTTTGTTACGTCTTATCTATTCTCGCTTTGATATGATTGGTCCTTATGGCATTGTCCTGTGCTGCTATTAGGAGAGATTCCGTTTCTTTCTTAAGGTTTCCTTTTCTTAGCCAGGTCCAGGTTTTCTGGTGTGAGGTGTTGTTTATTAGTCCCATTTTTGTTTCCTAGTTGCTGTCATTCTATAGTCTGTTGTGTTGTCCGTATCATTTCTGATGGTTATAATTAGTCCTCGCTCATGTTTTTCTATGTAGAATGACCAGTCAGCTGGAGCTGTAGAATATAACCCCTCCAATGGGTATGTTACTAAACCACCAGATGATGAGGCTACAGTCTTAGATCTTTGGGGTTTGTGATGTACCTCTTCATTGCCATTACGCCCAGGTTTTCTCTGGTCTGGAGTGGTAATGTCTGTTAGGGTCCCATCTTTATTTATTGGAGGTGCCCGTGGTGTAATGGTTATCGTCATAGAAAATGGACACGGCGACACAAGTTCAAATCCTGGATGAGATTGATTGCATTTCACATAGCATTAATACCCTTGGGAAAGGTATAAATCCAATTATTCTCCTTCCAGCTACAGGTCAATAGTAGGACAGACTAGGTTCTTCAGCCTTGGTGAGGCAACTAGTCTAGAAAGAAAACTCTGAATTCAAACCTGTAAAACTCCGCTTAAAAACTGACCTTGTGTCATATCCTGCCTGAGTGGAGGGGTTGGTAAATATGGTTAGGGTCCCATCTTTGGGTCAAATAGAAATATTTTATCTGTTACTAAAGGATTATTATTAGTAGCTTCATACCATTTAACTGAGTGCAAACAAATGATTAAAATTAAATCGGTGTGAGATGGCAATGCTTAAAACTGTGCAAATGAATGATTATGGTTGAGAGGGAATCTCCATGGTATAATTATTAAAGTGCTGGATTGTAACCTTGAAGTAAGCAAGTTCAAACTCCAGTCTTGCTATTATGTTCATTTTTGGATTAATATCCTTGGGAATATAGGTAAAGTTGGCAACCATAGTTGAGAGCGACCCAAAGGCTCCCTTTTCAATAATGACTACACTGAGGTGTACGAGAGTCCGCTACTCCTTCCCCTGGACTGCTCCACTTTACCCTTGATACTTACCTTATAATGCTGAGTGTTAAGTGAGGAGGTATCAAGTATCATTTTTTGAGTCTTTGTTATGACCCAACCTGAAACTGAACCTCAATCTCCCAGACCATTGGCAAACCTATTATGAATCCTCTTATTCTCCTAGCTATGGGCTAAATAGTATCACTGTAATTGGGTTTAATGGTATATCAACCCTTGTTGGTTATTCAATGCCAAATCCAGTTTTTGCAATGCGCACACACACACACACACACACACACACACACCTAAAATGCATCACATTACCTCTGAAATTTCCACTTGTTTTATTTTGTGAGTTTGTCTATAAACCTATGAGAATAATTTAAAATCATTCAGTTTTTATACTTTTGATCACACCTTGACGAGCAAACATGAGAGTTAAAACATTTTCTCTTTTGCATGTTTGGAAAAAAACAAAGCAATTGGGTTTCTGGTATGTAAAGCTATATCTTCAACATTAAATAACCCACATAGAATGATATTCCATTAAACAAAAGAAGGAAACCAAAGAATGATGTTGAATAGAATTATCAGTGTTAGATAGCAATACTTGAAACCATTTCATGTCTTAGCTATGACATTAAACTACATCTGAGGTGAGGCTCCTGTAATGCTGGAGCTTTGCCGACTGGGCAACTGGTTGGTTGGTTTTAAAGCGTATCAATGTTTTCGGGTCTGGAGATCTGGGAAATGTGGAAGATCTCTTCCATGCCATTTATTACTCGCTGGTTCACTCTGGCCTTAGGTGGGAGTACCTGTTAGGCACCCATGGGTCAAATCATCATCATGGCTCTGACTGCACAGATTTCTCTTAATCTCTCTCTCTCTCTGTCTGACCCAAAATGGTGGTACTTGACAGGGTTCAAATAGAATGCTTGAATTTTTTTATTAGGGATTATTATCATCATTAATTATTTGAAACTTTGCAGCAGTGTGTAAGTTGTTTGTATTTGATAGGAATACTCGATAAATAGAATTACTAATGTTGAATAGCAATACTTAAAATCTCTTAACTGTGTGCAAACAATAAATAGCAATAGTTGAAACCATTTAACTGTGTAAAAAAAAAAAAAAAATGATTAAGTAGAATTATAAGTATTAGCAATACTTAAATCTATTTAACTGTGTATAAACAAATAAGCTCTTTCTCATTTAAAAATAAAGTTACCTACAACATATTCCCTTACACACACACACACACACACATATATATATATATATATATATATATATATATATATATATATATATATATATTACGTATCTATTTAAATGTGTGCAAACAAATGACAGATGTTAAATTCTAATTGTTACATGGCAACTTGTGTGATAATTTAACTGAGAGCCAACAAATGAAGTAAAGTAAATAGAATGATTTATACTACCTGAATACTTATGCCAAACAGAATTGTTTGAATTAGAACTGTTTGACTAAATCGAATAGCTTGAAATAGAAATGTTTTTGACAATTAAACCATACTTACATTAAAGCTGCGTACTTATGTTAAACTGAATTGTTTGAAATGGAACTGTTTTTGGCATTAAACCTGTACTTACACTAAACTGAATTTTTATATATAGAACTGTTTTGACATTTAACTGTGTATAAACAAAATAGCTGAATTAGAACTGTTTGAATAAACTGAATGGTTTGAAATAGAAATGTTTTTGACAATTAAAGTGTGTACTCATGCTAGACTGAATTATTTGAAATAGAACTGACAATTCGTATAAAAATGGATTTGGTGTTAAATAACCTACAAAGGTTGATGTGCCATAAAAACCAACCAACCAACGAACATTCACACACACACACACACACACACACATATATACACACACCAATCCCTCCGCTCAGGCAGGATGACACAAGTCAATTTTTAAGCAGAGTTTAACAGGTTTTAATTCATTTTTCCTTCTCCTAGACTAGTTGCCTCACCAAGGCTGAAGAACCTGTTCTGCCCTACTATTTACCCATAGCTGGAGGGAGAATAATTGGATTCATACCTTTCCCAAGGGTATTAGTGCTATGTGAAATGCAGTCTCGTCCAGGAATTGAACTCATGTCGCTGTGTCCATTTCTTACAACGATAACCATTACACCATGGGCACACACACACACACACACACATATATATATATATATATATATATATATATATATATATATATATATATATATATATATAAAATCAGAAGAAAATAGTTTAAGAGTTTATCAGTCAGTAGTAATCTAAGGTGAATAGGAATATTCAGTTGAGTGTTCAGCGTCAACGGCTATCGAATATATAATTAATTTCCGATCAAAAATATATTAAAACTAATGTGCAGTGTGAAAACATTTTTTATAAATTTAACAAAAAAATTCAATTTATCAGTTAAGTACTGAATTGATTTTTTTTTTTTTTTTTTTTTGTTAAATTTATTAAAAAAAATATATATAGTGTGTTTGTGTAAACAAGATTTAGCATTGAATAACCCACAAGGGTTGATATGCCATCAAACCCAATAACCTAATCTCAATACATCACATTACCTCTGAAATTTCCACTTAAATTTTTTGTGTCTATAAATCTCTGACCATAATTCAGAATTATTCATTTTTTATACTTTTGATCACACCTTGTCTAGGAAACATGATACTTTAAACATTTTCTCTTTTGTGTTTTCAAAAAAAGAAAAAATGGGTTTCTGGTACTTAAAGCTATTTTCATTTTGGGGTCTCACCTTATTCATGGCTATTGGGCAGACATTTTAGCAGTTGTAAAATATATCTGGGATGATACTACTTGGGTTTCAAGCTAGCTTAATCGGGTGTCTTCCTTTTTTCTCTCTGGCTTAATTATTACACACTCTCCAATTGAGAGACACAACTTATGGGTCTTATCTCTACTTTGTAAAAGGAATTCTGGGAATGTTTATGAAAATACAGTTATTAAAAGGAAAAACAAATTAGATTTGGTGTTGTTGGGTGGGGATATAACTATAATTTCCTCAGTGTGAAGATTTAAACCATTAAATATACAATGAGATGAGATTGCTTACCAATCCTGTTTCGTTTATGTAAATATTTATTAAGAAGAAATATCTTAGTCTGGTGCAAGACAAAATCATTGGGGTTATCCTATGAAGAGTAGCAATGAAATTATCTTAGTCACAAACACGTCTGATTTTCATTTGTAAATCTATCTTGAAATATACATTTTTATATATATATATATATATCATCATCATCTTGACATGCCATCAGCATGGGTATCCCTGATCCTCTCTTGCCACCCCTCCCTGTCGTTCATCGCTTTAGGCAGGTCCTCCGGGCTACACCCCCTATCCTCACAGAGCTGCTGTAAGTAGGTTCAAGCTGGTCGCCCTGCTTTTACTCGGCCATGTGTAGGGGTCCATAGGAGTACATCACTAATGAGCTTGTCCCTACTTCTGCATGTCTGGTTCATTTATTTGGATAGTTTTTGTGATGGGTGGTAGGTGGCTGTACAGCTGCTATTTTCTGAGGTGCTGCCTCCAGGACCTGTTCAATATTGCTCACAGCATTTGTGTAGTTGCTGTCAAGCTTTTCCTCCAGCCTTTGAGTTAGCGTCTATGTAGTGTATCCATATAGTAGTATCAACATGATCACTGCTTGGAAGAAACTGCGTTTCATTTTATCAGTCAGGTCTGACTTCAATATGACCAATAGCCTATTGATAGTTGTCCATGCCTTTGTTAGTTGCATGTCAATGTCTGTCTCGGTCGATGAGACACTGCTTCCTAAGTGGGTGAACTTGTCAACTAGTTTCAGAGAGCTACTCTCTAGTGTGGAAATGTCATCTGTTTGATTAAAGCACATATATTCCGTTTTGTGTGCATTGACATGGAGGCCAATGCTTGTGGCAGCTCATTCTAGACTCTGCAGTAGGGTTTCTGCTTGGGCGGATGCATTTGCCAGAATCACTATGTCATCGGTGTAGTCGGTGTCAGTAATTGTTTTTGCGGGGTACCTTCTGCTTCTTTTCTTTGTCAGCTCAAAAATGTTATTCATTCTTGTTGGTTTGTAGCTTTCAGTTTAGCTTTGGCAGTGCTATTCCTTCTGCTTGCTTCTTTTATCATTTGCCATGCTATCCTAGATTGCCTATCTTCCACTGTTTTATATTTATATATATATATATATATATCTCCTAAAGGGTAACGTGTTTGCCTATGGTCTAGGAAACCGAAGTTCAATCTCTGGTTAAGTCATACCAAAGACTCAAAAAATACTACTTGATGCCTCCTTGCTTAATACTTAGTATTATAAGGTACGGATCAAAGGTAAAGTGGAGCAGTCCAGAGAAAGGAGTTGTGCCCACTTCTAAACTTCGGTGTTGTAGTTATTGGAAAGGGAGCTTTGGGTCACCCTTGACTATGGTCACTAACTTCACTTTTTTTGTATGTGTGTGTATAATATAAAACACATATAATATACTGATCTTATTATAGCAACATACCCGAAAAAAGAAAACATGTGTACAGACAACAATATGACTGGTTGTGAGCAGTTTATAGGTTTCAAGTGAGAGAGAAAGAGAGAGACAAGACAGGTAGCGAGCAGTTAAAAGGTTTCAAGTAATTGAGAGACAAGACAGGTAGCGAGCAGTTAAAAGGTTGCACTTACTCTGAAACGAGAGCATAGCTGAAAACTTTTCTTTTGTCAACATTACTACCTCTCTTATAAACTAGAAAAATTTGAATTAGTTTCTCTTGTTTTATTAGGATTGGTATTTTGTTGCTACTATAAAATTTTCAGCCCTGCCCTTCTTTCTGAGTGAGGCTTAGAACTTTTAGAACAACAGTTGTACACACACACACACACACACACACACACATATATATATATATATATATATATATATATATATATATATATATATATATATTACTTGAAACCATATAATTACTTGCAAATTATTGCTGTAAGGAATACTTGAAATCATGTGCGTAAACAAGTGATTAACTGGAATAATAACTTGAAACCATATAAATATGTACAAATCTTTAGTATTAGAAATAAAAGTAAAGTTGGTGACCTTAGTCGAGGGTGACCTGAAGGCTCCCTTTTCAATAGCTACTACACTGAGGTGTATGAGAGGGTGCTACTCCTTTTCCTGGATTGCTCCACTTTACTCTTGATTTGTACCTTATAATGCTGAGTGTTAAACAAGAAATCATAAAGTACCATGTTTTGAGTCTTTGGTAGAACTCGACCTGGGATTGAACTCCAGTCTCCCAGACCATTGGCGAACACTCTACTCATTGGCCATTGACCTAATAAGTAGAGTGAGTACCAAAGACTCAAAAAAATGATACTTGATGCCGCCTTGCTTAGCACTAAAATGTGAGGATCAAGGGTAAAGTGGTGCACTCTTGGGAATAGAGTAGCGCCGGCCCCTACACTTCGGTGTTGTAGTTATTGTAGTAGTTGGGTCACCCTCGATTAAGGTCACCAACTCTACATTACTTAGATAGAAATACTTGCAACCATATAACTGTGTGCAGACAAATGATTATTATTATAGACAAATAGTTACTCGGAACTATATAAATGTATACAAATTATTGGTATTAGATGGGAATACTTCAACCCATTTGGCTGGTGCTGTAGAATACACTGACTGCATCTCTGCAGAGAGGTAAACTCTCCCCTCCCAATATGTCCTAGATATGACATTAAACTATCTGATGGGGAATGCGGAGTACCCCTTGATTGTCATTGCTCTGTGGTCTAGAGTGATAGCACCTGCAAAGGTCCTCATTTAACTGTTTATAAACAAATGACTGATGTTTTATTGAATTGTTAGCCATACATATCAATACTTAGAACCCTTTATCATTATTGACTTAGGCTAAATTGAATAGTTAGAAATAGAACTGGTTGGTCCTTTAACTATGTGTATCTAAAAAATGTATTCACAAATCATATATAATATTTATGTAAAAACAGGATTTGGCATTATATAACCAACAATGGTTGATATGGCAAAATCAAATCAATGGGAATACTTCCAACCAGATGGGTGCGGACAAATGATTATTGACTGATAATTAAAAAAAAGATTATTTCAATGGAACATTGAATCAAACATTTCTGAAGGAATCAAACTCCTACATCATTAAATAACCCATTAGCAGTTGATATGCCATTTAAATAAGCTAAATTAAAGAAAATGCTGTGCATGATCCTTTATATATATGTATATATTTTGAATATGGATCCTTTCACATGGGTGGGCTAGTGTTGGCCAACCAACAAGAGCCTACTTAAAACAGTTTGGTACAAACATGGAATGTAGTCTGGAGGACTTACTGGGAGTAATGTGTGATAGGGACTAATGGTGAGAGAGAGTCAAGGAAATCCATGCTAGCTGTCTTACCTGATGATAATGTAGGCATACTTATTCCATGAGTGATTTTGTTGATGGAATTAAATGTAATCAACATCAATTCAACTTTTAATTAAATGAATCACATTAATTCTAAAATGTCAACTGAATTTATTTTTTTTTAAGTAGTTGCATTTGATTATTAACCTACGACTGAAACTTTCAAAACAAAATTTAGCTACTGCAAAAAAGTATATACCATTAATTCATAAGAATTTCTATTTACATTATTAGATTGTTTATGTAAATGTCATCTTTCAAGAACTGCAATAAGTAAAGAATTCAATAGACAGAGAAGAAGAAGTTGAATACTTACTGCAAACCAAAATTGTCAAAAGATGCTATGTAATTGGCCCACTTTCATTTTCACCAAATCAGGAGCCATTGAATGCTTTATATATTCCCAGACTATAACCAGTTCCCTATTGCCCAGTTGGCTGGAGCTGTAGAATATACCTACTGCATCTCTGCAGAAGGGTAAGACCTCCCCCCCAACAAGTGTCCTGGATATGATACTAAATCATCTGATGGTGAAGTTTCAATAATGCTGGAGCTTTAGGGAATGCAGAGTACCCTCTTCATTGCTATTGCTCCTAGGTCCACTCTGACTCAGAGTGGTAGTACCTAATAGGGTCCTATCTATGGGTCAAAAAGAACAAACTATGTATGCAAACAAATGACTGATGTTAAATTGTGACTGTTATATAGCAATACTTGAAACCATTTAACTGTGTGCAAAAAAGAGCTCAGGTTCATTAAGGTTATTTACAAAATGTGTTTACAAATCACATTATATATTTAATATATATGTATAAAGATTTGGCATCAAATAACCTACAATGGTTGATATGCCATAAAACTAAACAAACCAACCAAATATGTCTTATATTGAACCAGGGCTTCTCAAAGTGGTTTATATAAACCTCTAGGAGTGACTAAAATTTTGGCAGAGTGAATAAAAGAGTTCTATGGGGGTGGGGGGGATTTATTAGTTTGCATTTATAAATCCCTTTAAAAAAAAACACGAAATATTACTTGATCTTGTAGATTAGGTGTCAAATATTGTAGGACTATGTCATTAGCCTATCACCCATTCAAGTTGAGGCTGTAGAAGACACTGACAGCATCTCTACTGAAGGGTAAGACTCCTGACTCCTACTTGCCCAGTTGTCTGGGGCTGTAGAATTCAATCACTGCTTCTCTGCAGAGGGGTAAGACCCCACCTCCACCCAACAAGTGTCCTAGATATGGCACTAAACAATCTGATGGTGAGGTTCCAGTAATGCTGAAGCTTTGGGGAATGTGGAGTACCCCTTCATTGCCATAGCTCCCAGGTCCATTTTGGCCCGGAGTGGTAGCACCAGATAGGGCCCTATCTATGGGTTAAATAGAAATAACTGCATACTTATGCTAAACTGAATTGTTTGAATTAGAACTGTTTGGCTAAATTGAATAGCTAGAAATAGAAATGTTTTTGACAATTAAACTGTTCTTACATTTAAACTGTGTGCTTATGCTAAACTGAATTATTTGAAATGGAACTGTTTTTGATATTGAAACTGTACTTACACTAAACTGATTTGTTTATAGAACTGTTTTGGCATTTAACTGTGTGTGAACAAAACCTCTTCTTATACTAAACTGAATTAGCTGAATTAGAACTGTTTGAATAAACTGAATTGCTTGAAATAGAAATTTTTTTGTGTACTAATGCTAAACTGAATTGTTTGAAATAGAACTATTTGCATAAAAATGAATTGACTAAACGGATTAGCTTGAAATAGAAATGTTTTTGACTGAAACTCGACTTACACTAAACTGGATTGTTTAATATAGAACTGTTTTGACATTTAACTATGTGTTAACAAAATCTGTACTTATACTAAACTGAATTAGCACTGTTTGAATAAACTGAATAACTTGAAATAGAAATATTTTTGACATATAAACTGTGTACTCATACTAAACAGAATTGTTTGAAATAAAACTATTTGCGTAAAAATGGATTTGGCATTAAATAACCTACAAAGGTTGATATGCCATAAAACCCAACCAACCACTGCTGACCTCTACAAGTGTCCTGAATATAACACTAAGCAATCAGATAGTGAAGTTCCATCAATGCTGGAACTTTGGGGATTGTTGAGTGTCCCTTCCTTGCTATTTCTCCTAATGCCACTCTGACCCGAAGTAGTAGCACCTGATAGGGTCTTATCTCTGGGTCAAATAGAACTGTTTAACATTTGAACTATGCAAATAAATGACACATGCTAAAGTGAATTGTTCAAAATAGAACTGCTTGATCATTCAACTGTGTGTAAACGAATGACTGATGTTTTAATTGAATTGTTAGTGATATATCGCAATACATGGAACCATTAAACTTTGTTGACTAATGCTAAATTGAATTTTTTGAAGTAGAACTGTTTGATCTGTGTGTAAAGAAATAACTGATGTTCAATTGAATTGTTCATAATACACAGCAATACTTTGGACAATTTAACTTTGTTGGCTTATGTTTATGAATTCTGTATATCTGATATAAACTGGATTTGGCATTAAATAACCTACAATGGTTAATATGCCATAAAACCAAACCAAACCCTATATATTTAATATATAAGTATAAAAATGGATTTGGCATTAAATGACCTACAATGGTTGATATGCCATAAAACCAAACCAAACAAACCAGTCATTTTATAAGAGTTTAATTAGTACAACCATACAGTAGATCAGATTTCCATATGGTCGCTTTCAGTAGATGATATTGCTACTGAGTTATTAAAAAAAACTTATGTAATTCAGACGATTACTGCTAACTTTTCTAATTCTTTGTTGTTTTACATTTATTTTTAGGAATTCTGCTATTTCCTTGGTGCCTGCTTTTGTTTGTTCATTGCTGGTATTGTAGCAGCTGTTTGGGGACAGGTTCCTGCTATTGGTGCTGCCGCTGTAAGTATCTTTTATTATATCTTAAAACCATTTACTCCAGAGAGAACAAATATCTCATTGTCGTCTAAGAGTGAGTTGTAAAGGCAACCGCTTATCTGGCATGAAATTGTTACTGAAAATAAATTGATAAACTTGACAAATAGTTGAATCTGTTTGTCAAAAGCATTTGAAGCCTTATCTTTCCTCCCAAATTTCTCTACATAGGTTATGTGATGTTAGCAATGGTGATGAGATTACGACCATGGATATTATTCATAATGGGTTTAAAATACCAGGTTTTTGAAGACTTACAGAATGACTGCTATGTTGGTATCTTTATATATAAACAAATGTTGTGAAGTGGGATAATCCTGAAAGGCAAAGTAATAGTCATAAACTTGTTGAGACTTGTAAAAGTAAAGAGGATATCCTGCATTCAATTGCTCTGTCAGCAGGTGTTCTAGATGGCATCCAATTTCTGTACAGAGCTGATGAATATAAATTTTTTTCTGGTTGGCCAACACTGATCTGCCCATGTGTTGTATTGCATAGGAATACCTCACTTATAAATTGGTCCTTACTTCATCAGCAGTATCCATCATGTTGTTCTTCAATGGTTTGTGAGATGCGCGGTAGATGGCTGAACAACTGATGTTTTTGTTAGGTGCTGTTTCCAGGATTTGTTCACTGCAGCATTTATGTCTTGTCCCCATATAGCTTTTTCTCCAAGCATTTCATTAGAGTCTGAGTGGTGCAACCATATAGTAGTAAAAACATGGCTACAGCTTGGAAGAATTCTTGTATTTCACCAGAGAGATCAGATTTTCACATGATCGATAATCTGTTGATAACTATCTATTTTACCTCTGTGTGTGTGTGTGTGCTGAAAACATCTACTGACATATATGAACTGGTCTACTAATTTCGGAAGCTTTCAGTAGATGCAATATTACTACCAAGGTATATGAAATGGTCTACGAATTTCAGAAGCTTTCATTAGATGCAATATTGCTTGCTTGGTGGGGGTGGGGCAACAGACTCAAAGTCTGCTCTGGGTGGCACACACTCTAGCTATGACACTGATTCCTGTTTACATTTTTTGTATTGTTGTTTAAGAGTTTTTTTTTTTTGTGCGGGGGGAGGTTGAACATGGTTCTATATATAGATATAAATAAAAGTAAATATCTTATATATATATTGTGTTGTGGCTAATGTACTGGACTCTGACATCGTAATAAGTTTGAATTCCAGTTGCCTTATGTTCACTTTCAGACTTATGCCCTTAAGGTATAAACCCTCTTATTCTCCCAGCAATGGGTTAAATAGTACCTCTACTAAATTTAGATTTAATTTGGCTTTAATTTAAATGTATCTAACCGAATTTGGGTTAAATTTAAAAGTATAGAACTGGAACATATATAACTGAATTTGGGTTAAAAATCCTGTGTAAAATATACAAGGTTTTCCAATCAAAATTTTTCAATTTGATATTATTATAAATTGAATGACCATGACCAGAAAATCCTGGAAGCACTGTGCACAACATACGGAACCACTGGACAGCTATTTCAACGTTATTTGGTCTCATCAGCCATGTATACTGTGTTTTTTTTTTTTTTTTTTTTTTTTTTTTTTCCCTCCCCTCTGGAGATCGAATCCGTGACCACAGAATGCAGAGCCAAAACTCTACCACTGAGATACTAGTCTACATCTCACACAAGCAATGCCAAATTAACTATCCATGGCAATTGCACGGCCAGTTAACCAGTTGTCTTGTAGTTACATTTGTACTCTTACTGAGGACATGATCGCCTCCTGGGCTATAGATTTCCCAAGACAATTGGAGATACAAATTTACGTAATCATAACTTCATAGGTAAGGAAATACATGTATTTTTTTTAAATTGAGAAATTGCATCATAACTTGAATTAGTATGACCAGAAAATCCAGCAAGCACTGTTTGCAACATATTGAACCACTGGACAGGTGTTTCAACCTTATTAGGTCTCATCAGTATACAGTGATTTCCTCCACTGGAGATTGAACCAGTGACCATAGAAAGTAGATATTATTAAACATAAGTCATTTGCTTAGCTTAGTCTGGCACAAGGCCAGAAATATGAAAAGTTTTTTTGGCATAGTGTTAATATCCTGGACTGCCACTTTTGTGCTATTATGTTCATTTTCAGACAAATGCCCTTTGGAGAAAGTATGAACTCTCTTAGCCTTTCCCAGCAATAGATTAAATATTACCACTACTGTTCTTCTACAATGATGGCTTTGCCATTAAATAACCCATGAAGGTTTATATGCCTTTAAACAAAGGAACAATAATCGATAAATGAAAGTCAAGTAATTGCTGTTGGAGGTACTATAAACTGCAGTGTCAGTCAGTGGGTGTTGCAAGTTTTATACACTGGCTTTGCAGCCCTGGGAACACCCCACCTGCATCCCAGTACTCTAGTTAATCTTTTATTTATTGTTGTCTAAAAAGAATATCGATATTAATTTTTCTTTTTTTACTTTTTCTTTCAGTTCTTTACATTTGCTACTCTCGCTGTTGCAGCTGTGGAGACTTTTTTCTTGTATCGTGATTTCCAGGCCGCAAAGTCTGCCGCTGGTCCTGCTAACATTGGCACGGTAGAGTCGACCACAACTACAACATATGAGACTCATCCCCAGTACTAAGTAAATGACTGGTCACACTGGACATACTGCTTCAAGGCCACTCCCACAGACAACCAGGCCAGCCAGTCAGTGTGCAGAGAAATGGTTCAAATTGGCAAAAAAAAAAAAAAAAAGAAAAAACAATTTTTAAAAGTGGAAGGGCGATGGCAGCCGGGTTATTGCAGTGTAGAATTTGGCAGTCCTAATGTGCGTCTGTCTTGGTGCGTCTCCTTTTTGTGTGCTTATGCGTGTATGTATGAATGTGGGTGTGTGTCTATGTAAGTCTGTAGAACCAGAATACGTTGTGGAATTGGTAACAATAATGTTTTTGATCCTATAAAACACTTTGTTAGTTACTATTTCTATGTTAGCATTAGTCAAGGTTCTGCAACATTGGCAAGAGATTTTTCCCCCGATGCGTTACCAGTTTCCAATATTTTTCTCTACAAATGGTAGCATATAAAAAAAAAAAAAAAAAAAAAAAAAAATTAAAAAAAAATGATATATTTGTAAGAAGAGGTATTTAAAAAGAAAAAAAAATGAAAAAAAAAATGAAAGACCCCCCCCAATCTAATATATATATATATATATATATATATATATATATATATGAAAACAAATTATTATCATTACTGAAATTATTATTCTAAACCTAGCATTTTGGTTCTATTTTTTAAAGTTTAATATTGCGGAAAGCTGTAAAGATACAATGCTGTCCACAATTACCTGATTAAATTTTTGTTTATGAAAAGAAAGAAAGAAAATCAAAGATTATTACACAGAGATCTGTTCAGACGAGTATCCTCATCTTAGTTGTTGTTCTTCATATTTTAGAATATCCCTTTCAGTTATATGCGTCATAGTTACTTTAATAATGGGGCCCATGTGCATACACATGAGCAAGTTCCGAAATAACCCCAGTTCCTGCGACCAGTCACACATGTATTGAACTACTGCAATTTTCTTTACTGATGGAAAAGGAGAAGTACTGCTGCATGATTTGGAATCTCCAGGACCAAGCTTGCCTCATTATTTTTGTTTTCTTACATCCTGTTTGAAAACAAGAACATGACTGAGGGAGCTGTGAACAGATTCAACAGTTTCCAGTATGAAGGATAGTCATAAAGTTTTAGGCATTAAATCCTGTACGTTTTTTTTTATGTTCAGTAACTTTCTGTGAATTTTGAACCAAGTTTTGTTGCATGGCCTTCACAAGGCAAAAAGCTGGCAGTGATCAACTTGTGGAAGAAGATGGGTAACTGAAAGAAAAAAATGCCATGTTAAAAGAACTTTTTATATCTCTTACGTGGTGTTAGTGAGACGTATGATCCAGTGACAGAGTGCTTGTCATTTGTTATGTTTGATGGGTCTGTTCTTTCAAAGCTCGACCCCGAATTAGGATATCTTGGAATGCTCCAACTTTTGAGTGGGTGCCAAGCAACAGCTTGATTGTTTGCTGTCTTGTAAGTCATCTGAATCTATGAAAAAGCTTAAGTCACATTACGCATGGTTATGCGTTATTTTTCAGCGACGTCCGCAATCCCACCAATCTCTTTGATCTCAGAATCAAACCATCATGCAGATCCCACCTGCATATCCGGAGTCACAAGTTTGATTCTAAGCATCCAGTTGTCAACAATAAACTCTTCTTACACATTATTTTGTCCAAAGACATTGATACTTCTCATCGCATAAATGAGACTTCGGATTTGTTAATTCTTTCTGATGGCATCATCTTTGTGATGCAGTTTCTATCCATTCCACTAAGCCAGAGAATATGATTTCCACTACTTGACCAAAGGATTGAACACACAATTACCAGATAACTAGATACACTTAACTAATCTAGGTAGTTGAGTTTAGTTCCTGGTTCAGGTAGTAGAAACCATATATCTCGGTTCTGGAGAAGAAGCAAAAGTGGCATCCGAAGAACAAAGTAACTGATACACGATATTTTGATAGTATTGGTTGTGGAATGAGAATTATTTATTACCATGGATTGAATGAAGCATTTGGCATGAGGTTTACAATTCCCAGACGGTAACTGAATATGATGTACACTCTGAAGAAGGCCAGAGGTACAGCTGAAACATTAGGACTATAACACTAAAGATATAGACACTAGTCTGAATATATCAATGTCTATTAATGATTCTTCATCTCTGATATTGATGCATATTTGCATCAGTTACCAACTTGATTTAAAGTAAATTCTAAAATAGTTTATTATATGAAATAAAAAAAAATTATATATATTCACTGTTATTTTTTCAATGGCGTGGACTCTTCCATTATAAATTGTTTTTTTTTTTTTAATTTAAAAAAAAGATATATAATTCCTGTTTTTGAGCATTGAACATAAAAATATTACAATACTTATTTTTTCTTTGTCCTTTTCATCAATCTTAAAGAATGGAGTTATTAAATTTATATTTTGTCTTGAATCTCTTAGTTTCTATACAATTATTTGTGAAAAAATTATGAAGTTTTGTACAATTTATATTTAGAAACCAATTAAAATTTTAAATTATAGAACCAAATTTGGTTTTAAATTAATTTTATAACTGAATTTGGTTTTGATTTAAAGTATCAAACCAAATTTGGGTTAAATTTTAAAGTATAGAACCGAAATGGGGTTTAATTTAAAAGTGTATAACTGAATTTGGGTTTAAAATTCTGTGTCTGATATACAGAACATTTGGCTTAAAAATATTATTACAATTAGATATTATTAAATATAAGTTATCATTTGCTTAACTTAGTTTTGCACAAGGCCAGAAATATGTGGAAAGTTCCCCTTGATGCAAGGCCTGAAATATGTGGGAAGTTCCCCTTGATGCAAGGCCTGAAATATGTGGGAAGTTCCCCTTGATGCAAGGCCAGAAATGTGTGAGAAGTTCCCTTTGACACAAGGCCAGAAATATGTGGGAAGTCCCTTTGGCATAGTGCTAATGTGCTGGACTGTGACATAGTAAGATCAGACTCCTGTCATGCAGTTACATTCATTTTTTGGTCGAATACCTTTGGGAAAAATATGAACTCCCTTATTCTGCCCAATTCCAGCTATAGATTAAATAGTGCCATTACTATTCTTCTATGAGGATATCTTTAGCATTGAATAACCTATGAAGGTTGATATGCCATTAAAGAAACTAAACCAGAGAAATATGGGGCCCCCAGTATGAATCAAAAAATGCTTTTCTAGTATAACTTCCAATGATTAAACCATTTGTGGTACTTCAATGCTAAGCACAGCTTATGTTAGGCACAAGGCTGCATGTGTGAGTTACCTTGTTAGCCTCAAACTCTAGTGATTAATCTTAGGATGAACTTGTTAAATGTTACAACTAATGAGCACCTGAATAAAGTGCCCATTAGTTATTTCCTAAGATTAACTTGGTTATGGCATAAGGCCAAAAGTATGAGACACAGAGTGAGTTCGAGTCTCACTAGTAATTGACTGCTAGCTTAACTTTTTAACCATTACCCCCTTTGAGGCGTCTAAGTAACCTGTCACAGGTTAGATCCCCTGTCTACCAAGGCTGTTATTAGTTCTCTGGCTTATCTCCAGGCAGTACCTACCTATCTCACTAAAAGGTAGTTGGGTTAGGATTAATGGCTGATCCCCCCCTCGCCAAAGGGAAATACCAATGGAGCCAAGCTATTTTTGGCACCACTTAATCGTGCACAGAAAGGGAACTGGGTAAACAAGTAAATAATTGAGGTATTTTTTTTAATTTGGTAATTCTAGGTTGAAGATCTTTTGCTGGGTATAGTATAGAACCTGATATTTTTATGAGACAATAGGTACAATACCGATTGGCGTTTATAATGTTTCTACGTTCGTTGTCTCTCTTCCTCTGGGCAACGGATTATGAAAAAAATGTTGGATTTCAAATGGATGTTTATTGTTGTGTAGAAAAATCAACGTAGGAAAATTGTAGAGTTGGACAGATTTAAATTCTATTTAGTAAAAAATAAAAATAAAAATAAAAAAAAATAATTAATTAAATTTGATGGCAGTGATAGTGGATGTATAAGTGAAGTATTTAGTCAACTGCAATAAACTTAAAAAAAAAAAAAAAAAAAAATTTTCAGGATATATAAATTTAAATTAAATGAAACCAGACGTATGTGTCTAAGCAAACTGTTTCAATAGATTATTTTAATGAATATTATATTAATATTAATAAATTTTGAATGTGTGTAAATTTCTTTGGTTGAAAGGAGAGGAATGTTTCTCTAGTTATGTATAATTTATTATTAGTATTATTTTCATTTTCACTCCAAATTATTTCTTCTGAAGTTCGTTTATTGGTTTATGAGCAATGGCCGAAAATTTGACTTCAAGGGTAGATAACTCTTCGTGACTCCCATCTCGATATAAAGAGTAATTTTTCAATTGCAATAAACCTGCGAAATTTCAGAAATAATATTTTTTTTCTCTAAGTGCGGTGTGAAAAAGATAAAATTCAATACACTGTACCTAATTTTTCTACCTATAGAGTTTTATTTAGTGGGGGTGGGGGAGTGAATATTCTAAGCAAGTGTACACAAATACATTAAGTGGTGGTAATTTTTTCCAAATTCATTTGATTAAAACAAAGAAAAAAGTAATGATAAACACTTATTTATTTTAAAGAATATTTTGTTGTCTGGGTTAAAAAAAAAAATGGACTATTCTTGTCCCATAATGGTAGTTACTTTTAGTGTATAAAATTTATATACAAATGTACCAACTATTATGGGACAGTAGCAGTAAAACTTTATATTTTCCATAAGAACTAAATACTCAAGCAATAAACAGTAAAGTACTATTTCTGTCCCATAATAATCACTACATTTAGTATAGGAAATTTATACAGAAATGTACCAACTATTATGGGAAAGTAGTTGTAGAATTTTATATTCTCCATGATAGAAATTAAGGAATATACAAATAAGCAATAAACGTTCGAGTAAATTACTTCTGTCCTGTAACAATTGATACATTTAGCATTGGAAATTTATATAGAAATGTACTATCTATTATGGGACATTCATTATTTTTACTACTTTTGTCCTTTAACAGTCATTACATTTACTGATTCATATATAAGTATTATGGGTCAGAAGTAGTATGTATAATTGATTATAAAAAGAATTATTAAAGTTCCAATTTTTAAAATTCCTTTTATTAAAGCAAAATCTGTTACCCAGGTTATTTATCTTATAAATTCAATTATCACTATTTTACTATAGAAATACAAATTTTTTTTTTTTTTTTTTTTTTTTTTTTGTCTGTATGAAGGTTTCAGGGTTATATCAACTTCTTGCCTCATGTGAAAGTGGCTAGGAGGTTCTAAAAACAAGGAGGCTCTCTTCTCGTCCCTATTTAGTAAAAAAAAAAAAAAAAATTAACAAAAAACAAAACAAAAAAAAAACTGCCTGTCTCATGCCTTAATGGCTGGAGGGAGTTGGAGGGGGGATGGTGAAGAATTTATAAAAAGAAAATAAATTCTTTATTTTGAAAAGAAAAAAAAAATTTTTTTTTTCCCAATCTGCCGTTGTATAAGCATTACATATAAAATGTGTTTGTGGTGTGTGTGTGTGTGTGTCTAATACACACACCTGTAGTGCATTTACATGCACACACGTTGGGTCATATGAATGTAATCAGGGTTGTAAGTTATGTTATTAACTGCCCTATTACTTTTTCTTCGCCCCGTCTAAAAATGATGCTCATTCTCACGTCTATAATACTGGCATAATACATTCTCATAAATGTCTACACAAATCTTAATAAACCTTGCTGAAATGCAATCAAGGAGGTCATCAGTGATGTTGCTCCGGCTTCATTGCAGATTTTGGGTTTCACAACATCATATCTGCTCCACCAGTAACCCCGACCTGTTTCCAGGTCGCCTCCTATCATGATTCGCTCCGAGTATTCAGGAATCTTTATATAGTGGACCTGAGATCCGCAACGGCCAATCAGAGACATTGTCACATGCATAAATAAGTGTTTCTCTTTGTGCGCCTTTTAGTATTACTACTACTGTACATGCGTCTATACGAATGTTCGTTGCTTTCTTTTAATAAAGAATGTAGTCTGTCAGAACAAATGTGTGTGTATGTGTGTACACAATATTCACTCTCAATACACGTGTATGTATAATTTTTACACACACATCTATAATACTCTCATACATACATACTCACATACACATAATGCGTACACAGTACACATACATATATAAGGTTCATATTCACACACAATACATTCTCTCTCACTCACACACACACACACAATACACTTGCACATATATATGTGTACACATACATTTTTGCAGATTGTATATCTATGCAATAATACAAAGCTTATTTTCACTCTAAAAAAATAATTTATTCTTTTTATAGAAAAGAGAAAAAAAAAATGCTTTCCCCCCCAATTTTGTTTTTGAGCTTAAAAAAAAAAATATTCAATCAATTTCTGCTTTTTTTTTTTTTCTCCTTCCCCCCCCTTCTTTCAACAAATTCCTTTTGATGAAAGAACACACATAAAACAGAAAATACCTTTCAAATCATTTCTTAAAAAAAAAAAAAAAAAAATTAAAAACCCTTCTTAACCAATGTTTATATCCCTTTAACATCTCTTTACACATTTGCTTGTTTTTAAATAATTATTTGATCAAGGCATTTGGTTGAATGAAATTGAAAAACTCAATATGGTATGTGTATAAAAAATATTGATGCTATTTCTGTCCTGTAATGGTTGATACACTTACATATAAATTTCATACACTAAATGTAACAACTATTGTGGAACAGGGTTAGTGTTGAGTACTTTTTACTTTTTATTATCAGTTGTTTCAATAGTATCTATTTGATCATTTTTCTGTGCTATATTGCAATGCTTTTTTTTAAGTGAGAAATTAATTTTGACTATTTTCCTTTTTTGTTTTGTTTTGGTTTTTTTTTTATTTAGAAAAAAATCACAATTCACTCTGGCTGTCAATTTGTGACAATGACAAACAACAGCACAAGGATAAAAAGGATAAGCACTAGATGAGATTTGAACTCTTAGTCTTCTGCCTTGGAGAAAACTTTATTAAATGTAAGATTGATGGCCCCAAAAAATTAAGATGAAGAAAAAAAATTAACTCAATAATCAAGATGAAATAAAATACTACATACTTAAGATTAATAAGAATAAAGTGTTCCTAATACTAATATATGGCACACACATATATATATATATATATATATATATACATACACACTTTCTTTAAAGAAAAAAACAAAGACCGGTTATTTTAGGATTATAAATTTATTTCCATCCTGTTTTGCGTTTCTGATGTAAATCAAAAACATGAAGAGAAATATAACAGGAGATGTGTGTGTGTGTGTGTGTGTGTGTGTGTGTGTGTGTGTGTGTGTGTGTGTATATATAAACAAGAAATTTAGAAATAGTATTCCGTTTCCATAATTAATTTATTTCACTTATTAAAGCTCGTCAGATGGAATTTGTTATATATAACAAATAAATATGAATTCCAGAGGGATTAACTGCCTTGTCAACAATGTTTAAAAAATGCTGAATATATTTCCTGTAGAGAGATAGACCTCCCATCATAAAAAGGGATGTCCTGGATCTGACGCTAAATGGCATCTGATGATGAGGCTTCAGTTCTGGTGGTCTGGAGATTGTGATGTATCCTTTCATTGCCATTACTCTCTGGCCCAATCTGACTTGGAGTGCTAGTACCTGTTAAGATCCCATTATTGGGTCTAATAAATCTGTTTAAAAATTATTTCTATGAGATAGGAATACTTGATGCCAGATGGATATTGTTAAGAATAGTTACTTGGAGTTATAGTTGATTACTAAGGATTATTATTAGTTATTTGAAACCATATAATTATTAGTATTAGATAGAATACTTGAAACATCTAATTGTGTATAAACTATTTGTATTAGAGTGGAATACTTGATGTATATGCAAAAACTCTTAAGAAACTACTCCATAAAAAACAGTAAATCTGAATCTATAATGAATGCAATTCCTTAACCTCTAGGCATAAAATAGTCCTCTACTTCTTGGCATTAAAATTAGTCAGAGATCCAGAAAAAGAGTAAAAAGTGACTTTAAAAAAAAAGTTTGACTAGAGTTTCTGTTGTTCCCGGACCTTTGATTTCCTGAATGTTAAAGTTGATATTATATCTAATTGGTCTACGTGGAGGCAAATGCGATATAAGTTCGGATTTTCCCTACACTCTTAGGGTTTATTATTTCTCATCTGTTCCTTTATAGAGACACTCGTGACATAAATGTTAGCGGAGAAAATCAAATTAGCAACCAGAGTTCAAATCCTGATCAAAGCTGTTCACATTTTCCTTTGTGCTGATGTCCTTGGGAAAGGCATGAATCTATATGTTCTCTCCCCAACTATGGGTATATAGTAGGGCAGATTGGGTTCTATAGTCTTGGTTAGGCAACCAGTCTAGGAGAAGGAAAACTCTGAATTCAAACCAGTTTTACTCTGCTTAAAAATTGACCATGTCATTTCCTATCTATGGTGGAGGAGCTGGGTAAACACAATTTTAAAAATATTTTTCTTAACATTGTGAGTGAGTTGTGAGTTGCAATTTTTTTTTTTTTTTTTTTTTAATAGACAAAAAAATGATACTTAGAATAAATGGTTTTAGATATTATATTTAAAAATAAAAATATATCTAAAAAAAATATAAGGTACAGTTTGTTTGGTAAAGCCTAAAAATAAATCAATTTTTTAAAAATTAAGATTCTGGCAAACCAGTTTCCTTCAAATATAAATTTGAAGTTATTTATGATTTGTAGTAGAGAGAAAGAACAAAACCTCTACCTTGAAACGTTTTTAGATTGGTAAATTTTTTTTTTTTTTTTTTTTTTTTTTAATATAGGTTTTTTTTTTTTGTTTTCTTTCTTCAAGTATAGGTAATTTTAAAAATTTTTTTTTTATTTGTTGTTTCTGTATGATTTCTCTCTCTTGGCTGATGATAGCAAATTTCATTGGCTCTTGTCTCTTCTCTTAAACAAAAAAAAAACAAACTTTCTATTTTCAATTTTTTATTTTTATCTGAAACTTCCCCCACCCAATATACCATTTTGATTTTTTTTTTTTTCCAGTTATCTTGTTTTCTTTAATAAAGAAAGAAAAAAAAAAAAGAAACAAAAAAATAAATAAAATAAAAAAAAAATCCCATGCAATTTGTTCATTTTCTTAACATTATTATTATTATTATTGTGTTTTTCAAAACCTGGACAATAAAAAGAGATTTTTCTTTTTTTCTTCGTTTTTTTTTTTTTTTTTTTTTTTCCCCTACAAAAACAAACACTTTAAATCGTTTGTTGTTTTGCTTTCCTTTTTCTTAAGTTTATATATACATTGACATGAACTTTATTTTTAAATTTTTTTTTTTTTTTTTTTGTGTTTAAAATTTTTTTGTGTGTTTACAAAAAATGTGGATTATTGGTGCCTTGTAATTTATCCGAAAATGCCATTTTCTTGTGTATGTATGTATGTGTATATATATATATATATATATATATATATATATATATATATATATATATATACACAGATACTCATGTATCATGGTTTTTATGAGACCTAAATTTTAGGTCGCACTCGCCAATGGCCCGGGAGATCTGGGTTCAATCCCAGGTCGAGTCATACCAAAGACTCAAAAAATGGTACTTGATGCCTCCTTGCTTAACACTCAGCATTATAAGGTACGGATCAAGGGTAAAGTAGAGCAATCCAGGGAAGGAGTAGCACCCTCCCCTACACATTGGTGTAGTAGCTATCGAAAAGGGAGCCTTCGGGTTACCCTCGACTATGGTCGCCAACTTTACTTATATTCAAGATACAAACTAGGCCAAGCCTTGGCCACTGATTTATACACTCAAACTTTGTCTCTTATGTAGGATGCAATTCCTTAATATTAGACTAAAACTTAGGTCTCAGAAAGTCACATGATACATTTGTATAGACATTATTTAAATCTGCCATTTTAAAAACTTATTTCTATAGGGTATTTTCACTCAAATCTTATTTTCTTTGGTGAATTTTCACATGAAGAAATGAAAAAGGTTGTAGAGAACTGTCTGGTGAATAGTGTTGCACTTTCACTATACTGTATTTCACAAAAAAAAACTCTTGATCATCACTTTGAGTTTCATAGCTCTGTTGATGTGACTTTCATGACCTATGGGTATTTAAAAAAAAAAAAAAAAAAAAAAAAAAAATATTAACTAGTAGATGTGGGACCAAGTGTTCAAAAAGGGCATGTTTATTTTACAATATTTGTATAAGTAAAGTTGGCAACTTTAGTCGAAGGTGACCTGAAGGCTTCCTTTTCCATAGCTACTACACTGGATTGCTCCACTTTACCCTTGATCCTTACCTTAAACAAGGTGGCATCAAGTACCATTTTTTTTATTTTTATTTTTATTTTTTTTTTTTTTTAGTCTTTGGTATGACTCAACCTGGGACTGAACCCGGTCTCCAGGCCCACTTGTGAACACTGGTCCAGTTATATACCTATCATAAAATAAACCCTCACTTTTAAATGTAAAATTCATGGAACATGTAGTCCACTCTGGCCTGGAGTGGTAGCACCTGACAGGGTCTTATTTATGGGTCAAATAGAAGTTTGACATTAAAACTGTGTATTTATGCTCAACTGAATTGTTTGAAATAGAACTGCTGGCATTTAAACTGTATTTGTATTAGAGAGAAATATGTGAAATGATTTAACTGGAAAAAAAGAGTTCAGGCTCGTTTAAAAATATTGATCACATGTATGAAAAGGGTTTGGCATTAAATAACCTACAATGGTTGATATGCCATAAAACCAAACCAAACCTGGAACATGTAAAAGTCATTTGTCACTATCATCATCACCAAATTTTGATGATGGCTCTCTCTTGCCATCTATCTGTCATCAATCATTCTTGGCAGGTCCTCTAGACGACATCCAGTGTCCGTATAAGAACATTGCTTATGAGTTTGTTTTTACTTCTTCAGCATGTCTTGTTCTTTTTATAGCTTTTGGAAAGGGATCCTTTGGGTCACGCTCAACGAAGGTTGCCAACTTTACTTTTTTTTTTTTTTTTTTTTTTTTTAATGGGACAATGGTTCTCCTTGAGAGAAATCAAGAATCACAAAGTTAAGCAATCTCTCATAATAATTGGTTCATTTAGAAGATGAAATTTACATTCAGTTGTACAAACCATTATGGGACAGAGGTATGTAAGTAAAGTTGGTGACCTTAGTCAAGAATGACCCTAAAGCTACCTTTTCAATAGCTACTACACCAAAGTGTAAAGGAGGGTGCTACTCCATCCCTTGGATTGCTCCACTTTACCCTTGATTCATACTTTATAATGCTGAGTGTTAAGCAAGGCTGCATCAAGTACTGTTTTTGAGTCTTTGGTATGACTTGACCTGGGATTGAACCCTAGTCTACCAGACCCTTGATGAACACGCTACTCCACTTTATATTCTGCCTGATCAGAAATTAAGAAATACACAGTTAAGCAATCAACACAATGGAGTAAAGTTATATATAAAACAAAGTATTAGCCCTGTCCTATAATACTTTTGACATTTAATGTATAAATTATATATGTAAATGTACAAACTATTATGGGACAGAGGTAGTGGATCTTTATTCTCTCTGATCGAAATTAAGAAATACACAATTAAGCAATCAACACAATGGAGTAAAGTAATATATAAAATGAAGTATTATCTTTATCCCATATTAATTGCTTCACTCAATATATGAAATTCATATACATATGTACAAACTATTATGGGACAGATGAAGTATAACTTTATATTCTCATTGATAGAAATTAAGAAATTCACAGTTAAGCAATCAATACAATGGAGTAAAATAATGTATAAAATGAAGTTCTATGTCTGTCCCATAATGATTGGTTCACTTCTTGTAAGAAATCTATATGCAAATGTACAAAGCATTATGGGACAGATGTAGTTGCATTTTATATTCTCTCTGATAGAAATTAGGAAATACACAGTTAAACAATCAACACAATGGAGTAATGTACAAATGTATTATGTCCCATAATAGTTGCTACACTTGGTCTATTACATTTATATACAGATGTACAAACCATTATGGGACAGAGAGAGTAGAACTATATTCTCTCAGATAGAAATTAGGAAATACACAGTTAAGCAATCAACACAATGGAGTAATGTAATGTATAAAATGAAGTATTATCTCTGTCCCATAATAATTGATATTTTTCATATTTAATATATAAGCAAAAGTACCTACTATTATGGACAGGTATTACGACTTTATATTCTCCTTGATAGAAATTAAGGGATTGCAGTAAAGTAATCAACATAATAGTGTAAATAATGTATAAATTTCTGTCCCATAATCATTCGTACATTTAGGTATGTATCAAGGGTTAAGTGGAGCAATCCAGGGAAAGTAGTAGTGCCCAACCCCATGCCTCGGTACAGTAGCTGTTGAAAAGGGAGCCTTCGGGTTACCCTTGACTGCAGTCGCTAACTTTACTTACTTATATATTTTTTTTTTTTTTTTCATCATACAACGTGTGGAAGCACGTGCGAAACCCTAGCCTCATCAGCCGCCATCCAGGGTGATAACACAGTTTCGGTAGCTCAAGGCGGTACTGCCTTTACTTACTTATATATACATATATATACACATACACATCTGTGGAGAGATTGATATGCTGTTAAAGAATCAAACTTAAACAATAACAATTGTAATATAATTCCTCTATTTGAACAAAACTATTTTACAATTATAATATAATTCTTCTATTTATATATATATATATATATATATATATATATATATATATAAAATAATAAATAAATATATATTAGATATATATATTTAATTCATAGAATTTAGACAGCGACCCCAGGGTTTCATGGAGTTTTTTGCAACTCTTATTATATATATATATATATATATATATATGTATTATTCGGTCCAGTTAAACCGGAGTTGGGAGTAAATGGAAATAAATTTATAATCCTAATGTGACCTGTTTTGTTATTTTCTTAAAGAAAAAAAAAAAAAAAAAAAAAATATATATATATATATATATATATATATATATATATATATATATATATCAAACAATAACGTTTGGAACATCTGCAGTTTTCTTTAATTTTGAGCATTAGAATAAAAAATCTTTACCAGAAAATCTAAATTTAAACTGCCATTGCTCCCATTGAAATAACACTGTTTTGATATTTAAACTGCGTTCTTATGCTAAACTGAATTGTCTGAAATAGAATTGATTTTGACATGAAAACTGTACTATGCTATATCGAATTATTCAAAAGAGAACTGTTTTGACATCTAACTGTGTTTGGACAAAAATTATACTGAATTGTGTGAATTAGAACTGTTTGATTAAACTGAATTGCTCTAAATAGAAATATTTTTGACAAGTAAACTGTGTATTTATGTTAAACTGAATTGTTTGAAATAAAACTAATTATTTGTATAAAAATGGATTTGGCATTAAATAACCTACAAAGGTTGATATGCTATAAAACCCAACCAACCAACCAACCAACTAAATTTAAACTTTTAGTTAATAACATGATCTAAATTTGATTCGAATGCAAAAAATAAAAATTTAACTTCTCAACAAGAATTTAAGGGATTCATTCTTTTTGAATATTAAAAGTCAAACTAAAAGAAAAAAAAGACATTTTAGCTGGCAAAAGTTCAACATATACAAGGGAGGTAACTCTTGAAAATAATTCTTCATTGCAATTTACTCAAAACTGATTATCACGTCATTCTATTTACAATTTTATACAAGAAAGTGCATTTGTCGGCGATTTTTCGGAAGATGTGCGAAAATTGGACTTACGTTGTAGTTGAATTATATTGTTATTTATACAATCAGCACAAGCGATCACTATTTGAAAATCAGACTGTTTTGTTTAACATTTTTGTCTTCATCATGTCACGTTGCTTGCACGGATTTCCCTGACACTCTCTCGACACCCGTCTCTATCGTCCTTTGCTCCCGGTAGGTCTTCCAGGCCACATCTTATATCGGCACAGAACTCTTGTATATAGGTTCTAACTGGTCGTCCTACCTTTGCTCGTCCTACCTTTGCTCGTCCATGGGAAGGGGTCCACAGGAGTACGTCACTTATGAGTTCGTCCTTACCTCTCCAGCATGTCTGGTTCGTCTAACTTGGATAGTTTTCGTGATGGGTGGTAGGTGGCCATACAGATGCTGTTTTGTGGGATGTTGTCTCCTGGACGTGTTCAATACAGCTCGCTGCATTCTTGTGTAATTGCCTTCAAGCTTTTTCTCCATACGTTTAGTTAGCATCCATGTGGTGCGTCCATATAGCAGTATTGACACGACCACTGCTAGGAAAAAACTGTGTTTTATTTTATTGGCTAGATCTGACTTCCATATGACCAATAGTCTATTGATAGCAGTCCATGCCTTTGTTAGTCGCGCGTTGATGTCATTCTTGGTTGATAAGATGCTGCTTCTGAGGTAGGTGAACTTGTCCACTAGTTTCATAGTACCACCCGAGCAGACTCGCGGCCGAATAGGCCCCCAGCTTCGGCTGGGCAACCTTCGGGTGGGCGAGCTGCACTTTTGTCCCCTTTGTCACCCATATACGGCACTAGACCAAGCGTCTAGTTTAAGCCGTAAACTGGCATACGTGCCCGGATCCACATTTGGGTTCGTGAAACTGCTTGCCTCATCAGGCTCACATTGCACTAAGTGAGCCGATGAGCAGCACTGACAAGCAAGGTTCGAGTCTCGGCTCGTTCCCGACCACCCCTCCCCTTTATCCCCACTTTAATCGGCCTTCGGGCTTTTGACCTTGTGTCAAGTCGTGTCTGGTGGGAGGCAGCGACAAATATCTACCACCCTTTAGTGTGGAGATATAACCTCTGATTAAAGCACTTGTATTCTGTTTTGTCTGCCTATGCCACCTGCTGCTCGTTCCTGTCCATGTAGTAGGGATGCAGCTTGGGCGGGTGAATTTGCCAGAAGCGCTATGTCATCAGTGTAGTCCACATCCGAAATAGTTTGTGTGGGGTAGTTTTTGTTTCTTTCCTTTGCCAACTTGAAGCCGTTTTCTTTCATTGAATCTATAGACGTTCTAAGCACGTTGTCTAGGCAGATGATAAACAGGAATAGGGCTAATGTGTCTCCTTGTAGCACACCGGCTATAATGTCGAAGTAGTCTGTGTCTCCATCCAGTGAATAAACATTTACTTTACGTTTTTATATCGCACTATAATGAGTGTGATGATTTCTTTGGAGAGGCCGTAAGCGAGAAGTATTTGCTCCACCTTCCCTCTGTGTATGGAGTCAAAGGCCTTGGAGAAGGCCTTTGTGATGTCGTGGATAGGTTTCTCCAAAAGCCATTTTGGTTCTTTTTAAGTTTCTTCTCAGTTTTGGGTTCTATGTGGTTGCGTAGCAGAGCATTGTTGATTTTGGCCGCTATGGATATAAGGGTTATACCTCGGTAGTTCTTGGCTATTCTGAGGTCACATTTCTTGGGGGAAAGGGAGGACGCAGCCCTTTGTCCATCTGTCTATTGTATTCTGGTTATGTATGGCGTTGCACTATCGGAGCAGAGCGTGTCCTCATGGTGTAATAGTTAAAGCGATGGACTACGGGCGAGCAAGCCGCAAACTGGCATACGTGCCCGGACCCACATTTGGGTTCATGAAACTGCTTGCCTCATCAGGCTCACATTGCACTAAGTGAGCCGATGAGCAGCACAGACAAGCAGGGTTCGAGTCTCGGCTCGTTCCCGACCTCCCCTCCCCTTTATCCCCACTTTAATTGGCCTTCGGGCTTTTGACCTTGTGTCAAGTCGTGTCTGGTGGGAGGCAGCGACAAATACCGACTACGGAATCGTAGTAAGCGAGTTCGTACTCCAGTCGCGCTATTATGTTAACTTTCAGGCAAATACCCTTGAGAAAGGTATGAACCCCCTTATCCTCCAAGCTATGGGTTAAATAGTACCACCACTGTTCTTCTAGGAGAATGGCTTTGGCATTAAATAACCTACAAAGGTTGATATGACATTAAACAAAGAAACCAAACCAAACCAAACTATCGGAGCAGTATGTCATCGAATTTCCCTTGTTTTCCATTCTTCTGGGGGTATTTCATTAAGCCGTGCTGCTTTCCTATTTTAAATTTTTCTTAGTACTAAGTCGATTTCTTCTTGCGTGAACTGTTCTAGTTTGATGTCTAGTTGATTACTAATCATTTTTGTGGTAGGTTCATCCGTAACTTTCGGAGGTATTCCAAGTAAATCCTCGAAATGTTGTTTCCACAGGTGTATTCGTTCTTCTTGGCTGGCTGCTTTCATTTCAGCTCTCGCAATACTCTTCCTTCTACTCACTTCGTTTACTCTCTGCCATGCTATCCTAGATTGTCTCTCTTCAACCGAATCTCTAATCTTATTGATCTGATTTTGGATGTATTCTGTTTGTCCTTTTAGTTAAAAAAAAAACATGCTTTTTCGGAAGAAACTTTTGCACGCCTAATATTAAAAAAGATTGAATGTCAACTGGCTCAACAATAAAACCAAAAAAGGAAAAATTATGTCACATCATAAGACACATGGAATACTTACCTTCTATCGATAGAGTTTTGTTTTCTTCGGGCTTCCACTTCCACTACAGTAGTATTGCAGAAATTAGGAAAAGAAAAATTAGATTAAAAAAAAAAAAAATTTCAGGAATTGTTGAAGTTCTCTGAAGCCTCTGATAGGAAGTTGGAACAACGCATGCTCGAAAACGGATTTAAAGACGCGAAAAAGAAACTCATTTTCTTTCAGTAGTGACCGTTGGATTGGAAAGGCCTATTTTTCTCCTGCTGCCAGTGAGAAAATGTGTCCGCTTAGCGGCACGCTGGCTCACTCTCCCACCAGTAGAAACCGTCTCTGTTGACAGCAGACAATATTAAAAAATACCAAATGGACTTATCACCCGCTACTAAAAACACGGAATTTGGACATATCTACCCGAAAACAACTAGCATATTTTTAACACCTTGTCTGAGAGACGCGACTATTTCATTTGGATTCAGGAAGGAATTATACCCACCCCCGAATCGTTGCTGAACCCAGAAATAAATTTAAAAATTAAAAGGTATTGTCTCCTTTTTTCCCTCCATTCAGGAATTATTTTGCAGTCGTCTACAGACAAGAAAACGCGTGCGAATTAAAATGGGGTAAGAAGAAACCAACGGAGTCAGATACAAAAACCAAAAACCCAAACTAGACGAATAACCCAAGAAAAATTTTCGTTTGCCACAGAGTATTGATACAGCTTGGAAGAAGTCCCATTTTATTCAATCGAGGAGGTCAGATTTCCATTTGATCGATAACCAATCGATAGCAATCCACGCGTTCGCGAGGTGTATGGTAACATCGCTTTCAGTAGATTCTAACGTTGTGAATCCAGCCCTGGCCGATGCGTCTAGTTCCGCCTGGGAATTTTCGCCGACATTCAATTCCTCGGCTCTGCTTGCCAATCCGAGATAACTACTACCATTCCCCACGTTGTGTCTTTTGATTCGAATGGCAGTGTTCTTGCTACCTCAGATCGTTTCCAATTTTGGTTGGAATCCACGCCGAAATAAAATCGTTGTCGGGAGAGAGATTGTACCTGTTGCGGTTCTCAAAATGCATAAGAAGGAGGAAAACAACGCTTTCAAATTTCTCCAAGCTTTTGTTTTTAAAAAAAAAATTACAGGACTTCTTCAGATCTTATGGATATTTTATCCATAAGATCTGAAGAAGTCCTGTAATTTTTTTTGTGTGTGTTTTTGATTTATATCAAAAAACCCATAACAGGATGGAAATAAATTTATAATCCTAATGCGACCGGTTTTGTTTTTTTCTGTAAAAAAATTATTGCTCTGTAATGTCAGTTACATTGAGCTTTGTACCAGGAAAATTTAAATGTTCACTGTTGAATTTTTTTTTTTTTGTTCTGATGGAATTACTCCCAACTCCAGTTTAACTGGACCGAATAATACACACACACACACACACACACACACACACACACACACACACACACACACACACACATATATATATATATATATAGAGAGAGAGAGAGAGAGAGAAATAAAAGATAATTCAGAATAGATAATAGAAATAAATAAATAGATAATAAAAATAAAAGATAATAATATAATAATAAATAAATAGATAATAGAAATAAAAGATAATTCAGAATAGATAATTCAGAATAGACACAAGAAAGAAGGGTGGGAGTTGGAATCATAGTAAATTAATTTTTATTTTTTTATCTTTTAAATTCTAAATACTTTTCGACTTAAAACTCCAGTTGAGCTCTCTGGCGAAGGAATTGTCAGCCGCCGCTAGCGTAATGCAAAGCTCTTCGAAAGAATTGAGCACTCTGGTAGCCGATAGGGTATAAAAAATGCAAACAAAGGCTGCTGCTGCTGTTTCTAAAAATAAAAATACCTTAAATTTCCTTAGCCAACGTGGTCCGCTTGGTGGACGCGTGGTCTGAAACACAGTCTATCGTAAAGTTGGACGGGTTTCGATCTCGGCTTCGAGCGTCTTGCTTGTCTAGCCACACTGAAGAGTTCTGATGGAACGAAACTGTCTGTGGATGACTATATATATATATCAGGTGTCTCAAAATAGATGCAACCCATTAATATGATAATGATTTATTACTGAGGCAAACGCAACTGCGGTCATCTGGAACACGTCCTGTAAAAAATGCATACTGGAGACATCAAATCAATGTTATTTTTTAGAATTGTTATCATATCAGCTTCCAGAACATGTAATCTTTTTTTGAGTTTCTTGTCTCAGTAATAAATCATTATCATATTAATGGGTTGCATGTGTTTTGAGACAGTTCTGAATGATTTTGTCTCCAAATAAGTAGTGATGCAATATATTTTTCCTTTCTTATCCAAGTCAAATATTATACAATTTTCAAATCTGAGACAAAAAAGAACGCAACATTATTATTAGTAGAGTTATTAACAGTCACATGGGCCCCATGTATATTGAGACAAAAAAAAAGTTAACGATTCAATCTCAATACATTTTGATCATATTTTGGTCAAAATTTGAAGAAAAAAAATTGAAGATTCAGTCCCAATACCTTTAAATTATTTCTCGAAAAAAAAAAAAAATTGAATTCCTTTTTAGTGCTTAAATCAACACATTTGACAATGATTAAAATTCTTTACTGGGGTAAATTATATCTGACCACAAAAATTCTTTCTCAGCAAAAATTAATTAATTTAAAAAAATAATTTTAGGAAATTAATACATAGATTTTATTGCGACTTCAAAATTTGGGTATAGTTTTTGTTTACACATAGTTTAATGTCAAAACAGCTCTATTTCAAGCAATTCAGTTTAGCATAAGTACACAGTTTAGTTCTATTTGAACCATAAATAGGACTATCAGGTGCTACCACTTTGGGCCAGAGTGGACCCGGGAACGATGATAATGAAGGGCATTCCGCATTTCCCAAAACTCCAGCATTACTGGAACCTCACCATCAGATCGTTTAGTGTCATATATCAGAACACTCGTTGGCGGGGTAGGAGGTAGGGAGTAGGGGGGGGTTCTAATCCATCTGCAGAGAAGCAGTCGTTGTATTCTACTGCTCCAACCGACTTGGCCAAAAAGCAATTATATCCACCAAAACAATTTTTGATCTGAACTTAAAAATGATAAATAAACCCTCATTAACAACGACTTCCTAAATTACATTTTTGACGACCAAATCCGACGCGTCATTGAAAATATCAACCCTTACTGCAATGGAAATAATACTACATCAAACAACCCTTTAGATTGCTTCTTTTTTGGCAACCTGATGTACAAACATTACAAACTTAATGAAAAAAACTAAAAATCCTGTTGCAGAGTTATCGCCTCATAACTATTCATAAAATAATCAACCAATAAAAAGATACAAAAATGCTCCTGTTGATACAGCGAACCGATATTTATCACTGCCTCCCACCAGACAGGACTTGACACAAGACCAATGAACTGAATGTCGATTAAAGTGGGGATTAGGCGAGGGGAAGGTTGAACACAAGCCCCTGCTAGACTATGATGCTGCTCGCCCACCCGAAGGTGGCCCTGCCAAAATTAGGGGCTTTACGGCCTCAAGTCTGCCTGTGTTGGACAGGGCCTGCTGGCGAATATGGCACTCGTTTTTCCCCCTGTCGGTCGCTGTTGAGGTATAGGGAATAAACAAACAAATAAATTTAAATTGAATTAAAAAAATTATCAAAATATGCAGAAGCTCCCAAACAGGAAAAAGGGGTGACGCATGCGTAAAGAAAAGGGGACCTCCCGACAAGGGGAGGAAGATCATTATCTTTCAGCTGTGACCAGCGGAGTAACAACACATTGCTAACTAGTGGAAGACGCCACGCGTTCGTCTTTGGACGACGTGTTGGCTAGTCCTTTTCACTAGTAGCAGCCCTCTCGGTTAACAGTATGCCAAAATATAAAAAGCTACGAAATGGACCTATCGAACTACGAATTAAAACACTGGACTTGGACAAAAAAAAAAAAAATTCCCCAAAAAAGCGACTAACACGTTGTTAAAGCTTTAATATAACAAATGAGGACACATTTATACCAAGAAACAGTTAACGTATTTTTAAACACCTTGACTGGGGGATTCAACTATTTCAATTGTATTCTGGGAAAATTCCCTTACCCATTGAATGGTTATTGAACCCAGGAAATAAAGGAAAAATATTAAAAAAATGTCTTTGTCTCCTATCTATTGCTATTTTCTTTCCTATAATTCTTTTTGGGTCTTCTTATTCAAGGAATTACATCAACAAGACATCGTGGGGTAAAATAGAATAACCTCAGAATGGAGTCAGATATAAAAACAGTAACACAGCTTGCCTTGACCTCAGCCTTACTCCATAGAGGTAAGGACGTAACATTTTTTCTCTAGTTAAGGATTTAGATTTCTATACATAGTCTCGTTTTTATACTGAACATTATTTTTACAAAGCCCTACACATGTATCATACTCCGCTAAGTAGATAGTGTCTCTTCAGAGAAATTTTCTGTGGCTCAATCATAACTTTCATGTTTATACAAGAATATTGATTAAACTTTGTTAAATACTGTACAATTTTCTATTTATCAATTTTTTTCTTGTAATTTAAACTATCATTCACGATTTGTTTCACATTTTTGAGTGTTTACAAAACTTTATTTGTTTTCAGCAAGTCGTTAATATTTTTTGTATTATCATATTTACTACCCCTTCCGCTCGGGCAGGGTATGACCCAAGGTCAATTTTTTAAGCGGAGTTTAACAGGTTTGAATTCAGAGTTTTCCTTCTCCTAGACTAGTTGCCTCACCAAGGCTGAAGAACCCAGTCCGCCCTACTATTTACCCATAGCTGGAGGGAGAGTAATTGGATTCATACCTTTCCCAAGGGTTTTAGTGCTATGTGAAATGCAATCAGTCTCGTCCAGGATTTGAACTCGTGTCACCGTGTCCATTTCCTACGACGATAACCGTTACACCACGGGCACCTCCAAATACTTTTTGTATTATGGTCTATAATTTTGTAGAAGACTTCCTTTATACACTTAAGTTCACGCATGAAAAACCCATAAATCTAATGCCATAATAACGTTTCCCCGAGAAACTCTCACAATGAAATAAAACTCCTCATATATTATTCCAAATTCAACATAACTAAGTTTGTCATCACTGCATTAGTCTTCCTGAGATAACTAGTTGAGGGAGAGAAGTTCTGATAACTTATCTCCCTCGACTAGTTATCTCAGAACGACTAATGTAGTGCACCAGTCTAAAATGTCTACTTGCAGAATGTTCCTCCAATAAAATAAGTACCTACATTGGCCCGACCATTACAACTTTATCGAGATGTTTAAAACTTCACCTTTCCGATTTAACTTCCATCTCTCAATACCTAAAGACTCATTCGTGCTTCACCTCTAAATACAGAAAAATTCAAACAGAAAACACCTCCATATTACACGCAAACACACATACACACAAAACAATAACAAACAAACAAACAAGCCAACAAAAACTCCAAATTCCTGAAGTTCTCTTTATAAATCTTAACAAGTCTTTGCAAAACAAGATCATCTTCGAATATAGAAGCTACATTCCAAAATGCCTATAGCACATTTCCCGAGATTTTTCCCTTTACCTCTAGTAAGTAAAGTAAAGTTGACGATCGTAATTGAGGGCGACCCGATGGCTCCCTTTTCCATTGCTACTACATCGAGATATTGGGGAGGGCACAACTCCTTCCCCCGGATTGTTCCACTTTACCCTTGATACTTACCTTATAATGCTGAGTGTAAAGAAAGGAGATATCAAATACCATTCTTTAAGTCTTTGGTATGACGCGGCCTGGGACTGAACCTTGGTCTCCCGGGCCATTGGCGAACACACTATCTCCTCTCCCTCCTACATTTTATGTAAGTGTATATGACCTGTCATTGAGTTTGTCATTTAATTATTCACCCACTTCGAAGATGGGTCCAGTTAGAGCCGAAAGTACTTTGGAAACAAACGGCTCCTTCCTAGTTTCATTCCATCCAAAAGTCACACATGTGTGATTGAAACTGAAAGACAAGAATTATTCTAATTATTAAAATTCTTCTTTTTTTTTTTAGCTTTCTTTGCCAACGAGTAAGATTTTTTTGAATATGTCTTTAATTGGAATCATTTTGAGATGAGGCTTCTTAATCTGAGAATTATTATTATTTAAAAGATTTATTTATTTATTTATTGCGGACTTTTTGTCCTCATCTTGGTAGTTTTCTTTTCTTTTTTTGTGTTGTTTCTTCTTCACTACGTGATGGAAGGCAGTAATTACTGGGGATACGGTTACAAGACTCAGCATTCCTATACAAGGTCGCGGTTAATCACCTGAAGAAGGCCAGAGGTGAAATTTGGCCGGAGTGTAGTGAAGAAGAAACAACCCCCCACACACACAGAGAAAGAAACTACCAAAATGAGGACAAAAAGTCCGCAATAAATTTAAAAAAATTCTCAGATTTTTTTAATATATAGTCCGAGGACTTACGTTCTCGGAAATGATTTAAGAGAGAGAGAGAGAGAGAGAGAGAGAGAGAGAGAGAGAGAGAGAGAGAGAGAGATTCTAAAATCTAAGTTAATTATGTTGCGCCTGCGTACACATCATCAACATTATTTTTCTTAGACATCGAAATCGTCGATAGAGCGGGAGTAACTTTAAAATTCTACACGGTATGATTCAATTCTTAAATAGAAGCATCATAATAATTCCAGGCCGTTACTGAACGATGGCCCTACGAAAAGTCTGATTAATGTACCAACTTTTAAAGGGAGGTAACTGTATCTTTTCTTTATTGAATTATTTCCCTTCATTTGCTTTGCTTGAAAACGTTGTCTTAAAACAGTTGAAAATAGAGAGAAAATTTTCCCCTTTATGATAAATTCTTTCATTACCAACAGTGAACACGTATGTAAAGTTATAAAAATATAATTTACTATTATTTAAATTGTGGAACTGGAGGATTCGAGGAGGCTACTGTAATATGTGACATAAAATGTTGTTGATTATAATTTCTTTCTTTTTTGTTGAACATTTCGTCCAACACACACACACACACCCACACACACATTAAACTGGCTCATTGGTCAAGTGGTTAGAGTTTTTGTCAATGGCCTGGGAGACTAGGGTTCAATCCCAGGTCGAGTCATACTCAAAAAATGGTACTTGATACCTCCTTGCATTGTAAAGTACGTATCAAGGGTAAAGTGGAGCAAGTCTGGGAATGGAGTAGCGCTCTCCCCTACACCTCGGTGTAGTGGCTATTGAAAAGGGAGCCTTAGGGGGGGGTCACCCTCAACTACGGTCGCCATTATATATAAGTATATATACAAAATATTTACTTTCAATTGTTTTGGTGTCACTTGCAGTTTTATACGTTTTGTTTTGATTCAAAAATATTTTTTTCTCCAGCAACTCCTGTCTGACGACAGAGAGTTTATTAAAAAGAAAGAATAAAGAAATAACAACAACAACACAACCAACCAACAAACCAACCACGGACAATTTAAGAGTCTCTCTCTCTCGCTCTCTCTCTCTCTCTCTCTCTCTCTCTATATATATATATATATATATATATATATATATATATATATATATATATATATATATATATTTATTCGCATCAAGTTATGGTTTATACAAATTTGGTTAAAGACCTTGGGATACTTTTCTTTTTTATAATCCTAAAATGTTTTTTCTTGAGCTTTCTCGCTGGTTTTTTTTTTGTATCAGGGTCTAATTGATAAAACAGTTGCCCAAATATTTTCGATCATATCGATTGACCGTCTTTAGGAGAATTTTTTTTATTGGTTTAGTAGGGTTGTATGGCATATCAACCATTGCAGGTTATTTAATGCCAAATCCTCTTTATAAATATATATTAGATATATAGGATTTGGTTTGGTGGGGTTTTATGGCATATCAACCATTGCAAGTTATTTAATGTCAAATTCACTTTATATATATATATATATATATATATATATATAGGATTCGTTTTGGTTGGGTTTTATGGCATATCAACCATTAGAGGTTATATAATGCCAAATCCTCTTCATATATATTTATGAAATATATGCGATTTCGTTGGGTTGGGTTTTATAGTATATCAACCATTGTTGATTGCTTAATGCCAAATCCTCTTCATACTTACATATCAAATATATTATTTTTAAATACATTTAGTCGATAACCTTAATGGTTTTACTTATTCCTATCAAATACAAATGATTCTATTTGCTATTATTAATCTTATTTATGCAAGGCACATTTGGCATAATGAAAATTGTCATTAAAAAAAGAATTAGGGATCTGAGTTCAAAATCCTAGGCGTGACTGTTTGCCTTTCACTTCATGTTAATGTCCTCGGGGAAAGGCATTAATTCTCGGAAGAGAAGTAAGAACTCCCCCCCCAACGTGTGTTCAGGATTTGGCTTTAGATAACCCATAACAGTTGATGTGCCATAAACACCCTTCAACTAATAACGATAAAGACTGCAGCGTTTGATTCTTAGGACGAGTTCTGAGGCGCATAAAGCTCGAATGTCTGCAATAACAACGGTGAAAAATAAGTGGAAGATGAAAGAAATACGCGTGGAAAATTATTAATCCTTAATAAAGATCACTTAATAAAAGAATAAGATCATATTACAAATTGTTTACAAATAGCGAAAGAATGAGACTTTAAAGTTGCGATTAAAAGAAGTGAAATAAGTTGGTTGGTTTGGTTTTACGGCATATCAACCATTGTAGGTTATTTAATGCACAATCCTCTTTACACACACACACACACACACACACACACACACACACACACACACACACACACACACACACACACACACACACACAGAGACAAAGACCGACAAACACACAGACACACACACATATATATATATATAACAATGATGAAATTTGGGTTAGGGAGATAGGGTGCAAGGAATTTTGTGTTTTTTTTCATAATTTTTATTAGACATTTTTATCATTTCTTTGTCTGAAGATGCAGATCTAACATTTAAAAAAAAATATATGGTCCGCTGAAATAAATATTATTACAAAAAATATTAGTAATTTTTAAGGTTTTTTCTTTTATATGGTATATATATATGTGTGTCTAGCCACACTGAAGAGTTCTGATAGAACGAAACAGTCTGTCTGTGGATGACAATATATATATATATATATATATATATATATATATATATATATATATATATATATAATATGATTTGTAAACATATTTTGAAGAATCCCTAGTCGGCTGGGGCTGTAGAATACACCGACTACGCCTCTGCAGAGGGGTAAGACCCCCCCCCAACGAGTATCCTAGATATGACACAAAACAATCTGATGGTGAGGTTCTAGTAATCCTGGAGCTTTGGGGAATGCGGAGTACCCCTTCATTGCAATTGCTCCCAGGTCCGCTCCGGGCCGGAATGATAGCACCAGATAGGGCCCTATCTATGGGTTAAATAGAACTACCTGCATACTTATGCTAAACTGAATTGTTTGAATTAGAACTGTTTGACTAAACTGAATAGCTTAAATAGAAATGTTTTTGACAATAAAACTGTACTTACATTTAAACTGCGTGCTAAACTGAATTATTTGAAATAGAACTGTTTTTGAAATTGAATCTGTGCTTGCACTAAATTGAATTATTTAATATAGAACTGTTTTGACATTTAACTGAGTGTAAACAAAATCTGTACTTATACTAAACGGAATTAGCTGAATTAGCACTGTTTTGACAATTAAACTGTGTACTCGTGCTAAACTGAATTATTTGAAATAGAGCTGACTATTTGCATAAAAATGGATTTGGCGTTTAATAACCTATAAAGGTTGATATGCCATAAAACCAACCAACCAACCAACCAACCAACATTTTGAAGATAAAAAGTATTGCTTTATGACAGTTATAATTTGTCTTTTGTTTGCATACAGTTTGTTTTATTTGACCCACAGGACCCTATCAGGTGCGACCACTGTGGGTGAAAGTAGACCTGGGAGCAATGGCACATTCCCCAAATTACGGTGAAAGAAATACTCGAGGAAAATCAACAATCCTCTATTAATAAAAGGATATGACAAGATGATATTATTCATTAATAGCAATAAAATAAGACCCTTTGTAGTTGTGATTAAAAGTAACTGAAATTACGATGAAAGAAATATTAGTTGAAAATTAACCACATTTGACAGTACTTCGTTTAATGAACATTGATGATAATAAATTACTCAATACCATTCTTGAAACAAGCGATCTTTATTTTATAGTTTTTCTCGAACAGATGGCCACTCAGTACGGATGTAGGCTGGATTGGGGATATTTGACACAATAGTGTTCACTTCATGTTTCTTCAAGTGCTGGTACGATTATTTAAAAACAAAACAAAACAAAAAAGGCCAAGCGGTCGAGCCTGTTTACTCTTTATCTTGTTTTGTTTGTCCAAGCCCCGTTTTTCGACTTGTAGGTGGTCCATACTCTGGCCAGTATTCCAAGCAGCAGCAAACTACATTTTTTTTTATGGCTGTCCAGATGAAATGACATCAAATAAAACTCCCGAGGCTCGACTAATCCTCGTAAATCACACTTTTCTCCGTTTGAGACCAGAAATGATTACCTGCTTTTCATTGGGTAGGAGGAGAGACGTAGAATCAGGACTAAAAAAGAAGCCCCCCCCCTCCCAAAAAAAACGTATAGTATGGTTTGGTTTGGTTTTATGACAAATCAACCATTGTTGGTTATTTAATGCCAAATACTGTTTTTTCACACACACATATATATATATATATATATATATATATATATATATATATATATATATATATATATATATATATATACATATATATATATATATATATGATTTGTAAATACATTTTTGGTACACACAGTTAAAGGATCAAGCACTTCTATCTCTCAGAATTTAATTTGGCATAAGTCAACGGTGTTAAATGGTTCCAACTATTGCTATGTATCACTAACAATTCAATTAAACATCAGTTATTTGTTTACACAGCGTTAAATGATTAGACAATTCTATTTCATACAATTCAATTTAAGTCATTTGTTTGCAGTCAAACCGTTCTATTTGACCCATAGATAGGATCTTATCAGGTGCAACCATTCCAGGCAAGAGTGGACCTGGGAGCGATAGCAATGAAGGGATACTCTGCATTCCCTAATGTTCCAGTATTCCTGGAGCTGCACCATTAGATTGTTTAATGTCATATCCAGGATACTCGTTGGTGGTTGGTGGGGTCTTACCTCTCTGCAAAGATGCAGTCTGTGTATTCTACAACCCCAGCCGACTGGGAAAAAAAGTGTATTGGAAATTGATTGATAAGGCGTTAAGATGGACAAAAGTCAGAACGAGGTTAAACATAAGGTAAAGGATGAATAATAATAGAAATACGTGGTGCATTCAATAAGTTTCCAGACTTATTTTTTGGTACGAGCATTTAAAATCATCGTAGACTCTTGAAAATTCAGTATGTTATTGCTATACATCTTATGAGATGACTGACCAATTTTTATGATTTCAGCTTCAAATGAACAGCTACAGCAGAAATTGGAATACACCCTACTAAAGCCTGATTGTCACAGCTGGAGAATTTCAAAAATGCAATCTGGACGTGATGACACTTTAGAAGAACGATATGCAATAAAATTCTGTTTTAAACTTGAAAAAAAATGCCGCAGAAACGTATGGAATACTTCAGACTGCTTTTCGACCATCTTGCATGAATCGAGCATCAGTTTTTGAGTGGCATAAGAGATTCAAGGAAGGCAGGGAGTCTCTGAGAGATGACGAGACGTGTGGGAGGAGTAAGGAAGTCTTGATTGGCCAAAGGGTTAGGGTTAGGGTTACTATTTTGAGGTTGTAAGGGAGTTCAGCAAGAGATTCCGTCGAAAGAGGCCAGCACTCTTCAAATCGGGTCAGTGGCATTTCTACCAGGACAATACACCAGTCCACAACTCTATCCTTGTCACAGAGTATTTGACCAAGATGGGTATCAAGACAGTTCGTCAGCCTCCCAATAGTCCAGACCCTGCTCACAGTGACTTTTGGTTATTCCCTAAGCTCAGAGGCTGTCGTTATGAGTCAATTAAAGAGATGAAAGAGGCTGTGACGAAGGTCATTGGCACGCTCACACAAGAGGACTTCCATGGAGTCTTCCAGAAATTGTTGGAACGGTACAACAAATTCATTGCAGCCGGTGGAGATTACTTCGAAGGGGACTAGAGTTTCATGTGTGTACTATCAATAAAAGTGCTCACACGAAAAAAAGTCTGGAAACTTATTTAATGACCTTCGTAATTATCTAATGAACGTTATATTACTTGGCCGAATCAAAAGTTTTGCAATATTTTGATACGTCTTTTAGTATTAAAATATTGCAAAACTTTTGCAATATTTTGATGCGTGTTTTCGTATAAAAAATATTGTAAAACTTTTGTGGCGCGTATATTATGCGACCGAAGTGGTTCAAACAGAGGTTGGTAGTATCATGGTAGTCGGTGCGCTGTCAACCCGCTTGTGATATGAAAGCCGCACAGAACGTAAGTGTAGAACGTAAGTCCAATTCGGGAACGTAAGTTTAAGAACGTAAGTGTAGAACGCTGGCATCCCGCTTGTTATTTGAAAGCCGCACAGCACGTAAGTGTAGAACGTAAGTGTAGAACGCAAGTCCAATTCGGGAACGTAAGTGTAAGAACGAAAGTGTAGAACGTAAGTGTAGAACGCTGGCACCCTTCTTGTGATTTGAAAGCCGCACAGCACGTAAGTGTAGAACGTAAGTCCTATTCGGTAACGTAAGTGTAAGGCCGTAAGTGTTGAACGTAAGTGTAGAACGCTGGCACCCCGCTTGTGATTTGAAAGCCGCACAACACGTAAGTGTAGCACGTAAGTGTAGAACGTAAGTCCAATTCGCGAACGTAAGTGTAGAACGTAAGTGTAGAACGCTATCACCCCGCTTGTGATTTGAAAGCTGCACAACACGTAAGTGTAGAACGTAAGTGTAGAACGCTGGCACCCCGCTTGTGATTTGAAAGCCGCACAGCACGTAAGTGTAGAACGTAAGTGTGGAACGTAAGTCCAATTCGCGAACGTAAGTGTAGAACGCTAACACCTCGCTTGTGATTTGAAAGCCGCACAGCACGTAAGTGTTGAAAGTAAGTGTAGAACGTAAGTCCAATTCGGGAACATAAGTGTAAGAACGTAAGTGTAGAACATAAGTCCAATTCGGGAACGTAAGTGTAAGAACGTAAGTGTAGAACATAAGTTCAATTCGGGAACGTAAGTGTAAGAACGTAAGTGTAAGAACGTAAGTCCAATCCGGGAACTTTACGAGTTCAAACTGAACTAGCGGAAGCAACCAAAAATATTTGTTGAGTGAAAGGTTAAGGTGCAATTGATCATAATACAGTGAGCAGATGATTGAAAAAAAAATTCACTTGGGTTGCAAGAACCTCGATGATTAAGTAAGGTCAGTTAGGGCTAACACCCTGGATTCCAAGACTGTACTCCTAGACATAGAGACAAACCCGGTGAGTAGCATTTGGAGAGCATCATGCGAGGTCGGTATCGTAAAGTCCAGTGTAGTTCGTTATCTTCACAACCTTGGCAAAAGCAACTGGAGCTGCTGAATCCTGTTTCATACAAACTAAAATATTGCAAAACTTTTGACTTACATAAGTACATTACTGAATACTCCCACCTATTTCAATTTTACGTATTATCTTTTCCATAAGGATTTTACCCAACCCTTCTTGGGCGGTTGTCCACGTGGTGTAATGGTTAAGGCGATGGACTGTGGAATCGTAGTGAGCGAGTTCGTACCCCAGTCGCGCTATTACGTTCACTTTCGGGCAAATACCCTTGGGAAAAGTATGAACCCCCTTATCCTCCCAGGTATGGGTTAAATAGTACCACTACTGTTCTTCTTAGAGAATGGCTTTGGCATTGAATAGCCTACAAAGGTTGATATGCCATTAAAACATAGAAACAAACCAAGTAAATACACACACAGATACACACACACAAACAATAACACGAAAATGCACACACACACACACACACACACACACACAAACACACAAACACGTACAAATATATACACCCACAAATATACATACACAAATATACGGACGCGCAAACACACACATGTAGGTGCAAACACATAGAGAAACACACATACGCACGAAACATACGTATATACGCACACAAATATAGATACACACGAACACACACACACACACACACACACATGAATACATACTCACGTGCCGGCAAATACATACGCACATACAAACACACAAATATGTACACGAACAAACACACATACTTATTTACGCACTTAGTTGTTGATTATTATGTTCTAAAACGTAAGACCAACCAGTTAAATATGTGGAGGAGTTCTCGAGTGGAGACCTATTTAATGTGAATTGATTAAAAAACAAAAAGGACTTTTGATGTAAACTAACATTATCCACAGATTTTGGCTTGATCGAAAATTCCCAGTCAATCGATCAAGAAGAGGTGATATTTTGGAAAGATACATAAACGGCCTCGTATAACTAATGTCGGGTTATTTGCCCTTGTCTGCTGAATGAATTTTCCTCACGGGCGCTGCACACACACACATATATATATATATATATATATATATACATATATATATGATAAAAAAATGAAATGATTCGTCGGTAAAAGACTAAAACACACACAAACTATATATATATATATATATATATATATACACAAACTATATATATATATATATAATGAAAAAGGAAATGATTCGTCTCTAAAAGACTAAAACACACACACAAACTTCGTCGGTTAAAGACTAAAACACACACACAAGCTATATATATACATATATATATATATATATATATATATATATAATAAAAAAAAATGAAATGATTCGTCGGTAAAAGACTAAAATACACACACAAACTATATATATATGTATATATATACACACACAAACTATATATATATACATATATATATATATATATATATAATAAAAAAATGAAATTATTCGTCTGTAAAAGACTAAAACAAAACAATCAAACAAACAAACAAACAAACAAGCAAGTAAAAAAGCAAAATAAAAAAAGATGAAATAAAAAAATAAACAAACGAACGACTTACGCTTAAACAAAAAGATAAAACCAACATACAATACAGTAAAAATTGAAAAAGTCCACTACGGTTTAGAGAACTGGACAAGAAACAAAAACTTCCTACCCGGTTTTCTACGAAATGTTCTTCAGGGAAACTCTGTCATATATATATCTCGTAGCAGAAAGAAAGAATTTCGAATTATTATTAAGTGCAGGAATTATTTAGACCGTTGAAGTTTCGATTTTGTATTTTCGTCCAATGAGGATGATTTAAGCCATTCTACTCGGATTATTTCAGATTAGATGCTTGATTCCTGCTCTAAATTTTCAACTGTTTTTTTCTATTTGTACGACTCTCAGTACAAGGGTTATCTTTCTGGCTGTCATTAAAGCTGTTGAAAGTCATCAATATTCTCGTCCACATTCCTTTATTTTCCTTTCTTCTTAATGTAACAGGGCAGAGCACAATTTGCTTTTTTGTTAATATATATATATATATATATAAGCTGACAATCCTAGATTCACCGAAAAGGAACTTCAGAACAACTTCTTTAATCAAATGATTTTTAGGTGCCTTCTTTAAGTATGTAGCAGAAAGAATTTCGCATTTTTGTTTGGTGAGTAATTTAATTCGACCGTTAGGGTCGACGCATAATTTCACCCAATCAGGATGACTTATCCTATTCATCCCGGATTATCTTTCCGGGCAGCACAAACTGGGGAAACCTTCCAAACACTTTCTTTCGCAGAACAACTTCGTTCGGGACAGACGTCTCACTGTCTGCTCTTCAATAGCAGCAGCAGCAGCACACCACCATGAGGGAAGCTATTTAATTTATGGACCCCTGGCGTCTATTTCTCTTAGACCAAGGGTTCCCAGTTGAATATGAATTACATAAAGTCAATACGCCACACACAGGAACAACTTTACGCCACCCCCAAAATTGGCTATGTTGACTGCGATGTAAAATTCCGCTCCGACACCTAGCTACTTCTTCACTGGGCAACATTTTCTGGATACATTCACGCTTCTCCCCGAAACAACCAGAACCACAAACTCACGGTGACTTCAAAGTTTCTCTCCTCAAACAGCAAACACGACTTTTGCTACGTTATGGCGAACATATCTCCCTCGCACATCCAACTATGCCTTAACCTAACAATGCACTTTTCTCTCAGGCATTTAGCTGCTAAAATGCTTCCTCAACTCTACCATAACTTCATTTCGTTTCCTTACTTCTTTCCTTCCTACGAGACTTGCAGCATAAACGTAAACTCTTTATTCCATGCTGCCGTTAAAAACCTTCATATAAAAGCTAACGGCATCTTCGTCTTCTTCATTTTCCTTTATTTTACAACAACACTTAACGAGGGAATAACACTAACACACACACGCAAGAACACATTTCTTCGCTAAAAATGATAACAAATATTCCTATCGCTAAAAGTACTTTTTGGTGAAACCTGGGTTGTAAGCTTCTATTATTTTTTTTGGTTTATATAAAGATCTGATGAAGTCCTGTTAATTTTTTTTCTTGTTTTTGAAAATTTCAAAAATGCGTAACAGGATGGAAATAAATTTATAATCCTTTGTGATTGGTTTCGTTGTTTTTTTCTTAAAGAAATTATTGTTCTGTATAATTGGTACATTGAGCTCTTTACCAGGAAGATTTAAATATTCATTCATGAATAATTTCTTGTCCTGATGGAATTACTCCCAACTCCGGTTTAACTGGACTAAGTATTTTATATATATATATATATATATATATATATATATATATATATATATATTTATTTATGTAGAAAAATTGATAGAGTAGCCTAAAAGGGATGAATCTATTAAGCCGGAAAGTCGACGCCAAAACGTTTCGGTATTAATATACCATCCTCAAGACTTTAAAAGGCGATATCAAGTGTGAAGTAATAACGATGGATGTTTAATAAAATACAGGAAATAATGGAGGAAATTTGTAAAAAAAAAGTGTATACAACGTTCAAACATTAAATCAGCGTTTTTTAATCATCAATTTTTCTATATATTGTTGGGTTCTTTTCCATTATTTAATTTAATATATATATATATATATATATATATCTTTATTTAATGGCGTATCAAACTTTGTGGGTTATTTAATGCTAAAACCATCTTTATAAAAGAACACTAGTGATACTATCTAACCCAGAACTACAAGAAACAATTTTGGGTCTGGTTTCTGTTTCTGTTTAATGGCATATCAACGTTTGTGGGTTATTACATGCCAAAGCCATCCTTGTAGAAAGAAAGTACTGACGCTATTTAACCCATTGTTGAGGAGGGGGATAAGGGAGTATACATATATATATACATATATATATGTGTGTGTTTGTGTGTGTGAGTGTGTGTGTGTGTGTGTAAATATGCATATTTTATTTGAAGAAACAGAAAAAAAATTTTCTATTCAGGAACTCTGATAATATTATACATTATGAGGAATTTAAGATCTTTGGTGGGTGACTGACATTCATCTAACACAGCCAGAACTTGTAGGGATTAAATGATATTAAATAAAAACAAGAGAATAAAAAATAAATCCAAAAGTAGTAATATCCCAGAAGGCCTCTGACAGGAAGTGAAAAAAAAAGAGGAGCTTCCTCGTGTCAAAAAGAAACTCGATCTCAGAAGCTTTTACCACCTCGACTGAGACGGACGTACCTTTTTCTCTTGACTGCAAGTAGGGAACGCACGTGCTTGCTGAGTCCTGAACTTAGCAGTGCGTTGTGTCTCCTGCAAGTAGCAGCCTCTGCCGAACGTACTCACTGAACACAGAGACACACGGTTAACCCTCAAATTTATAATCTGACAAAGATAATTCCATGAGGGAGCATTTTTATTTCTGCTGGTTTAGAAAAACACATTCACCTCAAAATAGTCGTAAATCCCTAAAATGAAATCTAAAGTCTAAAGGTATCTTTGCCTTTTTCCTTTCGTTCTTAATTCTTTTAAAACTTCGACAAACAAAAAGAAGATGACCAGTGAATGGGGTAAGAAGAAAAAGGAGTCAGATACAAATCTCAGAATTTTTCAACAACAATATACAAATACTGCGAAACAACCTTTTTGTGCCCCCACAATGCACACATGTTCACACCATGATCCAACATAGTTATTCGCCTCGCCCACCTAGAAAGTCAAATTTTGAGTGGGCGCTCTTACAAATGCTGGATAAAAGGGGATTGCAAAAATTGTCCATCCTTTATCGGCATTCTCTTTTTAGGTTGCCACAAGCATCGGACAGTAAACCTGAACCTAACCCCTTTTAGACAAGGTGTTGGGACGGAGCTATTTGTGAAGAGGACCCTAAAAGTCATACCCATTGATTATATTGAAAAAAATTCCATTTTTTTTTACTGCTACTTAAGGAAATTGTCCTCTCCTTCAAAAAATTCAAGGCCCCTGAACTTTAATCTGTTGGCAGAGGCTGTAGAATGCGCTTACTGTACCTCTGCAGAGGGTTAAGACTACGCCAAGTGTATAACACTAAATTGACTAAATCGGATTTCCTTTTCTTTTTTCTGAATTAGTTATTTTTTTTTACTTCTTGTGTATATATATATATATATATATATATATATATATATATATTCAACCTCGGGGGTTGAGCACTCTGGTGAAGGAATTTACGGCTGCCACTCGCAAATGCAAAGCTCTTCGAATGAATTGAGCACTCTCTGGTATCTGACAAGGCAAAAATGTAAACAAACGAAAGCGACAACATAATGCCTTATAATTCCCGCCTACAACATAATGCTTTATGAGCGGTATGATACTAAGTCTAACGTAAAGTTGGGCGGGTTTCGATCCCAGCTTCAAGCATCCTACGTGTCTAACCACACTGAAGAGTTGTGATACAACGAAACAGTCTGTCTGTGGATGGCAATATATATATATATATATATATATATGTATATATACGAGCTGTGTTGGGATGTGCGGGGCTCGATCAGAAAATCGTTTGTCGGGCCCTACAAACCACCCTGTCGGTTAAGGCTATGGAATACGCCGACTGCACCTCTGCAGAGGAGTAAAATCTCTCTTCAGTGAGAGTCCTAGGTATGATACTAAACTGCATATGATAGTGGCGCTCCAGTCCTGAATCTTTGGGGAATGTGGAGTACCTCTTCATTGCCTTTAGTCACAGATTTATTCTCAACCGGAGTCGTAGCACCTGTTTGAATCATATCTATGGCTCAAATAGAACAGTTCAATCATTTATTAATTGGTTTTGTTTGGTTTGGTTGTTTAATGGCATATCAACCTTTGTAGGTTATTTAATTCCAAAGCCATTCTCCAAGAAGAACAGTAGTGGTACTATTTAACCCATAGCTGGGAGGATAAGAAGGTTCATACCTTTCCCTGGGGTATTTGCCCGAAAGTGAACGTAATAGCGCGACTGGAGTACGAACTCACTTACTACGATTCACCGCTTTAACCATTACACCGCGAGGACTCCCCCCCAATCATTTATTAAGGATTATCATTCATCATTTGAAACAATATAGGTGTGTGTAAATTATCTATATTACACCGGAATACTTGATAAATAGAATTACTAATTTCAAATTACAATACGTGAAACTATTTGACTGTGTGCAAACAAATGATTAATTTTAAATTGAAGAATTAGTGTTAGATAGGAATACTTGGAACCATTTGACAGTGTGCAAACAAATGACATCTAGCAACTACAAACTATTCACATACAAGTTTTATATATATATATATATATATATATGGAAGTAGATTATTGGAATAAATTCAACAGTATGAAGAAAATAGAAAAACAAAGTAATTCAAATATGATGAATTTATTAAGAGGGAAAGTCAACGTTAAATCGTTTCGGTTTTATTAAACCTTCATCAGGACCTTAAGATGGTGAAAAATGTTGTTTGAACAATGATGGATGTTTTTATTTAAATAACGAGAGAAGAGAAAAATATATACCAAAAAAAAAAAAAAAAAAAAGAAAAGACTCGAAACCGTTTAATCAGCGTTAAAAAAGAAGGAATGCTGATGAAACAGTTAAGAGTCTTTTTTTGTATATATTTGTCTTTTTCTCGTTATTTTAATAAATACCTTGAGTGGTAGCACCTGATAGGATCACATCTATGTGTTCGATAGAACAAAATTGGGAGTGTAAACAAATGACCGATATTAAATGGTGATTATTACATAGGAATACTTGAAAGCATTTAACTGTGTCAAAAAGAGCTGAGGTTCGTTTAAGAATGTTATCAAACTACGCGCTTAGAACATCGATTGACAAAATTAGAGAGAATAGCATCGAGCTGACAAAGAAAAGAAGCAGAAGGTACCCCACAAAAAACAATTACCGACGCCGACTACGCCGATGATATAGCCATACTGGCAAATACACCCGACCAAGCCGAAACACTACTGCATCGTTTGAAACGAGCAGCCGCAGGCATAGGCCTCTATGTCAATGCACACAAAACGGAATATATGTGCTATAATCAAACGGGGGACATCTCCACTCTAGACGGAACCCCTCTTAAACTAGTAGACAAATTCACTTACCTAGGAAGCAGCGTCGCATCAACCGAAAACGACATCGACACGAGGTTAACGAAAGCATGGACAGCTATCAATAGGCTATCGATTATATGGAAGTCAGACCTGACCGATAAAATGAAACGCAGTTTCTTCCAGGCAGCGGTCACATCGATACTGCTATATGGATGCACTACATGGACTCTAACAAAACGGCTGGAGAAGAAGCTAGATGGCAATTACACAAGAATGCTGCGAGCAATCTTGAACAAGTCCTGGCGGCAACACCCCACAAGACACCAACTGTACGGCCACCTGCCTCCTATCACGAACACTATTCAAGTTAGACGAACCAGACATGTAGGACACTGCTGGAGAAGCAGGGACGAACTCATAAGTGATGTACTCTTGTGGACCCCCACACATGGCCGGGCAAAAGCAGGACGGCCAGCATGAATATACATTCAGCAACTATGAGAGGATACGGGATGTTGTCCGGAAGACCTGCCTGAGGCGATGAACGATAGGGAAAAGTGGCGAGAGAGGGTCAGGGATATCCGTGCTACCAGCATGACATGATGATGATGATGATGATATATATAAAGAGGATTTGTCATTAAATAACCTACAATGGTTGATATGCCATAAAACCCAACCAAACCAAAGCATATGTATTTGATATGTATCAAGAAGATTTGGCATTAAATAACCTACAATGGTTGATATACCTTAAAACCCAACCAAACCAAATCATACATATTTGATATGTATAAAGAAGATTTGGCATTAAATAACCTATAATGGTTGATATGCCATAAAACCCAACCAAGCCAAATCAAATATATTTAATATTTATGTACAAAGAGGATTTGGCATAAAACAACCTACAATGGTTGATATGCCATAAAACCCAACCCAGCCAATTTATATATATTTAATATATATGCATAAAGATGATTTTGCATTAAATAACTTACAATGGTTGATATGCCATAAAACAAAACCAAATCAAATCCAATGGCCGTAAAGTATATATATATATATATATATATATATATATGAAGCGTGTTCAATATCGATGATAGAGCATATGTAGATTAAAGTTTGAATAGCACCGGCACGTTCATTGGTATTTGGTGACTGCTTATTTCTTTCCTATGCAATGTCAGACCAAAAATTCTTTGATGATCTTATAGGCAAGAAAATTATGGAAAATTGTTATTTGCTTTTAATTATTTCTGAAAACATATATAAAAATTAGTATCCTTATACCTTTAGTTTTTTTTTAAACCAAAAACTACAATTTTGACCTTATAGTGTATATATATTTATATATATAAATATATATACACTATAAGGTCTCTCTCTCTCTCTGTCTATATATATATATAGAGAGAGAGAGAGAGAGAGAATTGAGAACAAGCTAATTCAAGCAGAAGGAGAGATTTATTGAGAAAATGAACCATCACCAAGACTGGGTGGGATGATGTTAAATCAACGATGGATGTTTAAAAATTTTATTCAAAACACCAAGGGAAAAATATATATATCAGGATAGAGTTGGCCGTTTAATCATTAAATCAGCGTTTGTTTTTAAAATTACGTCATGTTAGTTGTTGGGAATATTAAATAGACATCATATGTTCCATTTTTTCAATGAGAAAAATTTCGAATGAAAAGAAGGAAGAAGAAAAACGAGAAAGAAAAAGAAAAAGAAAGGAAGAAAAAGAGAAGAAAACGGAAGAAAAAAGAGGTAAGAGGTTTGGTTTGGCTTCATGGCATATCAACCATTGTTGGTTATTTAGTGCCAAATACTGTTTTTACATATATATCAAATATATGATTTGTAAACAGAGTTAAATAATCTAACAGTTCTATTTCTAACAATTCAATTTAGTATAAGCCAACAAAGTTAAACGGTTCCAAGTATTGCTATGTATCACAAACAATTCAATTAAACATCATTCATTTGTTTACACTCAATTAAATGATCAAAAAGTTCTATTTCAAGCAATTCAGTTTAGCAAAAGTCATTTATTTGTACTCAGTTTAAATGTCAAACATTTTAATTTGGCTCATTGATAGGACGCTATCAGGTGCTACCACCCCGGGTGATAGTGGACCCGGGAGCAATGGCAATGAAGAGGTACACCGTATTCCCCAAAACTCCAAGACTGAGACCTCACTATCTGATAGTTTTGTGTCATAGCCAGGACACTCGTTGGGAGTGGGGTTTTATCCTTGTGCATAGATGTAGTTGGTGTATTCTACAGTCCAAGTCAACTGGGCTTCAAAGTCTTTGACAGATGTATCAGAAACAGATTTAATGAAATGGGGTTTGAATATAGCAGGAGCAAACGTAAGCCAGCGTTTCATTTGACCCATTGATAGGAACCTATTAGGTGCTACCACTCCGGGTGAAAATGGACCCGGGTGAAAATGGACCTGCGAGCAATGGCAATGAAGGGGTACTCCGCATTTCGCAAAGCTCCTGCATTATTGGAGCCTCACCATCAGATTGTTTAGTTTCATATCAGGGCACTTGCTGGGGGGGGGGGGGAGTAAGCCCTTCTGCAGAGATGCTGTCTGTGTATTCTACAGCCCCAGCCGACAAGGCTAATATAATGCTCAATACCGTCAGATGTCTATTATATAATCTCGGATCCAATTTTGTATATAAATTTTAGAATCTATGGCGATCGTACATTATTGCTTTTACAAAATTCTTAATGTGGCCGAGTTCGATGTAAAGAAGAAGCAAGATAACGATTTGCAGGTCTACCAGTAGTATATGGAGTACTTTTAAAAAAATACTGACGTGTTAGAACAGTTGTAAGCATAGATTCAGAATAAGCCTATTCGATTTTGTCAAAAAACACGTTATTATCCAGTCCAGTCGGTTAGGGCTGTAGAATACGTCGACCACATCTCTGCAGAGAGGTAAGATTTGTTTGTTTGGTTGGGTTTTATGGCATATCAACCTTTGTAGGTTATTTAACGCCCAATCCATTTTTATTCAAATAATCAGTTCTATTTTAAACAATTCAAATTTAGCATGAGTACACAGTTCAATTGTCAAAAACATTTCTATTTCAGGCTATTCAGTTTAGTCAAGCAGTTCTAATTCTTCTAATTCAGTTTAGTATAAGTAAAAGTTTTCTTTACACACGATTAAATGTCAAAACAGTTCTATATTAAACAAATCAGTTTAGTGTAAGTACAGTTTCAATGTCAAAAAACAGTTCCATTTCAAATAATTCAGTTTAGCATAAGCACGTAGTTTAAATGTAAGTACAGTTGAATTATCAAAAACATTTCTATTTTAGGCTATTCAGTTTAGTCAAACAATTCAGTATAGCATAAGTATGTAGTTTAGTTCTATTTAACCCCTAGATTGGGCCTTATCAGGTGCTACCACGCCGGGTATTAGTGGACCTGGGAGCAATGGCAATGAATGGGTGCTCTGCATTTATCCAAAGCCCCAGCATCACTGGATCCTCACCATCAGATCGTTTAGTGTCATATCCAGGTCACTCATTAGGGGAATCTTACCCCTCTGCATATCGTTCTTCTAAAGTGTCCTCATGTCCAAATTGCATTTTTGAAATTCACCAGCTGTGACAATCAGGTTTTAGTAGGGTGTATTCTAATTGCTGCTGTAGCTGTTAATTTGAAGGTGAAATCATAAAAATTGGTCAGTCATCTCATAAGATGTATACCAATAACATACTGAATTTTCAAGAGTCTACGATAATTTTAAATGCCCATACGAAAAAAGTCTGGAAACTTATCGTGTGCACCTCGTATCTCAGTCTCTACCTATCTATCTTTGGCGGACTGTTTGGAGCCAGTCACGCTATATATATATATATATATGGAAAGAGAGAGAGAGAGAGAGAGAGAGAGAGAGAGGGGAGAGAGGGGTGAAATATTCTTTCAATGGACTTTAACGAGAGACAGTTGAAATTCGTTTTAGCACACACACGCACACACACATATACTTACATACCCCCCCACATATATACCAATATACATATATATACACATATACATGTACACACACGCATATATATAAATATTTGTTAACTCTTACTGAGGGTAAAATAATACTGTAGATTGGGTTCTCTAGCTTTGGCTGGGCGACCAGTGAAGGAGAAGGAAAAAAATTGAATTCAGAAGAATCTATATGGCACAATATTATCAGATGATCCAGAAACTGGGACTGGTTCTACACAAACCATCACCGCTATAAACAATTCACCCGTATAGGCAGTCCAATAGATGAAATCTTTAATCAAACTATTTAGTCCTGATACGTTGATCGACAGGTGAGTCCAGGTTGATAGGAAAGTAACTCACTATATATATCTATATATCTATACCATGAATGCCGAATGCTACCACACCATGCTGCTTCCTGTCGGCTGGGGGTCTAGAATATACCAACTGCATCTTTGCAGAGGGGTAAGACCCTCGCCCCGCACCCAACGAGTGTCCTAGATATAACATTAAACAATCTGAAGGTGAGGTTTCAGTCCTGGAGCTTTGGGGAATGCGGAGCAACCCTTCATTTCCATTGCTCCTTGGTCCACTCTGACCCGGGGCCGTTGCTCCAAATTGAAATGTTTGATATCTAAACCGTGTTCAAACGAATAACTTATGCTAAATTAAATTGGTAGAAACAGAACTGTTCGCACATTCAACTGTGTGTTGACAAGTGACTGATGTTTAATTGAATTGTTAGTGATTCATAGCAATACTTGAAACTGTTTAACTTTGTTGATTATGCTGAATTGAATTGTTTGAAATAGTTGAATGATCAAATAGCTCTATGTGTAAACAAATGACTGATGTTTAATTGATTGTTAGTGATACATAGCAATACTTGGAAATGATGCTGTAGAGAAAACAGCACCCAGCAGAGAGCTGGGTCCCCAGGCCTTCGGTTGAGCAACCCTGGAGAACGAGAAAGACACACGGCTAAGTCCGGAGGAGCTGGGGAGGTCAATATGTTGCAATTCTCTTCGGTCTCCAACTCCCTCTCACACGCAACCCTTTCAAATAAAGTGAGAGGTAAATTTTCCATAGAACTGTGTCGCTCGTCTTCATTGCGTCTCATTGCGTCGTTATGATTCTGCATGTATATACATATGTGTATTTATAGTTAGTCATGGTCATGGCTATACAACAACAGTAGTGGTACTATTTAACCCATAGTTGGGAGGATAAGAAGGTTCATACTTTTCCCAAGGATATTTGTTCGAAAGTGAACGTAATAACGCGATTGGAGTTCGAACTCGTTTACAACGATTCCGCATTCCATCGCTTTAACCATTACACCACAAGCCCTCCACCCGAAAAAAAGTGTCTTGGATATGACTCTAAACAATCTGATGGTCAGGCTCCAGTAATGATGGATCTTTGGAGAAAGATCCATTTTATTACCATTTCATTACTATTACTCCGAGGTGCCCGTGGTATAATGGTTATCGTCGTAGGAAATGGACACGGCGATACGAGTTCAAATTCTGGACGAGGCCGATTGCATTTCACATAGAACTAATACCCTTGGGAAAGGTATGAATCCAATTATTCTCCCTCCACCTATGGGGAAAATAGTAGGACAGACTGGGTTCTTTAGCCTAGGTAAGGCAACTAGGGGAAGGAAAACTCTGAATTCAAACCTGTTAAACTCCGCTTAAAAATTGACTTTGTGTCATATCCTGCCCGAGCGGAGAGGTTGGTAAATATGGTTACTCCGAGATCCACTCTGACCCGGAGTGGTTGTACCTGATTGGGTCCTATCTATGCGTCAAATAGAATTGTTTGACCATTTAAGTGCGTGCAAGCAACTAACTGTTAAGTTTAATTGCTAGTGTTACAAAGTGATACTTCGAACCCTTTAACTGTGTGCAAATAAAACTATCAGAATGGAATACTTGAAATGATTTCACACTGTGCAGAAATTGAGTTATTTGTATTGCAGAGCAATATGCAAACAAACTAACTCTATCTTTAAAAATATATCTACAAACAATTCCTTACAAATTATATGTACATCCCATTAATTGTATGAAGACAAAAGATTGAGGCCCAGAATACATCGACTGCGTCAATGCAGAGGGATAGGAACTCGGAGAACCTCTTTATTGACGTCGCTCCTAGGTCCATTCTGGCTTGGAGTGGTAACACCTGATAGGGTTCTATCTATGGGTCAAATAGATCTAAACTGTACTCTTGCTAAACGGAATTGTTTGAAATAGAACTGTTTATATGTATAAAATGGAATTGCCATTAAATAACCTACACAGGTTGATATGCCATAAAACCCAACCAGACCAAATCGAATATATCTAATATATATGTATAAGGATGATTTGGCATTAAATGACCAACAATGGCCAATATGCCATAAAACCCAACCAAAACAAATCATATATATTTAATATGTATGTATAAAGAAGATTTGGCATTAAATTACCTACAACAGTTAATATGCCATAAAACCCAACGAAACCAAATCATATATATTTGATATGTATGTATAAAGAGGATTTGGCATTAAATTACCTACAATGGTTAATATGCCATTAAACCCAACCAAAACAAATCATATATATTTAATATGTATGTATAAAGAGGATTTGGCATTAAATTACCTATAATGGTTAATATGCCATAAAACCCAACGAAAAAAATCATATTTTTAATATATAAAGAGGCTTTGGCATTAAATTATCTACAGTGGTTGATATGCCATAAAACTAAACCAAAACAAGCCAATCATCCAGCTGCAAAATGAAATCTTTCCTGTAAATTGAATTACCATGACTAGAAAATCCGGCAAACACTTGCGTGCAATATACGGAAACACTGTACATTTGTTTAGACTTTATTATATCTCATCAGCAGTGTATCCCGTGATCTTCTCTACTGGAGATCGAATCAGTGACCACAGAATGTAGAACCGAAACTCTACAACTGAGCCACCGGTTCTACTTGAAAAAGAAAATGTACATCTATTTTCTTGCCCTTGCGGTTATAATAATTACGGGGTTGCACATTTCCGATCCTTTTGGGAAGACGTGGCCCTGGAGGTGACCTCTGTAATGAGTACGGATGTAACATATAAGACACCTTCAGTTTAATTTGCCGCACAATTTCTATGACTAGTTGATTTGGTATCCCTTGTGTGCGATGTAGACCGTGGCTCAGTGGTAGAGTTTCGGCGCTGTGGTCGCTGGTTCGATCTCCAGTGAGGTAGATCACGGTATACACTGCTGATGAGACCTAATAAGGTCGAAACAGTGGTCTAGTGTTTCCGTATGTCGCACGCAGATGTTTGCCGGATCTTCTGGTCATGGTAATTCGGTTTACAATATAATTCCTCTATTTGAAAAAAAAAAGGAAGAAATCTTTCCTGTTAGCACTATTTAGGAGAATATTGAAGATTTTGATTTTCATGCAAGATATTGCTCCTCGATATTTTGTTATTGTTGTTCGGGAATGCCTGAATGCCAACTTCCCTGGTAGATGGATGGGTCATCGTGGTCCGCATAAATGGCCAGCCAGGAGCCGTGATTTAAACCCATCGAATTTTTTTTCCATTCCACATGAGTTCCTGGAGAAATCAGTTGATGCGGTTCCCGGGTGACTTGAGAAGCTGATGGCAAATGCTGGTCCTCATATTCAATTTTAAACAAGATTACATATTACGAACTTTCTTCTCAAATTCCATACTTGTAAGAATTATTAAGAAATAAGTTGTTGAAATTTTAAAATGGGGACTTATTTTTCAATCATTTTGTATATTGAATTAAATTAGACTTAAAATATCCATCGATTGGAAATAATGGTCGATGATAAATATCTTCATATGAAAAGGGAGATAATACTGATTATTTTAGGGTATTCAGAAAGTAATGAGGTCGTAGTAGTAGAGAGAAAAAGAAAATTAAAAATAAATATAAAAAATGCAGAAGTTCCCAGAAGTCCCTGATAAGAAAAGGGGCGACGTGTGTGCAAAGAAAAGAAACCGTCTTGGCAACCGCAACCGGCGGAATGACAACACTTAATCTTTCGTGCTGCTGGTGGAAGGCCCCACGCGTCCATAGTAAGCAGCACACTGGCCAGCCTTTCACTTGTAGCAGCCGTCTCGGTTAACATAAAGTCAAAATGTAAAAAGTATCCAAATTGACCTATCGAACTACGAACTCAAACACCGGATTTAGACATATCTCCCCAAAAGCGTCTAACACATTGTTAGTGCCTTAAAGACCAAATTTGGATATATATATATATATATATATATACCCCAAAACGACTAACATCTTGTCTGAGAGACGCACTCATTTCATTCTGAATCAGGAATGATTTCCTCAACCAAAGAATGGTTGTTGAACCCAGAAATAAAGTCAAAATATAAAAGATATCTTGGGCTTTTATCTTCTTTTCCTGTCTTCTTTCCATGTAATTCCTTTACAGCCTTCATAGACCAAGAAGTCAAACCAGCAAAATAACACAGAGTAAAGAGAGGGAAACCAAAGAGTCAGATAATAACGACAACTAAATCATTTGCTTCCTCATAAGGTGTTTCGGGAGTGGATATCAAAAATGTTTTCTTTTTTCCTTCTAATAAGCGTTTTGAAGGCATTCGGTATAGTTTTTATTAAGATTACAAGGGTCATTCAAAAAATTCTGAGCCTCACTAAGAAAGAAAACCCAAAGTTGAACATTTTTGTTGTGGCAACAATTTCCTTTTTATAAAAGTAGAAAAACTAATTCAGATTTGTCTTGTTTCATAAGAAGCACCAGCCCAGTCGGCTGAGATTGTAGAATACACCGACTGCCCCTCTGCAGAGGGGTAACATCCCTCCCAATGAGTGTCCTGGATATGACACTAAATGATCTGATGGTGAGGCTCCAGTTTTTGAGCTTTGGTAAACGTGGAATACTCTTTCATGGGTCCTATCTAGGGGTCAAATAGAACTGTTTGACATTTAAACGGTACAAATTTAGGTCAAATCGAATTGTTAGAAAATGAACTTTTTGACCACTTAACTTTGCGTAAACAAATGACTAATTGAATTGTTAGTGATACGTAGCATTAGTTAGAACTATTTAACTGCGCAAATAAATGTTGAATAGTACTTCAAAGATAAAGAGGATTTGGCTTTAAATAACCTGCAATAGTTGATATGCCATAAAACCCAACCAAAACAAATCATATATATATATATATCTAATATATAAGTAGCGTCTCATCAACCGAAAACGACATCGACACACGACTGACGAAAGCATGGACAGCTATCGATAGGCTCTTGATCATATGGAAATCAGACCTGACCGATAAAATGAAACGCAGTTTCTTCCAGGCAGCGGTTGTATCGATACTGCTATATGAATGCACTACTTGGACGCTAACTAAACGGCTGGAGAAGAAACTAGACGGCAATTACACAAGAATGTTGAGAGCAATATTGAACAAGTCCTGGCGACAACACCCCACGAGACACCAACTATACAGCCACTTGCCTCCCATCACGAAAACTATACGTTAGACGAACCAGACACGCAGGACACTGCTGGAGAAGCAAGGACGAGCTCGTAAGTGATGTACTCCTATGGACCCCCATATATGGCCAAGCAAAAGCAGGACGACCAGCTCGAACTTACATACAGCAGCTATGTGAAGACACAGGATGTAACTCTGAAGACCTGCTGGAGGCGATGAATGATAGGGAGAAGTGGCGAAAGAGGGTCAGGGATATCCGTGCTGGCGGCACGACATGATGATGATGATATATGTATTAAGAAGATTTTGTAACATATTGACTCCGGCCAAGGTGTCTGACCCCGGCCAATGTGTCAAAATAGGAAATGCAGTTGCAGTTGGAGAGAAGATGCTGGAATGAGGAACATGTCCCAGAGAGGCTGGACCCCAGGCCCCCGGTTGAGCAGCCCAGTAGAACGGGAAAGAAACGCTGTTATGGCCATAAGAGTGGGGTCAATATGTTGCAGTTCTGTTCAGCCTTCAACTCACCTCTCTCATAGTAAAACCTTTAGTAACCCTTTCGAACCCTTTCAAATAAAGTGAGAAGTATATTTTTCTAAAGAACTGTGTCGCTCGTCTTTGTTGTGTCGTCGTTATGATTCTGCATGCATATGTATATGTGTATGTATTGTTGTTCATGGCTATACAACAATTTGTCATTAAATAACCAGCAAGGGTTGATATGCCATAAAAACCAACTAAACCAAATCATATATATTTATTAGATATGTATAAAGAGGATTTGGCATTAAATAACCAGCAAGGGTTGATATGCCATAAAAACCAACTAAACCAAATCATATATATTTATTAGATATGTATAAAGAGGATTTGGCATTAAATAACCAGCAAGGGTTGATATGCCATAAAAAACAACTAAACCAAATCATATATATTCATTAGATATGTATAAAGAGGATTTGGCATTAAATAACCAGCAAGGGTTGATATGCCATAAAAACCAACTAAACCAAATCATATATATTTATTAGATATGTATAAAGAGGATTTGGCATTAAATAACCAGCAAGGGTTGATATGCCATAAAAAACAACTAAACCAAATCATATATATTTATTAGATATGTATAAAGAGGGTTTGGCATTAAATAACCAGCAAGGGTTGATATGCCATAAAAAACAACTAAACCAAATCATATATATTTATTAGATATGTATAAAGAGGATTTGGCATTAAATAACCAGCAAGGGTTGATATGCCATAAAAAACAACTAAACTAAACCATATTTAATATATATGTATTAAGAAGATTTGGCATTGAATTGCCAGCAAGGGTTGATATGCCATAAAACCCAACTCAAACAAACCATATATATTTAACATATATGTATAGAGAGGATTTGGCATTAAATAACCTTCAAAGGTTGATATGCCATAAAACCCAACCAAACTCTCTTGGCTCAAATATGACCCAAAGCCAGAAAGTAAAAATCCAATCACAAATAGTTTGCAAATTTATTTCGTTAATCATACACCCCATTGCCCAGTCAGCTGGGGCTGTAGAATACACTGACTGCACCTCTGCAGAGGGGTAAGACCCCCCTAACGAGTGTCCTGGATATGACACTAAACAATCTGATGGTGAGGTTCTATCAGTGCAGGAGCTTTGGGGAATGCGGAGTACCCCTTCATTGCCATCGCTCCCTGGTCCATTCTGGCCCGGAGTGGTAGCACCTGATAGGGTCCTATCTATGGGTTAAATAGAACTAACAGCATACTTATGCTAAAATGAATTGACTAAACTGAATAGCTTGAAATAGAAACATTTTTGACAATTAAACCGTACTTACACTTAAACTGAGTGCTTATGCTTAACTGAATTATTTGAAATAGAACTGTTTTTCGAAATTAAAATTGTATTTACACTTAACTGAATTATTACATATAACTACTTGAATAGTTTGAAATGGAAATGTTTTTGACAATTAAACTGTGTGCATATGCTAAACTGAACTGTTTTCAATAGAACAGATTATCTACATAAAAATGGATTTGGCGTTAAATAACCTACAAAGGTTGATATGCCATAAAACCAAACAAACCAAACCAAACCATACACCCCACGAGGAACCTAATATAGAAATTTAATAATCTTATCTTTGATATGGTATACGGGCCACCTAGAGAGAATAATGAGATGATAGCCTAGCTCGTTGACCATTACACCCTGTTGGGTGCCTGAATTCATCTACCCCTTATACAACGCACATACATATATATATGTACATACCCGCGTACATATATACCAACATACATCTATATACACATACGTGTAGACAGACACACGCACGCACATATATACCAACATACATGTGTGTACACATACGTGTGGACACACACACACGCACACACACACACACACGCACAGACATATATAAATACTTGTAAACTCGATTGGGTTCTCTAGCTTTGGCAGGGTGACCAGTCTAGGAGAAGAAAAAAATTCTGAATAAAAAATCTGAGAATTGTTGTTCTGAAGAATCCGTAACACTGTGGAGCACAATTCTTTAGATATCATATTATCCAAGAAGTGTGGCTGGTTCTACACAAACCTTCACCACTATAAACAAATTCAACCGTCTACCCTTGATACTTCAGGGGATTCAGATTTGATATTGCTTAAAAAAAAAAAAATATGTTGATAAGAAACTTTATTTAAAAAAAAAAACAAATTTTCTTTCTTGGCAATATGCAGCTGTTTGCGGTTTTTTTTTTCGATGGGTGGGTAGAGTCTGCAGTTTAAGGATTTGGAGACGCTATTTTTATTTTAATACCCACCCCCTTTTCACCACTTCGCCCGGGAAAGTATTATCATATCACTTTACTTTTGTTAGTGTTATCGATTGAGGAGACGCTATAAACATTATCAGGTTACATGATGACTAATTCAGAAGCTTGAGAATTACTTAACTACAGACAATTCCCATTCATCTAGATCAGTTTTGAATGTACATATTTACATTAGAGAGAATTTGAACAGACCTGACCAGATCGTATCTACCTGCGCGTCTCATATCTATTAATCTCAATCTTTGCATATCTATCTATCTATCTATCTATCTATCTATGTCAGGTTGTTCTTATCTATCTATCTATCTATCTATCTATCTATCTTATTCATATCTTTATGTCTGTCACGTTGTTGTTCTCTCCCTTTCTCTCTCCCCCCACTCTCTTTATCTTATCTATCTATATCAATGTTTTTATCAATCTGTGTCAGACTGTTAACATCTATCTATCTATCTATCTATCTATCTTGTGCATCTCTCTATTTATGTATGTCAGTTTGTTCTTCTCTCTCTCTCTCTCACTCTCTATCCCCCTTTCTTTATCCCCCCTCTCTCTATCTATCTATATCAATGTTTTTATCATCTGTGTCAGACTGTTAACATCTATCTATCTATCTATGTTGTTCATATCTTTATGTATGCCACGTTGTTCTCTCTCTCTCTCTCTCTCTCTCTCTCTCTCTCTCTCTATCTCCCTTTCTCTCCCCCTCTCTCTTTATCTATCTATATATCACAGTCTTTTTATTATCTATCTATCTATCTATCTGAAGACTCGAGCTGTAGAATACGCCGACAGCAACTCTCCAGTGAGATACGACCTACCCTCGCCAACGAGTGTCTTTGATATGGCTCTAAACCATTTGATGGTGAGGCTCCAGTCCTGCATCTTAGTGGAATGAAGAATACCTCTTTCATTATAATTACTCCCAGGTCCACTCTGAACCGGAGTAGTACTACCAGTTAGGTTCTTATCAACGAGTCAATCATTAACTATACTTGAAGTCAATCATTAACTATACTTAGTGGAATGAAGAATACCTCTTTCATTATAATTACTCCCAGGTCCACTCTGAACCGGAGTAGTACTACCAGTTAGGTTCTTATCAATGAGTCAATCATTAACTATACTTGAAGCCATTTGTCTGGGTGCAAACGAATGAATAATGTTGAATTAGTGTTAGCAATACTTGAAACCATTTAGTGTCTTGAGTATGACATTAAACTACATCTAATGGTGAGGTTATTGGAGTATGGGGAATGTGGAGTAACTCTACATTGCCATTACTCTCTGGTCCACTCTGACTTGGAGTGGTAGTACTTGTTTGGGTCCCATTTATGGGTCAAATAAAACTGTTCAATCTTTTGCTAGGGATTATTATAAATACTAAATCCAATTATTAATGTTAGATAGCAATACTTGAAACCATCTAACAGTGTACAAACAAAGGCTTAATATTAAAAAGATTTATTAGTGTTATATAGCAATATTTGAAACTATTTAACTGTATACAAACAAAGGATTAATATTAGATAGAATTATTAGTGTTATATAGCAATACTTGAACCATTTAGTGTCCTGGATATGACATTAAACTACATATTATGTTGGAGTTTGGGGAAGATGGTGTACTTCTTCATTACTATTACTCTGAAGTTCACTCTGACCTGGAGTGTTAGTACCTGTTAGGATCCCATCTATGGGTCAAATAGAACTGCTCAATCTTTTGCTAGGGATTATTATTATTATTATTATTATTATTATTATTATTATTATTATTAAATTGAATTATTAATATTAGATAACCATACTTGAAACATTTAACTCTGTACAAACAATAAATAGCAACACTTGTAACCAATTAACTATGTGCAAATGGAACAATTAGTCTGAGATAGCAATACTTGAAACCCTCAGCGCACAAATTTATTTATATTAAATAGAATTCTTAGAGTTGGATAATTACAAGCGAAACCATTTAACTATGTGCAAAGAAAAGAGCATTGTTTCTTTTAAAAATCATCTTACCAACAAACTATTCACTTAGAAATTATATATATATATATATATATATATATATATATATAAGTAAACAATGGATTGTAATACGATTATATGTTGAGAAAAACTGGTAACATGGTAATCCAAGTGGAAGGAGAGATTTATTGAGAAGTCCACACTACAGCGTTTTGGTTCTACTGAACCATCATCAGGTCCCTTGAGGGATGATATTAGCGATGTTTGTATTTTACATTTTTACATCCATCGTTGACTTAACATCGCTAATATCACCCCTCTTGGTCCTGATGATGGTTCAGTAGAACCGAAACGCTATAGTATCGACTTCTCAATAAATAAATCTCTCCACTTGGATAACCTTGTTATCAATTTGTCTCTCTCTCTCTCCATATATATATATATATATATATATATATTAAAAGTAAACGAGGAGTAAAATAGGTTAAGAGAAACACACTCTAAGAAAAAGAAAGGACCGGCATTCATAATAAAAACCCATTACCAACTGAAAACAATTCAAACTACAACCATAAGTGAGTTCAAGTCTCATTAAATACCCCATTAACAAGGCCTTGTGCCATACATGTTCTCTGACAAAAGCATCAAGCCGGAAACATACAAGTATGTAAGAACAAAATAAACAAATAAATTTTTAAAAATACAAATCTCTTCGTGGACCTACTCATTCAAAAATATTTTTATTCTCTCTTTGGACCTACAACAAAAAATTATATATATATATATATATATAGCATCATTAAGTCGTGTTGCCTGCACACATTTCCCCGACACCCCCTCGCCATTCGTACCTATCATCCATTGCTTCCGGCAGCTCTTCTAGACTAAATAATGTGTTCGTACAGAGCTGTTGTAGGTAAGTTCTTTTTCGTCCAACACTGGTACGTCCGTGTGAAGGGGTCCATAGAAGAGGTCACTTCTGAGTTTGTCTTTACTTCTTCAGCCGTGTCCTGCATGTCTTGTTCGTCTTATTTGGATGGTTTTAGTGATAGAAGGTAGGTGGCCATACAGCTGCTGTTTCGTGGGATGTTGCTTCCAGGATTTGTTCACTATAGCTCGTAGCATTCTTGTGCACTTTCTCTTCTAGCTTTTTCGCGATGCGCTTAGTTAGCGTCCATATGGTGCATCCATAGAGTAGAATTGATGTAACCGCTATTTGGAAGAAATTGTGTTTTATTGTATTGGATAGGTCAGACTTCCATATGAAGGATAACCTATCGACAGCAGTCCATACCTTCGTTAGGCCCATGATGATGTCACTTTCAGTAGATGCTTTTATCGAGGTACGTAAAGTTGTTCATTAATTTCAGAGAACTACCAGATTTACCGTGACTGATATATATATATATATATATATATATTAGGAGGTGCCCGTGGTGTAATGGTTATCGTCGTAGGAAATGAACACGACGACACGAGTTCAAATCCTTGATGAGACTGATTGCATTTCACATCGCACTAATACCCTTGGGAAAGGTATGAATCCAATTATTCTCCCTTCAGCTGTGGGTAAATAGTAGGACAGACTAGGTTCTTCAGCCTTGGTGAGGTAACTAGTCTAGGAGAAGGAAAACTCTGAATTAAAACCTGTTAAACTCCGCTTAAAAATTGACTTTGTGTCATATCCTGCCCGAGCGGAGGGGTTGGTAAATATATATATATATATATATATATATAATAATGATAATAAATATATGATAATAATAAATAAATATATATTAGATCTAATATATATTTATCATTATCATATAATAGCTCTATCCTAGATATTGAGCACTCTCTATATTATATTGCACTTGGTTCGACACATACCCACAAAGTGATTTAGAGACAACCAACACTCTTATGATATATATATATATATATATATATATAAACAGGATTTGGCCTCGAATCACCCTCCAGAGTTAATATGCCATAAGACACAACCAAACACAGCAATTAATTTTCTCTCACTCACTCACTCTCTCTCTCTCTCTCACTCTCTCTCTTTCTATCTATCTCTCTTTTCATATCTCTCTTCATGTCAGTTTCTTCTTATCTATCTATCTATCTATCTATCTATCTATCTATCTATTACTTGTAATAACCAGAAGCCTGTCTCATAAACCATAGATAATATGCCCGATTCGATACCGTCCCGAATCACCACCAAATGTAGACCTGTGCTAGACTAAGTCAATATTTAGAAATATCTATCTCATAATATGCATATAAACCTATTCATATATTCCTGTCCAAATACGCTCTCGGCTTTAACGCCTAACGGAACGAAATAAAAAAAAGCGATATAAATGAATTTAACTAAAAAAAAAAAGGTAAAAATAAAAAAAAAAGGTATAAAAATAACGGACGCTGGGTCATCAAAAAATATTGACGAAGGAGAGAGTTCACAGAATGAAAGCTTTCGACTCAGTGAGTTGACAGACGCTCGAACGCGTGACATCTCGTGTGACGTGGGCACATATTGGTCGTTGCACGATTTGCATAGATCAACAGAGATCGACACTGCGCCTTCGACACTGGCGCACAAAAGATGCAGATGATTGCGTATAATGATTACAGCTGGGTACCGGACAGCAGTTTCGAATTGCTCATAATGCACATTGATAGGCAACTATAAGGTCTTTTTGTATTTATTTTCATCTATGTACTTATCAATCTCTGTCTGTCTATACGTCTGACTGTTGATTCAATTCAGTCTGTCAATCTGTTCCAGTCTCCATCTCTTCATCGCTCTCTCCCCCTTATATATATATATATATATACATATTATAATCTGTTCGCATCTATCTATCTATCTATCTTAGTCTGTTCATATCTATCTATCTATCTACAGGGTGCGGAAGCAAAATTAGGAATATTCTAGAATAATCATAAACGACTCGAATATAAAACAAAATTAATTTTAATTTTAAGAAATAAACAACAAAATAAGAAGATAGACACAAAACAGTACAGGGTGCGGAAGCAAAATTAGAAATATTCTAGAATAATAATAAACGACTCGAATATAAAACAAAATTAATTTTAATTTTAAGAAATAAACAACAAAATAAGAAGATAGACACAAAACAGTACAGGGTGCGGAAGCAAAATTAGAAATATTCTAGAATAATAATAAACGACTCGAATATAAAACAAAATTAATTTTAATTAAAAAAAAAAAAACAACTACAAAATAAGAAGATAGACACAAAACAGTAATTTTACTCAAAATGGCCAACATTTTTTTCATTTATTGTAACAACACGATTTGAATGCCTTCAAAATAAATTCTTCAGACATTTTATTCCATTCCTCCTCAATAGTAGTCTTAAGCGAACCAATATTTGAATGGGAAATTGCATTTGTTTTGTTTTCTAAAACGTCTCATAAAACATAATCAAGGGGGTTAAGTTCCAGACTTAAATCTTGTTTAATTGCAGTCCTCACAGCTTTCTCGTGGACTTTCAGTTCATTAGTGTGCTTTCTTATTGATTCTGTGGGCCCTTCTTAATAACCGTAGCGAGAGTAGTTAAAAGCCTTCTTTTCGCTTTTTTTTTTAAATCCTCAACTCCCTATTTTTCTTAAAAAGCTCTTTGGCTGTAAATTTTTTTCTTTGCTTTGTATACAGTAGACAAAGAAATTTTGGCTTGGTTTCGGCGTTAAGCAACTCATAGATTCTTTGTCGTTTCTATTCTTGCCACCTCATTTTGGGCTGACCTTTAATAAAAAAAAGCGTTTGAATGATAGAGCTAATCATGAAAATTTAGATTTATCAGGTTTTTTTTTTCAAAAATTGGACTGATCAGACTTAAAAAACGTTTTAAAAATTATTCCATATTTTGCCTCCGCATCCTCTATCTATCGGGGGAATTAGTTGTTGGCGACCGTAGTCGAGGGCGACCAGAAGGCTCCCTTTTCAATAGCTACTACACCAAGGTGTAGGGGAGGGCGCTACTCCTTTCCCTGGATTGCTCCACTTTACCCTTGATATGTGCCTTATATTGCTGAGTGTTAAGCAAGGAGGTATCAAGTACCATTTTTAAAGTCTTTGGTATGACTCGACCTAGAATTGAACCCAGGTTTCCCGGACCATTGGCGAACATTCTACCCACTAGGCCAATGAGCTGGTATATATTTACATCGGGGGAATTAATAAGTTAATTCTCAACTATACCCTCATCTAAAAGTGATAGGGTCAGATTTATTGCCTGATGTCCAAGAAGCTTCCTAAAAGGAAAATGATGACAGGACTTATCAATTTTTGCTGTCTCAGGATGGTATTTTCCTAGGAGAGTCCTCTCGTTAAACTGACCTCCTTTCTCATCTTACCTTCTCGCAGTGATGGGTAAATATCCATATTTATGTCTTTGAGCCAAACTAAACTGATATAGTCGATGAAACGGTGGTGTACATCTCGCTGCAAGCAGGTCGTCCCTATTTGAAAACATCTATTTTCAGCTCCCTCAATTTGGCCTCTTTTTCTAATTGCACATCACCCATTAGGGTTTATTTAATGCCAAATCCATCCTTTTAGAGGAATAGTTGAGGTACTATTTGACCAATAATTCCCAAATGTAAGTAGTAAAGTAAAGTTGGCGTCTGTAGTCGAGGGCGACCAGAAGGCTCCCTTTTCAATAGCTACTACACCGAAGTGTAGGGGATGGCGCTATTCCCTTCCCTGGATTGTTCCACTTTACCCTCGATACATACCTTGTATTATTGAGTGATAAGCAAAGAGGTATAAGTACCATTTTTAAAGTCTTTGGTATGACGCGACCTGGGATTGAACCTCGGTCTCCCGGACAAAAATGTATAAGTCGGAAAATGAACGTAAGTGCGTAACTGCAATCCTCCTCAAGTTTACGCTTCTTGGTTGGGTTTAGAACACGACAATAACGGCTCTTATAAGCATTTTCCGAGCAGTGGTTACGATATAAACATTTTTTTATATAAAGTTTTGTTTAGCATAAGATTGACAAAGTGGGAGAAGGGAATTTGTTATTTCTATTCATGGTTCAAATAGAACTGTTTGACATTTAAACTGGGTGAAAACAACTGATTTATGCTAAATTGAAATGTTTGAAATAGAACAGTTATATCATTTAACTATGTGCAAACAAATGACTTATGTTCAATTGAATTGTTAGTGATGTATAACAATCATTATCATCATCATTATCATCATCTTGTCGTGCCACCAGCACGGATATCCCTGGCCCTCTCTCGCCACTCTTCCCTAGCGTTCATCGCTTCTTGCAGGTCCTCAGGGCTACATCCCGTATCCTCAAAGAGCTGCTGTATGTAGGTTCGAGCTGGTCGCCCTGCTTTTGCACGGTCATGTGAAGGGGTCCAATACTTGGAACTATTTACTTGTGTGCGAACGAATGAGTCATGTTGAATAGAATAATCAGTGTTAAATAGCAAAACTTCACTGTCTGAAAACAAGATTAAAATTGAATATAATAATTAGTTATAGACTGCAATAATTGAAACTATTTAACGATGTAGAAACAAGAACAATACTCGTGTGCAAACAAACTAGTTCTAAATCATTTAAAAGAGAAATTGCCGATTGGCGTAGAGGGTAGAGTGTTTGCCAATAGTCCGGGAGACCGGGGTTCAATCTCAAGTCGCGTCATACTGTTGTATATTGACCTCCGACCCGGCCAAACATGCCATTCCAAAGACGGCAGAAGTTGCATATTCCGTTGGCCAGTGATGGGAAGAGATTGCGTAGACAAGCTTGGCTGACAATATGGGACAGGGTTAAAATCTCACGGTACAGTCACAAACTGATACCTTGGAAGAGGGTGACCTGTGAACTGTATGACAGTTATTTCCGCTCGATGACGATCAAACATGCCATTCCAAAGACGGTGGAAGTTGCACATTCCGTTGCCCAGTTACGGGAAGAGAGTGGACGTAAAACAATTATATAACCCTGGTGAAGACAGGAAGTCAGGCAGTTGGAGATCAGATGAGTTGGAGAAAAAATGTGATAGAGAAAACCAGCACCCAGAGAGGCTGGGGCCCCAGGCCCCCGGTTGAGCAGCCCAGGAGAACGGGAAAGAAACGCGGTTAGGGCCAATAGACTGGGGGTCAATATGTAGCAGTTCTGTTCAGCCTCTAACTCCCTCTCACACATAACCCTTTCAAATAAAGTGAGAGGTGTATTTTTCTAAAGAACTGTGTCGCTCGTCTTTATTGTGTCGTCGTTATGATTTTGCATGCATACGTAGATGTGTTTTTATAGTTGGTCATGGCTATGCAGCAATACCAAAGACTTTAAAAATGGTACTTGATACCTCCTTGCTTAACCCTCAGCAATATAAGGTACATATTAAGGGTAAAGTGGAGCAATCCTGGGAAAGGAGTAACACCCTCCCCTACACCTCGGTGTAGTAGCTATTGAAAAGGGAGCCTTCTGGTTGTCTTCGACTACGGTCGCCAACTTACATTTCATGTGTATCTATTCAAATGTGTGCAAACAAATGACTCATGTTAAATTGTTACTGTTACATAGAAACACTTCATCATCATCATGTCGCACCATTAGCACAGATATCCCTAATCCTCTCTCGTCACCCTTCCCTATCATCCATTGCTTCCGGCAGGTCTTCAGGGCTACATCCCGGATCAGTACAGAGCTGTGTATGTAAGTACGAGCTGGTCATCTTGCCCTTGTTTGTCCATGTGAAGGGGTCCACAGGTGTACATCACTTATGAGCTCGTCCCTACTTCTCCAGTAGTGTTCCACATGTCTGGTGCGTCTAATTTTGATAGTTTTCGTGATGGGTGGTAGGTGGCCGTACAGCTGCTGCTTTGTGGGGCGTTGTCTCCAGGACTTGTTCAATATTGCTTACAGCATTTTTATGTAGTGGCTGTCAAACTTTTTCTCCATCTTTCTCTATCTATCTATCTATCTATCTATCTATCTATCTATCTATCTATCTATCTATGTCAATGATTTTATCAATCTGTGTCAGACTGTCCACATCTATCTATCTATTTTGTCCATCTATCTATCTATCTTTAGCCCTGACGGCTGGAGCTGTAGAATACGCCGACTGCAACTCTTCAGCGGGGTACGACCTACCCTTGAGTGTCTTTGATATGACACTAAACCATTTGATAGTGCATCTATATAGCAGTATCGACACGAACGCTGCTTGGAAGAAACTGCGCTTCATGCCTAACCCGGTCCTGGGAGTATGAATCCTACGGTTCAACGGCCAGGATCGATTAGTTCGATCGGGGAACTACTGCTGCTCATCTATAAGGGTGGCTTCTGTAGATGAGAATAAAAACAGCCACTGAAAGATAACCATGACCACATGTCCAAACCGCATTGCTCTTCGTGCGGGTAAAAAAGGGGCGTGTTCGGCTGAGGCTGGAGCCCTAGCCACAGTGTTCGAAAAATCAGTTACACAGCTCAAACAAAAATTACTAAAATGCAAACGAACAATACAAATAGCGACATTCAACGTTAGAACCTGAAATAAAATAGGACAACTACCGGAGCTCGGCCATAGATCATAACATAGACATAGGAATACTTAAAACCGTTTAGCTGTGTGAAAAAAAGTTAGTTGAGACTCATTTAAAAATGCTATCACCGAAATGTGTAAACAAACAATATATATTCAATATATATGTATAAACAGGATTTGGCATTCGATAACCTACAATTGTTGATAAGTCATAAAACAAAACCAAATCAAAATCAATCTTTGAATCTCAAAAGCCCTGAGGATTTTATGCATCACCTCATCTGGTAATATGGTCAAATTTCTTGCACAGTTCCCTGTCGATCACCTTTCCCACCCAGTGGTTCTTTACCTTGTACTATGAAATGCTAATTGGAATCCTTCATTTTCATTCTCTCATTCACTAATATGTCTCGCAAAATGTTTTTGTCTTGAGAGCGTTACTCCTCTCAAGGTCTACAACAGGTTTGAATTCCAAGTTTTCTTTCTCCTTGACTGGTTGCCATACGAAGTTTAAATAGTCTAGTTTGCTCTACTATATATCCATAGCTGAAGAGAGAATAGTTGGATTCATAACTTTTCCAAGAGTATTACCGCTTTTTGAAATGCAAACAGTCTTGTTCGCGGTTTGAACTCGGGTTGCTGGGAAGATAACCTTAATGCCATCAGTACTTCTATTTATGCCGGGGAATGAAAATCACTAATGATGATGATGATGATGATGTTGATGCTTTGTGTGTGTCTGTGTGTGTGTGCGCGCTCGTACGCGTATATGTTTTCTTCGTTGCATTGTATCGAATTCAATAATCATTTTGTGACTTCTAATGTTCCACTTGAGATCAAGTACTGAAATCTGTACGATAAAAAGAAATTGTGACATCCATATGACATGACCGGCATGAGAGACACTTGCAAAATGCCTGCCTCCTCCCACCCAGATTCCCATAAAACGTGCTATCAAAAGGGTTACCATGATTACTGCAAATTACTCAATTTCAACTGCCAGGCAAACCCCTAAAGTCTAATTCAGTGTCAACTGACTAGCATCATCGATTTGAAATAACTGTCTTACACTGAATAACTTGAAATCTGCATGTATATCATATTTACCAACCCCTCCATTCGGGCAGGATATGACACAAGGTCAATTTTTTTAAAGCGGAGTTTAACAGGTTTGAATTCAGAGTTTTCCTTCTCCTAGACTAGTTGCCTCACCGAGGCTGTGCGATAAAAAGAAATAGTGACATCCCTATGACATGACCAGCGAACCGCATGAGAGACACATTTGACATTTTACTCTGTGTATTGCCCAGACAACTGCCCTACTATTTACCCATAGCTGGAGGGAGAATAATTGGATTCATACCTTTCCCAAGGGTATTAGTGCTATGTGAAATGCAATCAGTCTTGTCCAGGATTTGAACTCGTGTCGCCGTGTTCATTTCCTACGACGATAACCATTACACCACGGGCACCTCCTGTAATTCTGCCTGTATATGAACCCTAAAGTAGTTGCCACACCACCGTTAAAGAGATGTCTACCCTACTACTTGACCTACTATCTACTCTGCTATTTATTTGTTTGGTTTGGTTTGGTTTCTTTGTTTAATGGCATATCAACTCTTTGTAGGTTATTTAATGCCAAAGCCATTCTCATAGAAGAACAGTAGTGGTACTATTTAACCCATAGCTGGGAGGATAAGCGGGTTCATACCTTTCCCAAGGGTATTTGCCCGAAAGTGAACATAATAGCGCGACTGGAGTACGAACTCGCGTACTTCGATTCCGCAGTCCATCGCTTTATTACACCATTACACCACGTGGACATAACTGTTGTGAGATTAGTGTTCGAACCCAGGTAAGAAAACAGGATTTCGTATGCAGATTTTCAAAGAAGACATCTATTTTTTTAACAAATCTTAACTTGAAAACTTATATCATATAAACATTGGTATAATTAGTGCCAATATCTTATTTTCTTGAAACATGATTTTCAGTTTCTTTTGAAAAGAAATCTACGAAATTTTTCTACTGGTTGAATGCATTTTTTATATAGTCTTTTTTTTATACCATACATCTTAGTTGATGCTTCGGGATGGGTCGTCAGTGATGTTTCCTTTGGGATCATGGGGGGTTTCGGGTCTTTCAATATCAGACCCCCCCTCACCCAAATGACCCAGTTGGCATCGATCTAACTCCAACTCCCATCCCGGCAGCCAACCTGCGCATCCACACAAGGAGAAAACAAAAAAAAAAAAAATGACCACAGAAAAGGCTCTATATATAATTTTGCAACAGCCAATCAGAGCTAAGCTCTACTGATGACTTCTAAATCTTTCCTTTAAAAATCGGGAGGCCACTTTACTCTGCTTCTTTGCCACAATGAGGTCGTTATTCGGTTATTTGTTCATTCCGGTATGTATTCCTTCCTTTTCCCCCCCTTTTTTTTTAAATTAATTTTTTACTTAAAGAAAGAAAAAAAAACAACTTAAAAAAAATAAATAAAAAACTGTACATAACTAAAGAATTGCGATTAAAACAACAAACTCGTATATAAAATGACATACGTTTAGTTTTGTTTTAAAACTTATTTCCATTAAACACTGTACATAAATATACAATTACGAACTAAATCAGACGCCGCGCATTACTATACATTAAAACTTCCTAATCGAACGGTTTACGAATGAGAAAAGACGAAAAAAATAAAAATGAAAATTTGTCTTTATAAGTATAGATTTTTGAATTCATCTTTTTTTTTCAATCTATATCTGGCGGTAGTTCCCATAAAGTAGTGGCTTACGTGATAAATCGTGACATCGTAGTAAGCGACTTCGAACTCCAGTTACGATAACACTGTTTTATAGCCGTAATGAAGGATGGAATCACAACACTTGCAAATAAGAATATAACTCTCACGCTTTATTCCCGAAAAAGGTCAGATTCCTGTGGTGTGAGAGAGATAGACGGAGGGAGGGAGACGAATGGAGACTGACACATTAACACATAACTTCTTTTCTCTTGACCATACCAAGCTGTATTATTTTCAAGGCCCCACTTGGCACTTCTTCTTTTCGGCCGGGAGGTAGTCAACCGGGGGCTCGCTGTGGGTCCCGCCGCTCTCTGGTGCTCCCGTGACTGACCACTCTCTTCTGGCCGCAAGCTGAGACTGACTCAAGATTCACACTCACCGTAAATAACCTACAATGGTTGATATGCCATAAAACCAAACCAAATCAAATCCTATATATTCAATATATATATACAAACACGATCTGCATATATCATTTTATAACACCCACACATTTCCGTTCAACCACTGATTGCTTTCGCTTTTTTTTCACAGGTGTGTCCTGTGCAGAGAATCTCTGATTGGCGGCCTGGCCAACGGTCGATATGTAACTGTTATGACCGATTATTAGGGGTCAATAAATAAATTACTGGACACGGAGATATGAGGTGCTATACAAATGTATCCAAGTGTCTGAGGAGGGTTTCCTTGGTTCAACGTACTCGAAGACGGGCAAGGTGCTTACTACAGCTGCTGCTGCTGCTGCTTTCTGCTCTACCAGCTTAGTTCTTGAGTTATATTCTCTTTGTATAAGTCCATTATTCTGGTCATAGGTGAGTCACCTACAACAGTAGCTTTATGTCATCTTTCGGTCTTATAATCTTTGGAAAGCTATCCCCCACCCCTGCAATGGATTAAAGTATACCACTTTTGTTTTTTTACAAGGATGGCTTTGGTATCATGGAGGTTGACATGCCATTAAACCAACACCAACCAACCAACCAACCAACCAACCAACCTATATATGTATGAATAAATACGAAATTTAGTTATTTTCTGCATCCAATCTTGCATCAAAACGGCCAGCTAGTGTCAAATCACTTATACGAATGATCAACGGGAAATTTATATTATATATACTAACAAATGGCATTTATCATAGTCTTCGGTTATATATATATATATATATATATAAATCGAAGGACGAGCCGTTACCATCCAAACTACAGTATTGTTAACAATGGCTAGAATACTGAGTAGAGTCCTGGAGACATGAGGAAATTTGCGGTCACTTAGACTCCAGTGAAAGACTATGAACAAACTCTGGTGTGAAGAAATCACAAGGAGTAATAATAATAATAATAATATTAATAATAATAATAATAATAATAATAATAATAAATAGCAAATGCAGGCTATGTGGTGACAGAGATGAAACCATCAATCATATAATTAGCGAATGCAGCAAAATAGCACAGAGGAAGTATAAGGCGAGACACGACTGGGTCGGCAAGGTGATTCAATGAGAAATATGTAAGAAATTTAAATTCGACCATACTAGCAAATGGTATATGCACAACCCAGCACCTGTCCTAGAAAATGCCACGCATAAACTCCTATGGGACTTTAACATACAAACGGATCACCTAATCCCGGCCAGAAGACCAGACTTAATAATAATCACAAAAAAAAAAAAGAAGAGAACTTGCAAAATAGTCGACTTTGCTGTCCCGGCTGACCACAGAATAAAACTGAAAGAATATGAAAAGAAGGATGAGTACGTCGATCTTACTAGGGAATTGAAAAAAACTCTGGAACATGCAGGTGACAATTATACCAATTGTAATTGGTGCGTTTGGAACGGTAACTAAAGGATTACTAAAGGGACTAGAGGACTTGGAGGTTGGCGGACGAGTGGAGACCATCCAAACGACAGCATTATTGAGAGCGGCCAGAATACAAAGAAGAGTCCTGGAGAAATGAAGAGACTTGCTGTCACTCAGACTCCAGTGAAAAACCATCGGCTAACGCTGATGTGAAAAGCTCTAATGAGTGAATAATAATAATGATAATAATAATGGTACCGTCCTAGAAAATGACTTGCATAAACTCCGATGGAACTTTAACATACAAACGGATCACCTAATCTCGACCAGAAGACCACACCTCATAATAATAATAAAAAAAAAAAAAAGGAATTGTCGACTTTGCTGTCTCGGTGGACCACAGAATAAATCTGAAGGAAAGTGAAAAGAAAGATAAGTACCTCGACCTTGCTAGAGAATTGAAAAAGCTGTGGAACATGAAAGTAACGATTGTACCAATTGTGATTGGTGCGTTAGGCACAATAACTAAAGGATTATTAAAAGGCTTGGAAGACTTGGTAGTTGGCGGACGAGTAGAGACTATCCAAACGACAGCATTGCTAAGAACGGCCAGAATCCTGAGACGAGTCCTTGAGACCTGATGAGACTTGCTGTCACTCAAACTCCAGTGTAAAACCATCAGCTAACACCGATGTGAAGAACTCTAAAGGAGTAAATAGTAATAATAATAATCTTTTCTTCTCTTTTCTTTTCTTTGCTTCCTCTTTCTTTCTTTCTTTCTTTCTTTCTTTTTTTGATTTCTCACTTTTCTTTCTTTCTTTCTTTCTTTCTTTCTTTGCCTTCTCACTTTTCTTTCTTTCTTTCTTTCTTTCTTTCTTTTTTTGCCTTCTCACTTTTCTTTCTTTTTTTCTTTTTTTGCCTTCTCACTTTTCTTTCTTTCTTTCTTTTTTTTGCCTTCTCACTTTTCTTTCTTTCTTTCTTTCTTTCTTTCTTTCTTTCTTTCTTTCTTTCTTTGCCTTCTCACTTTTCTTTCTTTCTTTCTTTCTTTCTTTCTTTCTTTCTTTCTTTCTTTCTTTCTTTGCCCTCTCACTTTTCTCTCTTTTTTTCTTTCTTTGCCTTCTCACTTTTCTTTCTTTCTTTCTTTTTTGAAGCCGTTATATCTCTTGATGGTTCCATTTGTCTCATGATATTTTAAAAACACGAACTCTGACTTATTGATCCGACGGTTAACGCCATCCCTTTTCAATGTATATATAATCCCCTTCTTTGTTTTGTTTTATATTTCGTTAAACATCCATCGATGATCTAACGACACTACATAACGTCTTTTTTTGCCATGATGATGGTTTATTGAAACCGAAACATTACAACGTCGACTTTCTTATTAAATTCTTCAGGTGGATTACTTTCTTTTTCAATACTTTCTCCACATTGTCGGATTATTTTCCATTATTTATTTCCATATATATATAAATAAAGTAAGTAAAGTTGGCGACCGTAGTCGAGGGCGACCCTTTTCAAAGGTACAACACCGAAGGTACAACACTTCTTTCCTTAGATTACTCTACTTTACCCTTGATCCGTACCTTATAATGTTGATTGTTAAACAAGGAGGTATCAAGTACCATTTTTTGAGTTTTTGGTATGACTCGACCTGGGATTGAACCCCGGTCTCCCGAGCCATTGGTGAACACTCTATCCACTCGGCCAATAAAAGTGTAAGTATATATATATATATATAACGGAAAAATTCAATTCAGTGCTTCCATTATAAGTTTATTTCAGCTCTAATGACACTTTGTTGGATGAGACGGAATTTTGACCATATTACCAAATGGTACAAGCACAAACCAGAAACTGTAAATAGAACTAAACTGCTTATGCTGAGCTGAATTGTTTGAATTAGAACTGTTTGACTAAAGCGAATAGCTTGAAATAGTTGAATGTCAAAACAGTTCTGTATAAAACAGTTCTGTCAAAACAGTTCAGTTTAGCGTAGGTGCAGTTTTGATGTCAAAAGCGATTTCGTTTTGGTCAATTCAGTTTGGCATAGGTATTTAGTATGAATGTAAGTACGCAGTTTGATTTGTCAAAAAATATTTCTGTGTAAACAAAATCTATTCTTATATACTAAACTGAATTAGCTGAATTAGTACTGTTTGAATAAACTGAATAGCTTGAAATAGAAATGTTTTTGACAGATGAACTGTGTACTTATGCTGAACTTAATTGTGCGAAATAGAACTGATCATTTGTTTAAAAATAGATTTGGCATTAAATAACCAACAAAGATTGATATGCCATAAAACCCAACCAACCAACCAACCATCAACGAGAATCTGTTCTACTGAATTAGATGTATGAAATTCTTTGCATGTTAAAGATACAAACGGATCTCCAAATCCTGACCAGAAGACATGAATTAATGTTAATTAAGAAAATGAGGACTTGCAATCAAGTGGTTTGGTTTGGTTTCATTGTTTAATGGCATATCAACCTTTGTAGGTTATATAATGCCAAAGCTATTCTCCTAGACGAACAGTGGTTATACTATTTAACACATAGCTGAGAGGATAAGGGGGCTCATACTTTTCCCAAGGGTATTTGCCTAAAAGTGAACGTAACAGCACGACTGGAGTACGAACTCACTACGATTCCACAGTCCATAGCTTTAACCATTACACCATGAAGACACCCCTCTTAATCCAGGTGATTTGCTGTTCTGGAGAATCACAGAATGAAAATAAAAGAAAGCGAAAAGATAGACAAATACCTGGATCTTTCCTTAAAAAAAAACTTGGAACTTGAAGGTGACGGTGATACGAATAGTAGTTGGTGTACTTGGAACAGTTTCCTGAGACTTGGACGAAAAGACCGAAGGAATTGGATATAAGTGGAAGAATCGAGACCATCCTAACTACAGCTTTGTTAAGATCGGTTAGAATACCCAGAATCGTCCTAAAAAGACCACCAATAACGCAGGTGTGAAGAATTTGCCATGAGTGAAATAATAAAATCAACGCCATAAGGACTAACTATATCAAAGCATGAATAGACAAGATGCAACAAAATACCAGACGCAGATTATGTGGTGACAGAGACGAAATAATCACCCACATAATAAACGAATGCAATAAATTAGCGCAAAGACAGTATAATACTAGACACAACTGGTTGGGCAAGACGATCGACTGGGAATTGTGCAAGATGTTTAAATTTTAGCATGTGAACGAATGGAATCCGTTCTTGAAAATGAGACAAAAACTTCTCTGGGATTTTGGGATACAAACAGATTATGTAATCTCGGCTAGGACGACCAAACCTAGTGATAGTCAGCAAAAAAAAAAAAAAAAAAAAAAAAAAAAGAAAAAAAGAAAAAAGAAAGAGGATCTGCTGAATAGTGGATTTTCCCACTCAGGCTGACCACAGTGTAAAACAGAAAAAAAAAAAGCGAAACGAGAGATACATATTCAATCCTCGCTTGGGAACTGAAAAAACTATGGAATATGAAAGTGACGGTGATACCAATTGTAATTGGCGCACACGGTGTAGCCACCAAAGGATTGGTACGGGACCGGAGAACTTGGAAATTAGAGGACGAGTGGGGACCATTGAAACTATGGCATTGTTGAGGTCGGCCAGAATACTAAGAAGGATCCTGAAGCCTTGAGGAGACTTGCTGTCACTTAGACTCTAGAGGAAAACCATCAGCGTTAGCTGATGTGAAAAACTCTCAAATGAATAAAATAATAATAAAAGCAAAAATTGAAAATTGATAATACCCTACAGAAAATACCCGACAGAATAACTAGTGTAGGTTATCTGGTGACAGGGAGAAAACATAATCACATAATAAGTGGATACAGCAAATTGCCACAAAAGGACTACAAGACAAAGTATTGACGGGGTAGGAAAGGTACTATTTACCAACCCCTCCGCTCGGGCAGGATATGACACAAGGTCAATTTTTAAGCGGAGTTTAACAGGTTTTAATTCAGAGTTTTCCTTCTCCTAGACTAGTTGCCTCACCAAGGCTGAAGAACCTAGTCCGTCCTACTATTTACCCATAGCTGGAGGGAGAATAAGGGGGTTCATACCTTTCCCAAGGGTATTTGCCCGAAAGTGAACGTAATAGCGCGACTGGAGTACGAACTCGCGTACTACGATTCCGCAGTTCATCGCTTTAACCATTACACCACCAGGACACCCCAGTGTAAAACAGGGTAGGAAAGGTGATCTACTGGGAATTGTGCAAAAGATTCAAATTTGACCATGCTAACAAATAGTATATACGCGAACCAGAATATGTCCTAGAATACTCTTGGGAAAGGTATGAACCCCCTTATCCTCCCAGCTATGGGTTAAATTGTACCACTACTGTTCTTCTAGGATAATAGCTTTGGCAATAAATAGCCTACAAAGGTTGATATGCCATCAAACAAAGAAACTAAACGCAAAAAAATTCTCTTAGACTTTGAGATATAAACGGATAACCTAATCCCGGTCAGAACAGCAGAACTTGTATCAATTACCAAGAAGAAAAGAACCTATTATCAAGTGGATTTTGCCGTTTCCGCAGGCCACAGAGTAAAAGTAAAGAAAGGCGAAAATCTAGACGAATACTAAAACTTTGCTAGAGAACTGAAAAAAGTTGTGGTACAAGAGGGTGACAGAGTTATCAATTACAGTTGGAACAATCCTCAAGAACTTGGAACTTGGAGATTAGTGGAAGAAATGAAGCCATCCAGATCACAGCACTACAAAAATCTGTTAAGACACTCAGAAGAGTCCTGCAGACCCGAGGAGATTTGCTGTCACTCAAGCTCCAGTGATAAACCATCAGTTTGAACCGAAGAGTCTGAAATGTTGATAATGTCATATCGAACGCTGAAAAGCAGTGATCCAAGAAAAGGCGACAAAATCCAAAATAATTATAACATTGAGTAGAAAAAGACTCATTACGAGAAGACGAAACGGTAAATAATAACAATAATAATAATAATAATAATAATAATAATAATAATGTTCAACTTGCAACGTAGACAGAGTACCCAATGACCCCGGACTCTAGCAACGGGAAAGGGGCCGGACAGGAGGGGGAGGTAGGGGTGGAAGTGACATTTGTCAAACAGTCAGAGGGAATAATAATAATCTACGTATTATGAAATATCTTGCAAGATTTGAGTATCTTCAACCGGTAAATGCACCCGCTGACCCCGCCAGTGAAAGCCCGGATGTGGCGTAGGGTATTGAGAGAGTAGAATGTATGTTCTTAGAGGACGAGGTTTTGGTGATATAGGGGTGGTTGGCCGTAGAAAAGGGAAGGTTGGGGGAACGTGTTGAAAAGTTAAAAAAAAAAAGCAAACACAACCTCCTCCAAAATAAAACAAACAAACAAACAAACAAACAAAAAACAAAACTAAAAAAACAAAATAATCCCCCCCCATCCACAAAAAAAAAAAAAAGCTACCTGAAGAAACTTGCATTTATTTTACCCCAGGTACCTTCGAACTGCCGAAATGTAAATCTGTTCCCCCATCGGAAGTAACTGTTTTACACAAAGCAGAAAGAAAAACGCCTCAGACAAAATAATTATAGGTTCTACTTTCACACACACACACACACACACACACACTCATAAATAATTACAACCCTGCCAATTTAAAAAAAAAATGAAAAGTTAATTTTTTTCCAAACCAAATATACTAGAACTTTTGTGAATGTTATATAATCAAAACCTACATTATTAGTTTTTTTTTTGCGTTACGGCATACCAACCTTCGTGAGTTATCTAATGCCAAAGCCATCCTTTGAAGTGATACTATTTATCCCTAGCTGGGGCAGTAAGGATAAGGGATTCATAGATTTCACAATAGTATTAGTTAGAATGTGAACGTAATAAGGGGACTGGAGTTCGAACTCGCTTACTACGATGTCTCAGTCTAGCACGTTATCCACTACGCAACGCAGAGTCAGGGGCATACACTCACTCACACACACTCATACACATATCTATCTATCTATCTATCTATGTGAGTCTATCTATCTATATATCTATGAATGTGTGTGCATATATATATATACATATATATATATAATTTTTCGTTGGACCAATGAAAGAAAATAAGTAAATACTTTAAAATGAATAGGTCCACAAGTGAATTTACTTTGAGGTTAACTATGTTTCTTCAACAGATATTTAAAGCCGTCTTCAGAAAGTTAATGGTTGGTTTGAGTGATCCTTTTTTTCTTTTTGTAGTGGCGACTGTTTTGATAGGTCTGTGGTTCTTTTTAATTCCAGGATTTGTGTCTGTGAATGTCCAGTTCAAGTTAATTGTCCGTGACAAAGTTTAGTCTCTACCGATGTTTCTCAAGAGTGTATTCTATATGATTGTGTGTCAATGTGAGTGTTCGTATTCATATATAAGTATATACTTTCGTTTTTTTTTCCGCCACTGATATATATATATATATATATATATATAAAAGTAAAGTTGGCGACTTAAGTCACGGGTGACCCCGAAGGCTCCCTTTTCAATAGCTACCACACTGAGGTGTTGGGCGCTACTCTTTTCCTTGGATTGCTCCACTTTACCCTTGATTCTTACCTGATAATGCTGAGAGTTAAGCAAGGCAGAATCAAGTACCATTTTTTGGTATGACTCGATCTGGGATTGAATCTCGGTCTCCTGGACTATTGGCAAACACTCTACCCATTTAGCTAGTCGTCAATGTAACTTGGGTTCATATTTCTAATATAATTCACAATTTGAATATTCTAGAAGAAGAATTTTGGTATTAAGATTTCATTTTCTCAATACAAATCATCTCTGTCTTTTGTGAAAGTTTGCACTGTTGATACTCGAAAACTGAACATACTATAAAATCTAAAACGAAATTTTCTCTTTGTCTCTTGTCTTTTACCAAATGTCTCAGTCACCACTAGAATCTTTGATGTTAACCGCTCAATGTTTGAGCCATCAGAGCATATCAATGTATTTGACACAGATACTCAAGTGTTGTATATTGACTGGAAGACTCCTTTGACATCTGTCAGACTTTGGGGGCAAAAATAACCGGAAATGCACCTAGTACCTCAAGTAAACAAGATGCAGGTGTTCTCGGCGGAAATGCTGCGTAAATTGCATGGGTGGCTAGCTAGAAGGAAGCGTGATCACATGCATTGTGTTGGCGGCAGGCTGAAGATGTGATCAGGAGAATTTGCGTGGGTGGCATGTTAGAAGGAGGCATGTCCAAGTAAAACGTTTAAGTGGCAGGCTGAAGATGTGATCAGGAGAATTTGCGTGGGTGGCATGTTAGAAGGAGGCATGTCCAAGTAAAACGTTTAAGTGGCAGGCTGGTGGTGTAACCACGTAAAATAGAGTGGACGTCCGGGAAATTATAAAACCAGGAAGGTTTTGATCCAATGCTGAAGTATTTTCACCGAAGGTTCGTACCTCAGCCCCTGTGTGTACAGCTCAGCCGTCTTCAACTCTCTCTTACTTTACCCATTCGTACATTTTTGGTAATGAAAGAAAAAGAAAAGAGGCTGATTATATTTTTATACATCAGCATTGTTGTCTTTCTCCGCTATACCACACAATCACAGACAAACGATATTATAACACACACACAAAATATTTAGTCAAATTTTAGCTGTTTAGGTGAAACAAAAAATATAGAATTTATGAGATTTCTAAAGACTATTCGTGTTATTTTAACCAGGAACCAATTTTTGCCTAGTCAGCTGGGACTGCAGAATACACTGACTGCATCCCCGCAGAAAGTTAAAACTCCCCCAAACGAGTGTTCTGAACATGGCACTAAACAATATGATGGTGATGTTCCAGTAATGCAGGAGCTTTGGGGAATGTGGAGTACCCCTTCATTGCCATTGCTCCATGGTCAACTTTGGTCTGGAGTGGTAGCACCTGATAGGGTCAAATAGAACTAAACTGTGTACTTATGTTAAGCTGAATAGTTATAAATGGAACTGTGTTTTAGACTTTGAAACTGTGTATTTATGCTAAACTGAATTGTTTGAAATAGAACTGCTTTTAACATTGAACCTGTATACTTGCTAAACTGAATTGTTTAAAATAGAACTGTTTTTGTATGCTAAACTGAATTGTTAAAATATAACTTTTTTTTGACATTAAAACTGTGTACTTATGCTAAAGTGAATTGTTTGAAATAGAACTGTTTTGACATTTAACTGTGTCTTACAACAAACTATACATATACTAAACTGAATTGTTTGAAATAGAACTGTTTATATGTATGAAAATGGTATATAAATTGATTTAGCATTAATAACCTAAAAATTGATTTAGCATTAATAACCTATAATGGTTGATGTGCCATAAAACGAAACGTGGTGTAATGGTTATCGTCGCAGGAATTGGACACGGCGACACGAGTTCAAATCCTGGACTGATTGCTTTTCACATAGCACTAATACCCTTGGGAAAGGTATGAATCCAATTATTCTCCCTCCAGCTATGGGTAAATAGTAGGACAGACTAGGTTCTTCAGCCTTGTCTAGGAGAAGGAAAACTCTGAATTCAAACCTGTTAAACTCCGCTTAAAAAATTGACCTTGTGTCATATCCTGCCCGAGCTGAGGGGTTGGGTAAATATGATAAAACGAAACGAAACGAAACGAAACCAAACCAGGAACCAATTCGTCTGAGTCGTGCTATTTAGAAAATTTTTTTAAAAATTTCATTTGCTTTTTATGTTGATTTTCATTGACATGAAAAACCTAGTCACGTTATTCTTTATTCTTCGTGTAATATCTTTATAATCACAGTCAATCAATAGAAAACTCATTGGAATAAGTGTGCTGAATGACAAGGAGACTATCTTTAAGAAAATATGGTTCATTTTCGTACAGTTACAAACAAATTCAGTTGATATATATGTATATATATGTTTTTTATTTGATATATATATATATATATATATATAGAGAGAGAGAGAGAGAGAGAAAGAGAACTGGTAGATTTTGGTAAATCTGACAAGATTATAAAAATAAGAGGAAAAGAGGATAAATCAAACACTTACAATATATTGTGATTTACTAAGCTTTTTGCTCATATGTGGCACAATACCTTATGAAAAGGGTTCCCAAATAAGACTCGAACTCACTCCTAATAGTTTGCTAGTCAAGCTTGCAAACCATTATAACACCCGTTGTCGGTGTTTGTTTTATCCACTTTTCTACTTATTTTCATCGCATATATATATATATATATATATATATATATGATAAAAATCACATGTTTATATGTATATACATCTATATACATGTGATTTTTATCATATATATATATATATATAATAATAATAAAAATCACATGTATATATATATATATATATATATACATGTGATTTTTATCATATATATATGGTGGCTCAAAATGGGACCCATGTGATTGCTAATAACTCTACTAAAAATAATCTTGTCTTCTTTTTTGTTTCATATTTGAAAATAGTATTCTCAAACAATAGTACTTGATCACAATGCCTTGTCCAAGAGAGGAAAAATATTTTGCGCTACCACTTATTTGGAGACAAAATCATTCAAAACTGTCTCAAAATAAATGCAACCCATTAATATGATAATGATTAATTACCGAGACAAGAAACTAAAAAAAAAAAAAAAAGATTGCATGTACTGGAAGCTGATATAATAACAATTAAAAAAAACACTGATTTAATGTCTCTTACTCAAAGGATGCATTTTTTACAGGACGAGTTTCAAATGGCCATCATTGCGCTTGTCTCTATAATAAATCATTATCATATTAATGAGTTGCATCTTTTTTGAGACACCCTATATATATATATATATATATATATGTATATATATATATATATTCAAATGAGTTTTCCATGGAGTGAAGCACCTCGGTAACTCCTCTTTTGATAGGGTGTGTAGTTGTGTTATTGTATTTCTTTATGTATATATATATATATATATGAAAATGTTAAACTATGAAAAACACAAGTTGTTTGTATTTATTGTTGAAATATTGGTGTTTATCAAACATTAAACCTTCGTCAGGGCATCTAAATTTGTGACGTTGTATCTTCTGAATTTCATTTTCATCTTTGTACATTTTCATTCCGTTGGATTTACTTCATATATATATATATATATATAGACATCAAGTTGCATCAACAGTAGGAAAATAAAACAATGCTATGAATGCATGTTAAAATTACTGATGGTTTGAGAGAGGAAATTGATTCTTGCCAAAGTCAGGAATAAATGCCTTGTTCTGTGAGAATTTTAATTGCTTTTACTTTTAGACTTGAGAGGATAGCTCTTCGGGTTGTTGTATAAAGGCATAATGAAGAGACTTGAAACTTTCTTTACAAAAATATCTCACTTTTTATTAATGTCGCAAGGGTTAAAAGTTCTTAAGTGTGAGAGAGAAAGGAAGACAAATGTAGACTGATACAAAACTGACGGAGGACTGTTATATTGACCATTTTTTAACCCACGTTGTATTTCCATATTCAGGGCCCCTCTTAGCACCTCCTCTGCCTCTCGGGTGGGGAGGCCACGGTCTACCTCTGGGAACTCTCTGGTCGCTCCCAGTGAATGATTGTCTGACGTAAGTGCCCGTGTATATATAATTTCCCAACACCCACTATTTCCCGTTGTCAACGCACGTGAGCTGCTTACATCTACGCATCGCTGTCTTCCTGTTTACACAGCTGGAACATACTGTCCCAGAAATCCTTGATTGGCAGCTCTGTCAAAGTTCAATATGCAACACCATTCGAGTTCGAGTCTCACTAGGTGCTCCATTCATACGGCTTTGTTCCACATCTAAGCAGGGCGCCTCGTGTCGCATTGGGTGCTCCATTCATACTCCCTTGTGCCACATCTAAGTAAAAAAGCTTAGTAAATCACTGAAATAGAAGATAATTTTCATTGGTTGGTTTCTAAATTTTGAATATTTTGGCACCTCATTTGGTACTGTGGTTAGGAAGCCGGATTAGAATATCATTGTTAGTGAGTTCCATTCTTATTTGGTGCCCCATACGTCTACCCTTGTGCCACAAACAACTAAGCTAAGCTTTGTAAATCAAGAAAGAAAAACACGGAAAACTGTAAGAACAAAATTTATTATTCATTAGAAAATAAAAATTTTTCTTTAGTTTTAAATGCATTTCTATCAAAAAATTGAAGGGATGTCTTTTCTACAGTAAAATCATCATCGCATTTACAGGAAACGTGCACTGTACTCATACATAAAAAGTAAAAGCAGAAAGTCTCCGTGGCGTAGTGGCTAACGAGTTGGACTGCAAAATCGTAGTAAGCGAATTCGAACTCTTATCGTTCTATTAAGTATATTTTTGGACTAATACCTTTAAGAAAAGTGTGAGTCACCTTATTCCCTCATAAAGGGTTTAGATAGTACCACTGCTCTTCTCTCAGGGTGTTTTTCGAATTAAGTACCCCACGAAGGTTGATATGCCATAAAAACAAAAAAATCTATCCTAAGGGCAAAAAATTGATTTTCTTAAGTATTAAACAGTTACTTTATTTAAGCCTAAGTAAGTAACCGGGCGATTGTCCTAATGAGTAGAGTGTTTAAAAATGGTCCAGAATACCGGAGTTCAATCCCCGGTCGAGTCATACCAAAGACTTAAAAAAATCGTACTTGATGCCGCCTTGCTTAACACTCAGCATTATAAAGTAAGGATCAAGGGTAAAGTGAAGCAATCCAGGGAATGGAGTAGAGCCCTCCCCTACACCTCGGTGTTGTAGCTATTGAAAAGGGAGCCATCTGGTCACTCTTGACTAAGGTCCCCAACTTACTTGTTTAAGCCTGAGTTCCAATCATTTGGGTTTTGTAGCAAATTACTCATATATCATATTGTCATCATCATTGTCAAATCGCACTGACAGCATGGGGTTCTCTGACTCTTTCCCTCCACCCGTCCCTATCATCCATCACTCCCGGCAGGTCTTCCGAACTACATCCGGAGTCCGCACAGACCTGATGTAAATAAGTCCTTAATTGTCGGCCAATACTAACACGTCCTTGTGTCGGGGATCATAGAAGAACGTCACCTATAAGTTCTCTCCCCATCCGTCCCAATTATCTCTCACTTCTGATAGGTCATCCAGACTACATTCCGTGTCCTCACAGACCTGATATAAATAAGTTCTTACTGGTCGGCAAATACTGGCAAGAGTAGAGATACATGTTCACGAATATATATATATATATATATATATATATATATATTCTGTCCCTTTGGGTCTTATGTTCCTGCTTCGAGAAGATTTTTATCTCTATTTCTTTGTATAAGAAACCCACCTAGAAGAATGAAATTATAGTAGTGTGTTTCATTGAGCGGTATAAGTAATTTTGATATATATGTATAAATAGGTAGGAGTGAACTTACGTATGGGCAATGCTATATATATATATATATATATATATATATATATATATATACATAGTATTACTTATTAATTAGAACGCACCAATTTTTGATAAAAAGCTTTTATTCGAACAAAATTTGAGTGGAGCATCAAACAATCAAAACAGATATTATTAGGTATTATTTATTACCAAACTCAGTCACATAATAAGTAAAATTGCTGCATATCTGTAGGCAAAAATAAAATTTCCCAAATGTATTTAAGGAGTGTACTTATTTTTGGATGGCTGCATATTCTTATTTTTACGAAAAACCCGTTTAATGTGATATATATATATATTCTAGCCGACTAGGGCGGTAGAATACGCCCACTGCAGAAGGATAAGACCCTCCCCAACGAGTATCCTGGATATGACACTAAACCATCTGATGGTGAGTCTCCAGTTCTGGAAATTTGAGGAGTGGAAATATTCTTTTATTGCCATTACTACTAGATCCGCTCTAAACAGGAGTGGTATTCCCTGTTAGGGTCCCATATAGGGGTCAAATAGAAATGTATAATCATTTTCTAAACTTGAAATCATTTAATTGTAAGCAAACAAATGAGATCTGGAACGTTTAAAAATTGTTACCTACGAACTATTTCCAAATAATATATATTTGATATATATGTATGAATATGATTTTGCCTTAAATAACCTACCGGAGTTGATATGCCGTAAAACACAACCAATCAAAATAGAGCATTAATGGTGTAGTGGTTATCGTCACAGGAAATGAACACGGAGACACGAATTCAAGTTTTTGAAGAGTCTATTTGCATTTCACATAGTCCTAGTACTTGTGGGAAAGGTTTGGATCCAACTATTCTTCTCCCAGCTATAGGTAAACAGCAAGGCAAACTGACTCTTTAGCCTTGGTTGGGCAACCAGTCTAGGAAAAGGAAAACTCTGAATTCAAATCTGTTAAACTCCACTTAAAAATTGACCTTAAATGCTGCCCCATGCGGAGGGGTTGGGTATATCTATACACATACATTAACCCCATTGTTGAATATAATTATCTCAAATATTATCTGAGAGAGAGAGAGAGAGAGAAAGACACACACACACACACACACAGACCGAAACATATCTATAGTAATTGACTAAGCTTTTATGCTTAGATGTAGCACAAGGCCACTTGAATGGGGCACCCAGTGAGAATTGAACTCACTCGTGCAGGTTTGCAAACCATTACACCACCCGAAGCGCCCTACCGAAACATATCTATAGAATATTGTATAGCACCTTACTTTGTTGTGTAGATTTCTTTTCTTCCTCGAGTAGATACCAATTCAAGTGCCAGTAATTTCTTATCACTGAGTTTAAATAGGATACTATATATATATATATATATATATATGCCAGATATCATTATTATGAATTTTAATATCCCTTGCCCCTGTACAGACCCAAAGTTGGTTTAATGTGGGACGCTGCGTAGGAAGCAAACCTCCCGTGGGAAGGATTAATAAATTGCTTGGATTTTGTCGGTATTCTCCTTCAGTGGCACATCAGGCACCAGAAAAACCTTCAGCCGTTTACCCTTTTAGGCGAGAGACAAGTTGCTAGTTAGCTACACGATGTGAGTCATTTGCCTTGCCTTCAAGTTATTCCCATGATCTTCCCCGCTCCCAATTCTTTTTTCCCCTAACCTCGCTTCAGCCCCTTTTTGCTGAAGACCTTCTTCCTTCTTTTGCTCTATTAGCATAAACCCTCTCCCCATGAAGAGATAGTCCGGCTTGTTTACGATCCATTGGGATACCCGAAAACAGTCGGCTATCCACAGCTTAGATAGGGGGACGGAAGGGCAACCAAAAGGGGTTTATCCTTGCTTTCTTAATTATTTTGGATTTTTCCCCTACCCCCATCGTTGTCATTTTTTCATTGCACATTGTAAATGAATCATTCCATCCATCGGGGTTTTAAACAGGTTCTCATTGAGTGGTTGGTGTATTTTGGTGAATGTTGTGTGCTTGTCGATGTATGATAGTCTATACTGTATTGTGTACCTGGGTTGGCGAATGTGGCTTGCTTGGACCCCTTTAGAATTCAAAGTCTAGCACGAACGCCCCCCCAAAAAACATTGGGGATTCATACTCCCCCCATCAAATTGTGTACATGGTAGGGGAAAGGCTTTCAAGAGCCAAGCTTTAACTGATATAGTTATCACTGCCTCCCACCAGACAGGTCTCTAGGTCAATGACCCCTGGGCACCTCGGGTGGTGTAATGGTTAGCAAGGTAGACTAGCAAACCTACACGAGTGAGTTCGATTCTCATTGGGTGCCCAATTCATGCGGCCTTGTGCTACATCTAAGCAAAAAAGCTTAGTAAATTACCTCTAGGTCAATGACCCTAAGGTCGATTATAGTGAGGGTTTAAGGGAGGGGAAGGTCGGGCACAAGCCGAGGCTCGAGCCCTGCTTGAAAATGATGCAGCTCGCTCACCTGGAGGTGGCCCAACCGAAGTTGGAGGCCTTACGGCCTCAAGTCTATCTTTGTTGGCCTGTGACTGTATCAGGTTTACAGAGGTAAACAGCTTTAAGTGATGTTTACCCCTGTAAACTTGAATTTTTTTCTTTTTTTTTTTCCACAACATAGAAATGGTCTAAAATGAACTCATCCAAAAGCTTATATCCCTGAATAATGAGCACATTCGTTCTTATTACGCAATAATTACTAGCGTCTTTTGCCTTTAGAATTAACAAACGCCGCTGCTGCCGTACATGCCTTACTTTTTTTTCAGTCTCTTTTCGAGATAAAAAAAGAACAAAAAAGAAACAATGTCGGAGGGACTCGATGAGATCTTCATGAAATTCACCAAACTTGCTGGTGCCAAGACGCCAGAAGAACAGAAACAGATGAACTCTAAGGCTTGCGGCAAAATGGTTAAAGATTGTCTTCCGAAAGAGATGCAGACTATCGCAGACGCCAGCGTCTTTCCAAAATACAAAGAAAAGGGTAAGCCTTACATGTTGATAAAAAACTTCCCACATTTTATTAGGGGCTGTGCACATGAGTATGCCAAAATAAAAACCAAGAACAGTAAACTTCCGGAAGACGCACCGGAAGTTCAGAAGTACTATGACGAATTCCTGTCTAAACTCAGCCAAGGTGTACCCAATGTCCACGAAGTCAAAATCTCCAAGACTGGTAATGTGGAAGGGCTGACCGATACGTCTGCCTACACGGGGTCGCATAAGGAACGTTTTGATGAAGAAGGAAAAGGTCGCGGATTGGAAGGTCGGGTGGACAAGCATAATAGTTCTGGTTACGTTGGGGCTTACAAAGGCGAAGGAACTTATGGCAAAAAATGAAAAATTCAATATGGCGGTCTATGAACCAAAGCGGTTGGCATTTCATAGCAAAGAATGAATTAAAGTTCATTTGAAATAAAAAAAATCTAGACAAAAAAACAAAACAAAACAAAACAAAAAAATTCCAGTTGTCATCGTGTTATCATTTTTAATTTACAGGTCATTATATAATAAGATAGAGTAACCGTTACCGTTGGAGGAAATGGATCCGGCGAACCACGTGTTGTAACCTAACAAAGATTACTGAATGAGAAATAACCAAAACGGAGGTTGTAAATGAAATGGAAATCTTTATTCTTTATAACATTAACAAAATACAACACTCACCAGCGGCGTGAACTAGGTAACCCACTGCGCGTGGTGACTACTTAGTCAGCATATTTCATTTTATTTGTTCTCCGTCCCAGCACCGGACAAGTACGGCACAAGACCTTTTTTAAGTGGGTCCAGACACAGGACTGCAGCCCACATCCGTCCGGCATAATCCCAAAATACCTTCAGCCCCGTCGGCATTCCCCCAATGGGGACGCCAGGAAATAAAACAGCAAACAATTAGTTAACTTAACTTAGTCTGCATATTGTAATTTACGAAGCTCTTTGCTTCGATATGGCACAAGGCCGAATGAATGAAGCACCCAATGAGACTCGAACTCACTCTTGCAGGTTTGCTAGTCAAGCTTGCTAACCATTACACTACCCGAGGTGCCCAACATGCCCAAAAGCATATTTTTATTTATTCTCCGTCCCACCACCGGACAAGTACGGCACAAGGCCTTTTTTAAAGTGAGTCAGGACGCAGGGCAGCAGCCCACACGCGTCCGGCAAAATCCCAAAATACCTTCGGCTCCGTTGGCCTTCCCCCAATGGGGACGCCCCTAGACGCCAGGAAACAAAACAGCAAATATTAAGTTCAAATATTAAGTATTCTTTATTTATTCTCCGTCCCGCCACCGGACAAGTATGGCACAAGGCCCTTTTTTAAAAGTGGGTCCGAACGCAGGGCCGCAGCCCACACGCGTCCGGTAAAATCCAAAAATACCTTCGGTCCCGTCGGCACCCCCCAAAGGGGGCGCCCCAGAGGCCAGGAAACAAACAACAAACAATTTTTTATATAAAGTATTACCCACCGCACAATAGTGTCCAACGTATTTATTTGGAATGGGACATACCCATTAATGTTCATAGGTAGTGTATATGATAGAAAGGCATGAATCCATCTCTTCAAACTCCAGGTCATTATAAGATGCGCGCCTAGAGTAACCGTTACCGTTGGAAGAAATGGATCCAGCGAACCGAGTTCAAACCCTACTAACCCCCTTCGGAATGTGTTGTAATCTAACAAAAGGTTAGTGAATGAGAAATAACCAAAAACGGAGGTTGGAAATGAAATGGAAATCTTTAATTCTTTATAACATTGATATCTTAAGAGTATATAACTGTAATCTTAGTTTTCTGCCTCCATTGTATTTTTTTCACAGGCTTTTGTTTACATCTCTGCTTTTTCGGATTGTTCAGCTATGAGCACTGAGGAGCGAATCACCCTGAAAGTTTTGGTTCGATTGCCGAAAATTTCGTCTTAATCACTTGAAATGCTTCATCAATTGTGTAGAGAGATAACATCATGTCCACCGCAGTAAGGCGCCTCTGGTGGTGTAATGGTTAGCAAGCTGGACTAGCAAACCTACACGAGTGAGTTCGAGTCTCACTGGGTGCCCCTTTCATATGGCCTTGAGCCACATCTAAGCAAAAAGCTTAGTAAATTACCACCGCAGTAAATTTGACTTAAGATATCCTTCGAAAAATTCATTTGAAGGCGTTTTTCTTCTTCAATTCTGAATATGAATAAAACGTTTTCCAAAAGTTACATTATGCTACCACTTAAAGGAGGTACCTGTGGTGTAATTGTTATCGTCGTAGGAAATGGACACGGCGACACTAGTTCAAATCCTGGACGAGACATAACGTTTCACATAGCACTAATACCCTTGGGAAAGGTATGGATCCAATTATTCTCCCTCCAGCTATGGGTAAACTAGGTTCTTCAGCCTTGGTGAGGCAACTAGTCTAGGAGGAGGAAAACTCTGAATTCAAACTTGTTAAACTCCGCTTAAAAAGTTGACCTTGTGTCATATCCTGCCTGAGCGGAGGGGTCGGTAAATATGAATATTCTCAGCCCCACCACTTGTATTTCCAATTTGATGTAAATGATTTATAAAGAAAATATAGCAGTCGTTTATTATTCAGCTATGATCGCTGCAACTCGAAAAGTTTATTTTAGTTACGTTCTTCTTCTCCCTTCCTCTTGGTGGTGACGGCGGTGTGGGTGAGAGCTGGCTATTGACTCACGCCTGTCATAGCAGATTGGTTAGGATGGGTCGGGGCCTCGGAACCTTTGACTCGCCTGTTTTGAAAGCTGCCTTCAACTCTGCCAAAATCTCGTTACTTGTTTTCTTATATAAGGATTTTGGAGAACAAATCAAAGATCCCCGAATGTTCGATGTCACCAGTGAAACACGTGATAATTCATCTGTGATTATTTTAAAATCACGTCTAACTTTGCTGGTCATTCTGCCCGCACGCGCTAGTCTCGTGACACCTTCACTGATTGACGACAGCGCCCGTCCGTAATATTACACTAAAAGTATTATTTTTTAATGAAACAAGTTAAGCACCACAATGGTTTTATCTATTATACTAAATACAAGTCTTCCTAAGTCACATTAAATAGAAACAAAACCAAAAAAGCACAAAAAACCTTTAAAACTTTTGATTCATGACCTTCTTTGGCTGCTATAATTGCTTTGCAGATTCTCGACATTCTTTCCACCAAAGACTGGATATAAACTAAAGATAATTCTGCCCAGCTTTCCTGCAAGTGTAGCCAGAGGTGAGCCGCACTTGTGGATTGTTTACCTCTGACTTTTCGGTCAAGTTCATCTCACACCAGTTCAATGGGATTTAAGTCCACAGATTGCGCTGGCCAAGACATCAGTTGAAGGACATGCTTTTTCTCTTTGCGTTTAATGTACCTCTGGCAAAGTTTAGGTCATAATCTTGCATAAGTAGAAATCCTTGACCCACCAGCCTCTTTCCAGATGGGATCAAATGATGCTGCAGTATGCTGTGATAACCGGTTTGATTCAATTGCCCTTCACCTGTCGCCAATCCCCAACTTTGCAATTGGCAACCCCACCCCATAACAGAGCTTTCTCTATGTTTTACGGTTAGTGTGGTTCAGGGGGTTACAGCTCTTTCACCAACTCTTCGCCACAAATAGAACCTGCTATTTGACCCAAATATTTCGAACTTTGATTCATCAATCCAAAGGACTTTATTTCACTGCTCTATTGTCCAGTCTTTGTACGCCTTGGCCAGCTGAAGCCTTTTGATATTGCTTTTGCTTCCTCAACAGTGGATTTCTGACAGTATAGGCCAACTTCACAGGGTCTCTTCACAGTGGATGTTGACACATTTTTCACGACATTGGTTCAGCTGTGTAGAGATGTTTGAAGCGGTCAGCCTTCTGTCACGTAAGCTGGCGGATGAAATTGTCCTCTGCTTGGGTAAAACAAGTAGTATCGAGAAAGCAGTAATTCAACACAATATAGTCTAATGGCCAAATACTTTTGACTGGTAGTATATATATATATATATATATATTGTGGTTCACAGAAGAAAACTCACAACCCTTTCTTCCTCAGGTCGAAGATAGTTGAAATGGTGAGCTTTCGTGCTTGATCAAACATATCATATTTGGTGCTTTTTAGTGTCATGCCCCAAACACCCGTTTTGAGGGAAGGAGGACTTATTAGAAGGGATGTAGTCAACGTATTAGAAGCCTTTCCGACAATTTAGAATACCAGTCCTGGACAGAGTTGACCTAGGAGTAATACCAGTCCTGGACAGAGTGGACCTAGGAGTAATGACAATGAAGGGGTACTTCACCCTATGCAGTTTAGTGTGGAAGAAATGTTGAAACCTGACAACTCGTTTTTCCTTTTGTGGTTGGCTTTTTCATCTATTCGTGTCCCGGTATCACTCGTCTCCCCAACCTCAGTACCACGCTCCTTTTGGTACCACTCACCTCCCAGTACCACTCGTGCTATGCGACCTCCCCCCCCCAAAAGAGTGGGGTCCTGAATAGAACACTAAAGTGCATAGGGTGAAGTACCCCTTCATTGTCATTACTCCTAGGCCCACTCTGTCCAGGACTGGTATTCTAAATTGTCGGAAAGGCTTCTAATACGTTGACTGCATCTCTTGTAGAGGAGTAAGTCCCCCTTCCCTCAAAACGGGTGTTTGGGGCATGACACTAAAAAGAACCAGATAGTGAGGCTCTTGTTTTGGAGTATCCCGTTCATTCTAAGAATGGCAGTACCTCTTAGGGTCCCATCTATAGGTCAAATAGATCTGTATAAAAATCATTTGTGTTTGATAGGAATACTTGAAACGATGTAACTGTGTGCAAACAGAAGACTTATCAAATTGTAGTAGTTACATTAAACCACATAATTGTGTATAAATCATTTATATCAAATTGGAAATACAAGTGGTGGGGCTGAAAATATTCATATTTACCAACCTCTACGCTCGGGAAGGATATGACAAAAGGTCGATTTTTTAAGCGGAGTTTAACAGGTTTGAATTCAGAGTTTTCTTTCTCCTAGACTAGTTGCCTCACCTAGGCTGAAGAACCTTGTCTGCCCGACTATTCACCCATAGCTAGAGGGAGAATAATTGGATTCATACCTTTCCCAAGGGCATTAGTCTTATGTGAGACGCAATCAGTCTCGTCCAGGATTTGAACTCGTATCGCCGTGTCCATTTCCTACGACTATGATCATTAAACCACAGGCATCTGATTGCATCTTCTGCAGAGGGGTAAGAGTCTCTCTCATGAAAGGGATGTCCTTAGTACGGAGTACCTCATCACTGACATCACTCCCAGGTCCGCTGGTAGTAGTATCTGTTAGGGTTCCATCTATGGGTCAAATAGATCTGATTGAAAATCATTTGTATTTGACAGTGAAAAGAAGTAGAAAGCAAAGTTTAAACTTGCGTTGAGTTTTATAATCTTATCAGATATCAAAAGAGTTTTGAAACAATGGTCCTGTAACAATACTTTCAAATCCTGGATCGGACTATTTAAATATAGATTCATTCTGATACTCACGGTAACGGCAGGAAACCATCTTTTCTTACCCCATGAGTAAAGCTGAGTGGGCTGGGGTTGTAGAATACACTGACTACACCTCTGCAGAGGGGGAAAATCCTCCCAATGAGTCTCCTGGATATGACACTAAACAATCTGATGGTGAGGCTCCAGTCCTTGAGCTTTGGGAAATGCGTAGGACCACTTCATTGCCATTGCTTCCAGGTCCACTCTGGGTCAGAATGGTAGCACCTGATAGGGCCCTATCTATGGGTTGAATAGAACTAACTGCATACTTATGCTAAACTGAATTCTTCGAATTAAAACTGTTTGACTTAACTGAATAGTTTGAAATAGAATTTTTTGACACTTAAACTGTACTTATATTTAAACTGCGTGCTTATGCTAAATTGAATTGTTTGAAATAGAACTATTTTTTGACATTGAAACTGTACTTACACTAAACTGAATTGTTTAATATAGAACTGCTTTCACATTTAACGGTGGTTAAACAAAATTTGTACTTATACTAAACTGAATTAGCTGAATTAGAACTGTTTGACTAAACTGAATAACTTGAAATAGAAATGTTTTTGACAATTAAACTGTGTAGTCATGCTAAACTGAATTGTTTGAAATAGAACTGATTATTTGCATAAAATGGATTTGGCTTTAAATAACATATATAGGTTGATATGCCATAAAACCCAACCAACCAACCAACCTGGATAGGACTATTCATATATAGATTCATTCTGATACTCATGGCAAAGTCAAGAAACCATCTCTTCTCAGCCCATGAGTAAAGCTCAGTGGTCTGGGGCTGTAGAATACACCGATTGCATCTCAACTGAGGGATAAGACTCCCCCATAACGAGTGTCCTAGATATGACACTAAACCATCCGATAGTAAGGCTCCAGCCCTGGAGCTTTGGGGGAATGTGGAGTACCCTTTTATTGCCATTGCTTCCAGGTTCACTCTTGCTCGAGTGGTAGCACCTGATAGAGTCCTATCTATGGGTCAAATAGAACTGTTTGATATTTAAACTGTATGCAAACAAATGACTGATGTTTAATTGAATTGTTAGTGATACACAGCAATTCTTAGAACAATAATTTTGTAATAACGAATAAGTAATGTCGAATAGAATTATAAGTATTGATTTGCAATACTTGAAACACTTTAATTGCGTTCCTATACTGAATTGTTAATGCTTGAAACCATTTAACTGTGTGCAAATAAAACTATTTTTGTTAGATAGCAATATTTGAAACCTTATAATTGAGTTCAAACAAATGATTAATACTAAATAGAACTATTGTGTTAAAATATTTGGAACCATTTAACTGTGTGCAAACAATAATAATAGTTGAATACAAACAAATTAGCTGTGACTCATTTAAAAAAAAGATTACCTACGAGCTATTGACCGACAAATCATATGTATAATCATTTAACTGTGTGCAAACAAATTAACTCTGGATCGTTTAAAAATGTTATCAACAAACTATACGTTTACAAATCATATTTGTATAAAGAGGATTTAGCATTAAATAACCTACAATGGTTGATATGCCATAAAACCCAACCCAACCAAATCCTATATATCTAATATATAAGTATCAAGAGGATTTGTCATTAAGTAACCTACAAGGGTTGATATGCCATAAAACCTAACCAAACCAAATCATATATATCTAAAATATTTGTATAAGGAGGATTTGGGCATTAAATAACCTACAATCGTTGATTTACTATAAAATCCAACCCAACCAAATCCTATATACTTAATATACATGTATCAAGAGGATTTGGAATTAAATAACTTACAAGAGTTGATATGCCATAAAACCCAAATCGTATATATGTAAAATATTGGTATAAAGAGGATTTGGGCATTAAATAACCAGCAATTGTTGATATGTCATAAAACCAAATCAAACACGTTATAATTTGTTAGCGCATGCGTATGTGATGCTAAAATAAAGATTAGGCATTGTGTGATTATACTGAATTCAATTTCACAGTTATGGTCTGTAATTATAAAAAGTATAAAAATGTATCTTCACAACCATTCTAAACCAGTAAACACTTTATTATCTAAAACAGATTTAAACTAACACTGTCATTACAGGTAACTCTCACATGAAATTGTTATGTTGTATTGAATTACCACGGAGTAATGCCAATTTTTAAAGATTATATCATCGAAATATTTTCTCTCACAAACGATAAATCCTAAATGAAGTTCAGCGACGTTCATTTGGCCATTGCTTTCTATTTTGTGGCTATTAAATAAAATTCATCGGTTGCTGGGGCCTACGTACAAAGACTTGAGCATCCAGATAGACCCACGAGAAATAGTTACAAGGAAATAGATCTACGGTCAATGTTTTGACTTGAGCCTCCAGCAATCCTCATTGGAAGTAACCGTATGATGGATACATATAGTACTTACATTTAAAAACTTGATCCTCCAGCTATCTTTGTAGGAAATAATCGTATGGGGAAAGATATACTACTTACATTTAAAGACTTGAGCCTCCAGCTATCTTCGTAGGAAATAATCGTATAGGGAAAGATATACTATTTACATTTAAAGACTTGAGCCACCGGCTATCATCGTAGAAAATAATTTGTATAGGGAAAGATATACTACTTACATTTAAAGACTTGAACCTTCTGCTATATTCGTAGGAAATAATCGTATAGGGAAAGATATACTACATATATCTAAAGACTTGAGCCTCCAGTTATCATCGTAAGAAGTAATCGTATTGGGATAGAAATACTATTTACATTTAAAGCCTCCACTTATCCTCAGACGAAGAACTTGCAAGGGGAGAGATACACAGACAATATTTAAAGCCCTGAGCCTTTAAATATCGCCACAGGAAATAATCAGATGTGGGTAAATCTACGATTAGAGAACTGAACCTTCCGTTATCCCCAGTGGAAGTGATCATAAGGAGATAAATCTGGGAACTACATTTAGACTTGGTCCTTCAAGTATCCCCGAAGTATTAATAAAAAAAAAAAGAAAGATATACGACATCTGTTTAAAGATTTGATTCTTCAGGTATCCTCAGAGGAAATAATTAGAAGATAGGTGCCCGTGGAGTAATGGTTATCGTCGTAGGAAATGGACACGGCGACACGAGTTCAAATCCTGAACGAGACTGATTGCATTTCACATAGCACTAATACCCTTGGGAAAGGTATGAATCCAATTATTCTCCCTCCAGCTATGGGTAAAATAGCAGGGCAGACTAGGTTCTTCAGCCTTGGTGAGGCAGCTGGTCTAGGAGAAGGAAAAGCTGTTAAACTCCGCATAAAAATTGACCTTGTGTCATATCCTGCCCGAGCAGAGGGGTTGGTAAATATCATAACTAGAAGATAGGTCTATGGTTTTTGTTTATATACTTGAGTCTCTCACTATCGTCAGGAGAAGTAATTCTATGTGGATAGATCTACAGTTTATATTTGATTACTTAAGCCTCCAGTTATCAGCAGTATATGTCATAGCTAAAGAATAGATCGGCGGCCTACGTTTAAAGACTCCAGGTATCCCCTTGAGAAGTAATCATAAGGTTGGTTAGTTGTTTGGGTTTTAAGGCGAATCAACCTTTGGAGGTTATATAACACCAAATCCACTTTTAAACAAATAATCAGTTCCATTTAAAAAAAATTCAATTTAGCATGAGTTCACGGTTTAATTGACAAGAAAACATTTCTATTTCAAGCTATTCAGTTTAGTAAAACAGTTCTATTTCAAACAATTCAGTTTAGCATAAGTACGCAGTTTAGTTCTATTCGAACCATATAAAGGACCCTATCAGGTTCGACCACTCCGGGCCAGAGAGGACCTGGGAGAAATGGCAATTAAGGGGTATTTCACATTTCCCAAAGCTCCAGAACTACTGGAACTTCACCATCAGATTGTTTAGTGTCATATCCAGGACACTCGTTGGGGTAGGGGTTTACTCCTCTGCAGAGATGCAGTCGGTGTATTCTTCAGCACTGGCTGACTGGGCTTGTAATCATAAGGAGATAGATCTACGACTTATATTAAAAGGCCAGAGTTATTAGCACAGGATGTAATAGCAAAGGGATTGACCTCGGTTCTACACTTAAAGACTTGAGCTTTCAAGTATCCTCAATAGAAGTGAGTATAAAATATATGTCTACAGCCTACATTTAATGAGTTAAGACTCTAGTTACATTTAAAATCTTGAGTCCTCAGGTATCCTCAGAGGAAGTAATCCCAAGTCATAGCTCTACAGCTTACATTTAAAGACTTGAGTCTCCAGGTACCATCAGTGGAAGTAATCCCAAGATGTTAGATCTACAGCCTACATTTAAAAACTTGATTTTAAGGTATCCTCGGAGGAAGTAATCCTAAGGTGATAGATCTACATGGAAGTAAATAATGGATTGTAATCCGACAATATGTAGAGAAAAATTGATAACAAGGTAATCCAAGTGGAAAGAGAGATTTATTGAGAAGTCGACACTATAGAGTTTCGGTTCTACTGAACCATCATCAGGTCCATGAGGGGTGATATTAGCGATGTTAAGTCAACGATGATTTTTAAACATCCTTCATTGACTTAACATCGCTAATATCACCCCTCACGGTCCTGATGATGGTTAACCCGAGACGCTATAGTGTCGACTTCCCAAATATATATATATATATATATATATATATATATATATAGTGACTCAGTATTCATGGGACCTATGTAATTGCTAATAACCCTACTGCTAATAATGTTTTTTTTGTTTCAGATTTGAAAATAGTATACAATACCAACGTTTAATCCTCGATCATAATGCCTTGGACAAGAGAGGAAAAATATTTTGCGTCATTACTTATTTGGAGACAAAATCATTGAAAACTGTCTCAAAATAGATCCAACCCATTAATATGATAACGATTTATTACTGAAACAAGAAACGAGAAAAAAAGAACATTGCATGTCCTGGAAGATGATATAATAACAATTAAAAAAGCAATCGATTTGATGTCTCTTGCTCAGAGGATGAATGTTTTTACAGGACGTGTTCCAAATGACCGCCATTGCGCTTGTCACAGTAATAAATCATTATCATATGAATGGGTAGCATCTATTTTGAGACATCATATATCTTTTTCTTTAATAGCTTCTTAACAGTCTGCAAACAAACATTAATACCATGTAGAATTATTGGTGTTGCATAACAACGCTTAAAACCATTTAAGTATGTGCAAACAAATTACCATTAAAGGTTGATATGCCTTTAAACCAAATAATCTAACCTGTCCTCAATAATGTTAGCACAATTTTAAAGTCGATATTTGGGAAACCAAAAAAAAAAAAAAGAAAAAAAACAAAAAGAAAGGAAAGATAACTGACTGATGGATGGTTAGTGGGTGCTTAATGGCCTATCAAACCTAATTGGTTATTTAATTCCAAATAATTCTTTTAATATATAAATTTGATTTGTCAGCGAATAGTTTATCGGTTGATATTTTTTGGTTTGGTTTGGTTTCTTTGTTTAATGGCATATCAACCTTTGTTGGTTATTTAATGCCAAAGCTATTCTCCTAGAAGAACAGTAGTGGTACTATTCAACCCAAAGCTGGGAGGATAAGGGGGTTCATACCATTCCCAAGGGTATTTGCCCGAAAGTGAACGTAATAGTGCAACTGGAGTACGAACTCACGTACTACGATTCCGCAGTCCATCGCTTTAACCATTACACCATGAGGACACCCCCTTGATATTTTTTTTGTTTTTAAATGAACTGTTAGAGCGTAAGACAAAGGTAACTTGACAAATTTTTCTCTGCAAACCTATTCTTTGTTGATAGGCTTGTTTCGTAGATATATATATATATATATATATCATAGCCAGATGTGAATACGTGAAACGGACATATTCATACCGGTACGCAAAATGTTCATAATGTTCGTAACATATATACATAGAACATAGGAATGTCGAAACACGAAAAACACTTACGACTTCTTAGTTCAGGTACGAAACCTTTTATTACCTTTGAGTTTAAAGGTTCTTCGACGTAAGGAGAGAGATACACATTCTTTCTATTCTGGCTTTTTCATCTGCCCCCTCCATCTCGTGCGGCACCCGCCACAAAGGCCACTGGCCTGGCTTCGGCGAGCAAGTGAAAGCCAACCGTCTTCTCCCGAGGCAGGTCTCAACTCAACTAACTTTCTTCAAAATTCCCCAAATCCTCCGCGCGCTTCTGGTGCGTGACGTCATTCGCATTTGCTAGCCTCGTTTCCCATCTGGGCTATTGTGACATCTCTGAGTGATACGTCTGCTCCGCCCGCGTGCGCACGAACACCTGCGTTAATGTTGCACCTAAGTAACCCATGCAGTGAGCCGAAAGGTTCTCAGCCTAACTAAACCCAAAGGCATAAAACGAAATCCCTTGGCCATTATATTACATATATATATATATATATATATATAAAGATCCATCAACTAAACAAGATTATCAACAAAACATACGCATATGAAGCAAAATGTGTCTATCAGCCTTAGTCTCGTCCTTATTTTTGTTTTTAACGGATTTTTCCAGCGAAAGACTAAGGCTGATCGACTCATTTTGCTTCATAGCCCTGTTATGTTGATGGTCTCGTTTAGTAGATGTATCTTTATATATATATATATATATACATAGGAGTAAATAATGGAGTTGCGCCAGGAGTAGCAGTATCGCCTTGAGCTACCAAAACTGTGTTATCACCCCTGGTTGGCAGCTGATGAGGACAGGGTATCGCATGTGCTTTCATACGTTGTATGATGAATATATATATATATATATATATAGGAGTAAATAATGGAGTAAAATCTACAATATAGAGAAAAAATTGATAACATGGTAATCCAAGCTGAAGGAGAGATTTTATAGTGAAAACAAAGTCGACACTATAGCGTTTCGGTTCTAATGAACCATCATCAGGACTGGGAGGGATGATATTTAGTGATGTTAAATCAACGATAGATATTTAAAAATGTAAAAACAAAGGAAAAATCTATATAGCGGGAAAAAGGTGGTCGTTTGTTTTTGCATTTTTGGATTACCTGGTTATCAGTTTTTTTTGTCTATATTGTGGATTTTACTCCATTATTTACTTCCACACACACACACACACACACACACACATATATATATATATATATAAAGATACATCTACAAAGCAAGTTCGTCTACAAAACATTCGCATATTAAGCAAAATGTATCTATCAGCCTTAGTCTCGCCCTTATTTTTATTTTTAACGAAATATCCTAGCTCGAGACTAAGGCTGATAGATACATTTTGCTTCATAGCCCTATGTTTTTTTAGATGGTCTTGTTTAGTAGATTTCTTTTATATGAATTTTATATGAATTAACCAACTCCTCCGTACGAGCAGGATGTGATAGAAAAGGTCAATCTTTTAGCGGAGTTTAGCCGGTTAGAATTCACAGTTTTCCTTCCCCTAGATTGGTTGCCGAACCAAGGCTAAAGAACCAAGTCTGTTCTTCGAGGGAGAATAATTGGATTCGCGCTTTTTTTGCGTATTAGTCCTATGGAAAATGCAATCAGTTTCGTCCAGGATTTGAACTCGTGTCGCCGTTTCCATTTCTTTCCATAATAACCATTTCACTGCACCTATGCCTGTACCATAGGACCAACGTTTTGTGCTGTAAAGAAAGAAGTTCGCAGAAAAAGAAATACTCAAACTCGAATGTAAGGGAAAAAATATAGCAGTCGTTTTTATTCAGCTATGATCACTGCAACTCAAAAAGTTCCTTCTTCTTCCTTCCTCTCGGTGGTGACGGGGTGTGTGTGTGAGAGCTGGTTGGTTGACACACGCTTGTCACAGTAGATCGGTCGCAGCAGACTGGGGTAGGACGGGTCGGGTCTCCGGAACCTTTAACGAACCCGTTTTGACAACTGCCTTCAATTCTGCCAAAAACTCATTACTTGTTTTCTTATATAGAGATTTTGGGGAACAAATCGAAGATCCTCGAACGTTCGATGTCACTAGTGAAACACGTGATATTACATCTGTGATTATTCTAAAATCACGTCTAACTTTGCAGGTCATTCTGTCCGCACGCGCTAGTCTCGTGACACCTTCACTGATTGACGACAGCGCCCGTCCGTAATATTACATGCCTCCTGTAGGTTTATCTTATAAGTTTTCATATATATCAACCAGACTGAGTTTGGCACTTTTGTTGACAGTTTCACTATCCATACTTTCTTGGTCCAGTCGGCTGGGGCTGCAGGGTACACACTGATTGCGTCTTTGCATAGGGGTAAGACTCCCACAACGTGTATCCTAGATAAAACACAAAACAATGATGTTGAGGCTCCAGAATATATATATATTGACATTTTTTGTTTTTAAACGAACTGTTAGAGCGTGAGACAAAGGTAACTTGACAAAATTTTTTTTGCAAACGTATTCTTTGTTGATAGTCTTGTTTCGTCGATGTATCTTATATATATATATATATATATATATATATATATATATATTCTGGCCCAGAGTGGTAGCACCTGATAGGGCCCTATCTAGGGGTCAAATAGAACTAAACAGTGTGTATATGCGAAACTGGATTGTTTGAAATAGAATGACTAATGTTTAATTAAATTATTAGAGATACATAGCAATACTTGGAACAATTTAACTTTGTTGACTAGACTGAATAGTTTGAAATAAAACTGTTTTTAACATTTAAATCGCGTACTTATGTTAAACAGAATTGTTTGAAATACAACTGTTTATCTCTATGATTTGGCATTAAATAACCTACAATGGTTGATATGCCATAAAACCAAACCAAACTAAAACAAAGATTTTATCAAAATGACTGGATTAACCCAGAAAGGGTTAATACACTGTAAAATACAACAAACAACTATACCTTCTGCATTACAGGATCTATTTAGGGTTTTGGTTGATCCTTTGATCTATTTAAGGTTTTGGTTGATCCTTGGCAGTTGCATTGTTTTTGTTTGTACGGTCTTGTTTAATCAAATTGTCAGAGCAGAGGAAGGTTTCCGAATTGTTGTATAGCCGTGATTCATATACAACTATACACATATACATGCGGAAACATAATCAACACAATAATGACGAGCGAACACAGTTCTTGAGAAAAATATACCTCTCACACTTTATTTGAAAGGGTTTCGAAAGGGTTGTGTGTGAGAGGTGAGTTGGAGACTGAACAGACCGCAACATATTGACCCCCTGTTCCTCCGACACTAGCAGCACTTCTTTTCTCATTTTGCTGGGCTGCTCAACCGGGGGTCCTGAGGACCCAAGCCCTCTGCTGGGAGCTGGTTCTCACTGCCTCGAACTGCAACTCGAACTTAAACTGACTAACTCCAACTAACTCAACTCTCCGTGGCACCGGGTTATATAATTGTTTGTCGTCCACCTGCTTCCTGTGAGCGTCGCATTTGCACCGAATTCAATCCGTCCACGGTCAAGGTTATATGTTGATATCTTCGACCGGATATCACCTGTTTCTCGATTGACGGCTGGGTCGAAGGTCAAGATGTTACTGAATTTTAAGAAAAAAACCCCAGTCTGGTTTCGAAGTACCAAGAATATAAAAGATTAAAAACATTATTTTTAGTATATTTTATTGAACCTTAATTATACCTTATCTGTCTACACTTTCTGTACGATGACAAACAGTGATAATTCTGACGTTGTGTCTGGTCTCACCCACATCTCTACCATTTGGATATCTTCATGGAGTTATCTCCCTTAAGACAAAAAGAAAAGAACCAAACAAACGGAAAAAAATCTGTTAAAATGTCAAAGATTAGTAATGAAATTGTCATTCTTTTTCCTTTCAATCTTCTTTTTTATGATTATGGAAAACTTTTTTTTTTAAATCCGAGTTTGGCAAAAGGTCCTTTGAAAAGTTTCAAAGTTTGAGCGTCTGTATGCAATGCCAGTATAAATAAATGTGAGGTTAAAATTTAGTTTATTCTATTGAGAAACACAAAAAAAAAAGAAAAAAAAAAGAAAAAAAAAACATTATGGCGTCGTTAGCTTCAGTAGCAGCAATTGTTTCCTTGTTTTCATTTTTGTTTATCCGTTTTTGTTGTTATAAAACGACAAGTTTTTAAGATTCATACAAATAAAAAAAATCTTGTTTAACATGAAGAATGGATGAAAAAGATTAAAATAAGTTAAAAAAAATGACGACTGAAATGTCTTTCCAGGCTGAAACATTTGTCCAGAATCCATCTTATTTTTAGCGATTGTCATTTTTTATCGACCATTAACTAATATGGTGGTCATTTTTCAGAAATATTGATTAAAAAAAAAAGACTTCTAAAACGTGTATTTTTCGAGACGATATATATATATATATATAACTTTTGTTAGTAGTTGCTAACTCCCTAAAAATATGCTCAATATCCTAAGGACAGAGGCAGATTATGATAAAAAAATAATGTAAAAGCATTTACTTTTAAAAATTCTATTTGTAGTTACCGTAAATTTCGTAAAAGTATTTTCTCAATCATCAGACACCTCAGGGGTGTTTGATTATTGAAAATAGATGCATGAAACTTAGTATAACAGCTAACAGTTTTTAAGGTAAACTCTTAATTTCTTTCTATTTTCGGATGGGCTAGGTTTATCGCCTGGCGCCTGAGGCGCCCTTTTTTACGGGAATGCCAACGGGGCCCTAGGCATTTTTGGAGCCGCCGGGCGCGTCTGGAATACGGCCCTGCGCCCGGACCCACCTTAAAAAAGTCCTGGTGACACGTTCGTTCGGATGGTGAGACGGAGGACAAATACCGTTTGTGGCTGAGGATGGGAGCGTGGGAAGCCGTAGTGTGGACTGGGAGTGAAGGAACAGCTCCAACATTCGAAGAGAACTGGTTCCTGCTCGAACAAAAAAGCTCCGCTAGTCTACCCCGCACATTGTATCCGTTATCCAATTGCACGTATTTCCACAGCTTCAGTAACTGAAAGAAGAGAATAAATAACAGAAGATCCTATATATGAGACGGAATTTGGTTTTGTGTTTACCTTCACCAACGAGACGATCAGTTCAACTCTATTGCAGACATTGCAGTCGCCGAAGACAACGCCCTTCGCACTTAGCTTCGCTTAGTCTGGCACACAAGCTTCAGGTTGCTTACGGTATCTACTGCTCGTAAGTGGTTGCGTATCTAAGCAAGGTCTCCACAGCTTAATTCCGGTGATTTCTCGAGAATCGGTGCCTTAAGAGAAACTCGACCAATATTGTGATTAAAGTTATCTACTGAGCTTAGTATAGTTTGGCACAAGGCAAAATGTATAAGACCTTAGTGAGAATCATTCAATCTAGCGGCCTATTCTCATAATTTACTTAACTTTCTGTTGTTTGGCATGAAAGCCTTAGGTTGCTAACAGTACCTGTTGATACTAAGTGACCACTCATCTAAGTACTGAACAGGTTCATTAATGCTTAACTTCTCCCTTACTTTATTTTTCTTATTTAGTAAGCTTTGCTTTATTTGGTATAAATCCCCCAGTTTGATTACAGTACATGCTCTTACTAATAAGTAGTCACCCATTTAAGCAATGAACAGGCTTATCGATGCTTAACTTCACTGTTCCTGGGCGCCTCTGGTGGTGTAATAGTCAGCAAGCGACACTAGCAAACCTGCACATGTGAGTTCGAGTTTCATTGGGTATCCCATTCATACAGCTTTGTGCCACATCTAGGCAAAAAGCTTAATAAATAACTTCCTTCTTTTTTTTTTTTTTTTTTACTAAGCTTTCCTTAGTCTGGCTCAGAGTATCCACCCATCTAAGTACTAGACAAACTCATCGATGCTTTTAGCGTGACTTGACCTGTGAAATAAATTAGATATTTCTGTTCTAATGCTTTTTAAATTTTTATTTTAATATTTTCATGTGAGGTTTATAATTCTATGGAGGGTGAATAAATATAATTTTGTTAAATTTGACAAATTGGGCAATTCATCACCGACTCATTGGTTTAGAGGGTAGAGTGTTCGCCAATGGTCCCGGAAACCTGGGTTCAATCCCAGGTCGAGTTATACCAAAGACTTTTAAAATGTTACTTGATACCTCCTTGCTTAACACTCAGCATTATAAGGTATGTATTAAGGGTAAAGTGGAGCAATCAAGGGAAAGAAATAGTGCCCTCCCTTACACCTCGGTGTAGTAGCTATTGAAAAGGGAGCCTTCTGGTCGCCCTCGACCACAGTCGCCAACTTTACTTATTTATATAAAAATTTATTTGGCATTAAATCTCCTACAAGCGTTGTTTGCCATAAAACTCAAACAAAGACTTAACACCGACTCATTGGTCTAGTGGGTAGAGTGTTCGCCAATGGTCCGGGAGACCTGGGTTTATTCCCAGGTCGTGTCAATCCAAAGACTTTAAAAATGGTATTTGATACCTCCTTGCTTAACACTCAGTAAGGTAAAGATCAAAGGTAAAGTGGAGCAATCCAGGGAAAGGAGTAGCGCCCTCCCCAACACCTCGATGTAGTAACTATTAAAAAGGGAGCCTTCAGGTCGCCCTCGACTAAAGGGAGACAACTTTACTTTTACTTTAATATCTTCCTTATTTATACTTAAATGTTTTCCAAGTTTTCTGTCTCAATCGATATATATATATATATATATTTACTAATCTACTATCTACCAGCATTCACGGTTACCAGGAAAAAAGAAAAAAAAAAACCCGCCAGGAACAAGAGATAAAAATATCTCGAATCACCGCCCGGGGGAAAAAGAAAAAAATATCATAGGACAAAAAAAAAAAAAAAAAAAGAAAAGAAAAGGCCAACTCCGTCACACCAGTTGAAAAAAAATCAAGAGATATGCAGTATGCTGGTTAAGAGAAAAACAAAACCCACTGTAAACGCTCTAATGCTACAATTACAAGAGTGCTCAACACGAGTGGAGCCAATTACAAAATTAACTTAAATCGTGAGTCCGAATTCTCCTACTAAAGTTTCACCTCAACGGATCATCAGGGAGTCTCATATTTCTTGATTTTTTTCAACTGGTGTGACGCGATTTAAGTTACTTATATATATATATAGCCGGATTGAGCTTTATAGGAGTCTGATGTGCTGGTCAACGAGGACCTCTCCTACCCTGAAGATATATCCATAGAAAGAGATAATTTTAAGTGGATAACAAACTTTCTCGAAGCTAATACTTTTCGAGCTGTCTTTCTACATTAGTTTAGTTTCCTTGTTTAATGGCTTATCATTATTTAGCAACCCCTCCGCTCGGGCAGGATATGACACAAGGTCAATTTTTAAGCGAAGTTTAACAGGTTTGAATTCAGAGTTTTCCATTTCCTAGACTAGTTACCTCACCAAGGCTGAAGAACCCAGTCTATCCAACTATTTAACCATAGCTGGAGGGAGAATAATTGGATTCATACCTTTCCCAAGGGTATTAGTGCTATGTGAAATGCAATCGGTGCATCCGGTCGAAGATATCAGGGGATAACCTTGACTGTGGACGGGTTGAACTGGGTGCAGATGCGATGCTCACTGAAGCAGGTGGAGTTCAAATAATTATATAACCCGGTGCCACAGGAAGTTCGGGGTGGTTTGGAGTTTGGAGTCAGTTGTTGCATTTGGAGATAAGATGCTTTAGAGAGAACCAGCATCCAGCAGAGGGCTGTGGGCCCTCAGGATTGAGCAGCCCAGCAGAACGAGAAAGAAGTGCTGCTATAGCCAGAAGAGCTGGGGGTCAATATATTTCAGCTTTGTTCAGTCTCTAACTCACCTCTCACCCATAACCCTTTGGCAACCCTTTCGAATAAAGTGTGAGAGGTATATTTTTCTAAAGAAGCGTGTTCGTTCGTCATTATTGTGTTGACTATATTTCTGCATGTATATGTGTATAGTTGTATATGTATTTTACAGCTATGCAACAAATGTATTTATTATATAATAATATAGTTATTGAAATTTTTAAAATTTCACGTATATAAACTTAGCCATGTGTCGAAAAAAAGAGATATTCTCAAATATATAACCTGAAATTATGGTTTATTTTTTTATTGTATAGCAACCTTTGTAGGTTATTTAATGCCAGAGCCATCCATGTAGGAGGGTGATAAAACGATTTAATCTTTAACTTGGCGAATAATGGTGTATATACCTTCCCCAAGGGTTTTAGTCCAAAAGTGATCGCAATAGCGCGACTGGAATCGAACTCGGTTTCTGCGATGTCTCAGTCCAACACATTAGCCACTACGCCACGAAGAGTTCCCCCTGTCTTTCTAATAATATCACTAATTAGATTATTGCCCAGTCGGCTGGAGCTGTAGAATACACTGACTGCACCTCTGCAGAGGAGTAAGACCCCTCCTTCCATAAATCTCCTGGATATGACACTAAACAATCTGATGTGGAGGTTCTAGTGATGCTGGAGCTTTGGGGAATACAGAACTCTCCTTCATTGCCATCGCTCCCAGGTCCATTCTGGCCAGGAGTGGTAGCACCTGATAGGGCCCTATCTATGGGTTATATAGAAATAACTGCATTCTTATGCTAAACTGAATTGTTTGAATTAGAACTCATTGACTAAACTGAATAGCTTGAAATAGAAATGTTGTTGACTGTTAAACTGTCTACTTACATTTAAACTGCGTGCTTATGCTAAACTGAATTGTTTGAAATGGAACTGTTTTTGACATTGGAACTGTACTTACACTAAATTGAATTGTTTAATATAGAACTGTTTTGGCATTTAACTGTGTGTAAACAAAATTTATTCTTATACTAAACTGAATTAGCTGAATTAGAACTGTTTGACTAAACTGAATAGTTTGAAATAGAAATATATTTGACAATTAAATTGTGTAGTCATGCTAAACTGAATTGTTTGAAATAGAACTGACTATTTGCATAAAAATGGATTTGGCTTTAAATAACCTTCAAAGGTTGAGATGCCATAAAATCCAACCAACCAACCAACCAACCAACCAACCTAATTAAATTGCCACAATTAAGTTGCTATAAAAATCAGATTTAATATCAGTGTAGTTTACATTTGGCATTAGACAAATTATATGTGGTGGGGGGACCCAGTGAGGATGAAATCATCTACTCAGTTGAAATTGATTTCGTAAACTAGCTTCCTGACCATTTCTTCATGATGAGGTGCACTGTTTACGTGGAGTGACACAAGGCCAAAAATATAGAGCGCTCAGTGATGACGACCTCACTCTGCAGAAGTCATGGTCTGACATATTTCCTCGTTAACGGTTATTTTCTAGCGAAGTGGCCTCTTTACCAAAAGTGGCCTCTTTACCAAAAGTGGCACAAGGCCATGGGTACTGACAGGGCTGCATTAATCACAATAGGAGCCTGAGATACAGGTAAGAACATGATAGCAAGTAAAAAATAACCTTGCTCTTCAGAAGTAATCGTTTAATATTCTTCTTCGTCAACGGTTATTTCGCCGCGAGGTACCCTCTTTAACTAATGAGACACAGGTAAAGTTTGAGTACCCTACTTACAGATATACAAAGAGAGATTCAAGTTGAGAATGAACTTTCTGGAAGTTAATATTTAAAAAAATACTTCCTTAGTTGTCTTTTTGGGCAATATATATATATATATATATATATATATATATAGTGGAACCTCGATTTTCGAACATAATTCATTCCAAAATTATGTTCGACGACCGATTTGTTCGGAAACTGATACAATGCTGCTCGGGTAGACTCGGCCAACCGTTCGGCCGAGTTCGTTTTACCTCGGCAGTCATTCGCGCGTGCGTTTCGTTTTTATCGGTTCGACTCGTATGTTCGAACTCCGAACATTTGTTCGATCACTGAGGCATTTTTAACTCAAATATTTTGATCGAACTCTGAATCGTTCAACATGAAAGTTGTTCGATTACCGAGAAGGTTCTATTGTATATATAATTACCAAAATTAAGTCGACACTGAAGATTAGATTTAATTTTTTTTAACAAGGGTAACTTTTTTCATATGATTCGATGTGGTTTCGAACTCGACATGTTCAAACTATTTCGTCACTCACTAGCTAGCCTCCCCCCCCCAAAAAAAACAAACCCCAAAACAATCAAATATTAAGGTTCATTCACACCTCACGAAGTAGGTGCATCTCAAATAGAAAATACCAGAAAAACTGACTAAATCTATGTGCATCAAATAGCATAAAATTCAAACAAGAGAAACTCGCAACCTTTTTCAGAATGAGAGAATCACATTTACAAAATAAAACCCAGACATATTAATGATTTGTTTGTATAGATTTTCAACCAGTCCTCAACGCTTAGCGCCATCACCGCAGAAACAGATCTATCAGTTTGCTTGTTAGGGTATAAAATACCGAAATCTATTTTTCTTCACGCAATTATATGATTTCAAGTAACTGATAATAATAATCACTTGCAAATTATTATAATAATAAACACTTGTAAATTATAATCATTATTTGTACTCATTTACGAAGCTCTCCTTAGTTATGGCACAAAGTTGACTGCATGGGCCACCAGATGAAACTCGAATTTGCCATCAACGGTCTGCTAGTCTTTCACTTGCTAACCAAGTGGAAGAAAGTTAAGCAGTTATTTACGGTATCTAACTACAAGAAAGTTCATTCATCGTTTGAATTTGATACCTTAAACGACAAATATTCTTAAAATGGTGTCCAGCGGGCCCATCTGAGTCTGGGGTCCCTGAGGCCTATATCTCAAAACGTCACACGATTAATCCGGCCTTATATATATATATATATATATATATATATATATATATATAGGAAGAGGTAAGACTTGAAAACCTTCAGGAAGAAGTAAGACTTGAAAACCTGAAGTTGGTGTTAATATTCTTTGCATCCTGTGAAATGTTTCATTTTTTATCATATGAGCATCTTCATGACTGAAAAGGTTTGAAACGCTGAAAAAAAAAAAAAAAAAAAAAGAAAAAAAAAAAAGAAAAGAAAAGAGAAAAGAATTGTAATGCTGTTATTCGAGTTATTGTATGTAACTGTGTTGTGACGTTTCGGTGGTTTTCAGGTTTCTTTGTTTTATGGCATATCAATCTTCGTGGGATATATAATGCCAAAGACATCTTTGTAGAACAACAGTCGTGATACAATTTAAGCCATAGCTGGGAGGATGGGGTATTTATCAGAAAGTGAACGAGATAATACGACTGGAGTTCGAACTCACTTACTATGATGCCGCAGTCCATCGCTTTAACCATTACATCACCGAGATACCCACTTAACGTTTAGAGTTTAAAAAAGATATTTAGTAACCGAAAATTTTTACTTTTATAAAGTCTATTTGATGCTGCTGCTAGATTTATCACACTGTGTATTTTTTTCTAGTTTCAAAATATATTTTTTGTTTATTATTATTATTATCATTATTATTATTTACTTATAAACATCGTCACGTACACGGAACAAAATAAATAGAACAACAATATCAAAAAGATTTCTTGAATTCAAAATCTTTCAGTTTAAAAAAAATTTCAACCACATTAGTTCTTTTTAAAACTTTTAACGTCACAAAGTATTCACTTAACGTCACAACACATTTACACCATAAAAAGAACAACAATGCCAGCATCTTTTTTAGCGTTTCAGAACCTTTCCATATGTTTTTGAAAATATGATAAAGAGCTAAACGTTACATTGTAAATAAAACAATTTTAACTCCAAGTTTATGTTTTCAAGTCCTATTTCTACTATTTTTCGCATTTTATTTCTACTATACTCATATATATATATACTTATGTAAATATATGCATATGTATAAACATATACAAATACACTTATTATATATATATATATATATATATATATATATATATATATATATATATATACATGTGTGTGTGTGTGTATTATGAGACGAACTTTATATAAAGAGACATCGAGAATAGAATTGCAATGTTTTTTTTTTACTTCTTCTGTTGATTCGCTCGTAAATGTACACAAGTATTTTCCATTCAATTCTTTTAAGCGTTTTAATTTCTTTTTGAAGTTTTTTTTTTTTTTTCAATTTTATTTTGGGATCTTATGGAAGGATTTAACGAGTGAGATGCCGTTAATGTCACGTGACTGACCGGTCGACGGCGGCAAACTTATAGTCGTAACCGTAGCCGCCGTTGCCGCCGCAGTTGACAACGGAGTAGGGGCCTCGAGGAGCGGTGCCGAATGCTGTGGACAATTTGTGTCGAACTGGGAGCCACCTTGTCGTTCCGGTGGAGTGTGGGGAGGTGTTTCCAGCGGATGGTTGCTCCCCACGCATAGATTCCGAAACGAAGTAAGATCGGCGTGCGACGAATGGTTGAACGCGTTGGTTAAGAGTTCGTGCGGGGGTAGGTATATCTGGAGGGAGTACATCCGTTCGCGACTCATAGCGCTGTCGTAGTGGAGTATACTGGGGCGGTTGGCCGAAAGGTGGGAGTCAGGCGGAAGCTGGGCACGTGCCGATATTTTGTTGGGGGTGCCTTTCGAATTCAGATGACAACTATTATTCATACTGCTACTACTGCTACTACTGTTGCAACTACTACTACTACTACTACTACTACTACTTGATAATAAAGAAGAGGATTTAGATGATGAAGAATTCATGATATTTGAAATTGACCAGATCTTAGGTTTGGTCGGTACCGTTTCAGAACTTTGGCTTTTGGATTGTGAGGCTTCATCTCCTTGCCGGAACTTATTGCGCTCTGGTGGAGAGCAAGAATCCTTAGTAACGCCATCTATCGGAGCTGTACTGAACTCTCCGTTACTTTCACTGTGAATAGACGAATTCCTGCTCAGTCCGGCTTCCGCTAGTTTCGACGAGTGTTTGTCTGTTAATTCGGAGGAAAACGTGGAAGGTTTTGGAATAATTGGGCTGTATCTGTAAAAAGGATGCGATCCCGCATTTTTCATGGGGGTGTTGTGAAGGGTTGAATTGTTGACTGTCATTTGGGCCGGGGAAGACGATTTCAGGGTGTCTCTCAATGGTCTCTCCTCGTCGGAATCTGTGATGTCGGCTGCTGGCAAACAGTGAGAGAAATCATCTTCTTTCTCATCCAGACCAGACACATCTAATCTTTCATCTGAAAAGAATTGAAAAGAGGGAAAAATAGATGAAATAAGGGAAATTTAAAAAGGAAAGTGTTATTGGTAAACAGAAATGTATATGTATGTGTAGTTAGTTTGTTGGCAAAGGAATGGGTTAAAAAATTAAATGAAAAGAAATACAAGACAAGTAAATACTGAATGGATTTTTCGTACTTCCCGCTCTATATATTTCTCTTCATATATATATATATATATATATAACGGCTGGAGAAGAAGCTCGACGGAAATTACACAAGAATGTTGCGAGCAATATTGAACAAGTCCTGGCGGCAACACCCCACAAGGTACCAACTATACGGCCACCTGCTTCCCATCACGAAAACTATCCAAGCTAGACAAACCAGACATGCAGGACACTGTTGGAGAAGCAAGGAAGAGCTCATCAGTGATGTACTCCTATGGACCCCCGCATATGGTCAAGCAAAAGCAGGACAACCAGCTCGAACATACATACAGTAGCTATGTGAGGATACGGGATGTAGCCCTGATGACCTGCCAGAGGCGATGAATGATAGGGAGAAGTGGCGAGAGAGGGTTAGGGATATTCATGCTAGCGGCACGACATGATGATGATGATGATGATATATGAATACTTTATATATATATATATATATATATATGAAGGGAAAGATATAGAGCGGGAAGTACAAAAAATCCATTCAGTATTTACTTGTCTTGTTTTTCTTTTCACTTAATTTTTAAACCCATATATATATATATATATATATATATATATATATATAGCAGTGTTGGTCGTGACTAAATCACTTTGTGGGTTTGTGTCGAACCAAGCGCAATATAATATGGAGAGTGCTCAATACCTAGGATAGAGATATTAGATATATATATATATATATATATATATATAAGGATCGGTCAAAAAGTTCTAAGCCCCACTCTGGTATTAGATTTGTCTCACAGCTCTCACTTCTACCTTTATATGGGCCTTTTGTGCAAAAATTAAGACGGAAATCTGAATAAGTTTTTCTAGTTTTGTAAGAAGAAAGATGAGCCATTGCTAAACATTTTTGTTGTGGCAACACGCTACCACTTTTTAGAAATTTGAATTTGTCGGTCTAGTTGTATGACTTAATTTCTGCGCAAGTCAAATAGTGTCGTCTGCGAAGTATTTCGAAAATCTAAAATTAACGCGCATGTGCAGATCGGTCCATAAAAGCAAAAATACACTTACAAAAATTGTATCGTCTTGAGCCTATTTTTTGCCACAAAATTAATATTTTATTAGCATGAAAATCAGTTGAGTTCCCAATGATCCAAGAGACTGGGGTTCAAATCCTGGTCAAGTCAAACCAAAGACTCAAAAATGGAACTTGATGCCTCCTTGCTTAAGACTCAGCATTCTAAGATGCAGATCTAAGGTAAGTAGAGCAATCCTGGGAGAAGAGTAGCGCCCTCCCCTATACAAAAAAATTGATGTGCTATTAAACAAAGAAATCAAACCAAAGTTATCTATAGATCAAATAGATTTAAAAGAATGTTCCTATTCGATATTGAGACCTTGGAATTTGAAAAAGAGGCTGGTCAATTGAGAGCAAGCAGACCAAGTGGAAAGAGGTAGGGTCATATTCTTGTAAAAACCTAAGGCACTGGACAAAGCAAAATATTGAATTGTCAAAAGACAGGCTCAGACAGAGCCTATCCGGCTGTTTATGAAAATTATCCGAGAGGGAACTGACTGTTTGCATTATAAGGTGTCCATGATGTAGATCTTAATTGCCTAATATTATTAGAACAAATTAGACTCGGAAAGAATTGCATGAGGAAAGTCTGAATGACTCATCTGATAAGGAAATATTGATATTAAGGAAATATTGATATCGTATTAACAAAATCAGATTTTTCACAAAAAGACAGTTATGCCTACCCAGGGAATAGAGCCTGGTTGAATATAAAGAGAGTGGAAGGAATGAGATTTTGACGACCCTGTTGACCCCAGGCAAAGGTGAGAGATAAAAGTTTAAGAAGGTTGGAGTCGAGAGGATGGATCCAGCACTCTAATCCATTAAGAAAGGTTGAACAATTCCCCAAATTTGGAAAAGCTGTTTTAAAGAAAATTGGAACAATGAGAAGTTGAGATTACGGACATGTAAATACCATAAAGAACCAGACACAGAGCCGGCTGGACACCGAACTCAATCTAAACTGGAGTTTTTGACATCTCAAACAGAGATTCAACGTTTGCTTTGATTAAATGGCATAACAACTATTATAGGTTATTTAATGCCAAATTCGGTTTATTCATATATATTAGATATATATGATTTGTTAACATAATTGATCTGGCGTATATATATATATGTGTGTGTGTGTGTGTGTGTGTGTGTATATATATATATATATATATATAACTTTTAAATACTCTGTCCGGTGGCAAAAGCTACTTGGTACCGCCAGAAGTGGCAGTACCGCTTTGAGCTACCGAAACTGTTATCACCCCTGGTTGGCGGCTGATGAGGGCAAGGTATCACACTTACTTTCACACGTTGTATGATGAAAAAAAAGTTAGAGAGTTCCAAGTATTCCGATTTATCACTAACAATTACTCAGTCATTTGTTTACACTAGGTTAAATGATCAAACAGTTCTATTCCTAATAATTCAATTTAGCATGTCATTTGCTTGCTCTCAGTTTAAATTTCAGACAGTTCTATTTAACTCATAGAGAGGACTTTATCAAGTGCTATCAATCCGGGCCAGTGTGCACCTGGAAGCGATAATAATAATGAGGTATTCCGCGTTTCCCAAAGCTCCAGCATTACTGGAGCCTCACTAGCCGGTTGCTTAATGTCATATCTACGACACTCGTTGGGGATGGGTCTTGCCCCTTTGCAGAGATGCAGTCGGTGTATTCTACTGCGCCAGCCGACTGGGCTAAGAGATTCAAAGTGAAAGCCCGGAGAAAAATCAGAGTCGAGAGAACAGTTGATTGTCGGTCGACCATCACTCTTAAAACGAGACCTTCTGTCAGACTTCGAATACTTAGGACTTGACTTACAACAAGACTGCTAACAACTGTATTGGTTTTTAGTGTCACTCGACTAGGACCGAATGGGGAGGGTTAAAACTGCTGTACACAACCAACGATATATACAAATAGTATCGTTATATTTTAAATCAGTGTTGACTTTATTGTTTGTTTTCGTTTGGGCTACATTATAATGAGGTAAACCCTCCCGTGTTTACAATAAGACTGAATCCGTTCCCTTGACCCTGAAAACCTCTTAAGAAACAATAACGCAAAAATGTAAATATACATTGAATTCAATCCCTTAACCTCTAGGCAAAAAATCCTATACAGGTTGACATGCCGTTAAACCCAAACAATTAATCAATCCATCAAATGCTTGCATACATATGCATGCATACACACACATACACATATGTGTGAGCGCGCACACAAACACACTAATTCTAGATATATGTCGCAATGATTGCTGTTTTTTTAAATTAAAAAAATCTAATCCCATTAACTTTAATGGTTGAATCACTAAACTATACCATCTCTCTGGTATACTGGTATCTAGTTAGACTTTCTTTTCTTTTTTCTTTTTTTCTTTAGACAGTAAGTTACTTGACATTGATCAAGTCTTCTTGTTCAATTGGCTGTAGTCAATGCATAAGCGGAAATCATTGATCCAAGTGGAATTCTACTTCCGGTGTCAAGCTTCCGGTCACCATTACCGATTAAGTGTTGTTACTCGATACTACCAGATTCATTCGGACTCAATTCGGTGGTGGAACGCGTAGGTAGGTATTTTGATCGATAAGTATTTATGTCGACGAGAACATCCGGCATTTACTCTTCCTACCACATAAACACACACACACAAACACACATACACACACATATACATACACTCATATACATACACACACATACACTCACAAACACAAACACACACACACAAACACACACATATACACAAACATATACATATGATAAAGTATATAAAGACATTGTTATATATAATTATTTTCAGACAGGGAATTGTTAGCCAGAAGATTTATTAGTCAGAACACAGATTTTAATCCGTGATTGTCACAGCGAAAATAATTTGTAGTCGGATAAATTATATTATACCCTGATAATAGCAATATCAAACAGAGATCATAACAGAAAATAAAAAAGTAATAAAAAAAAAGAAAAAAAAGAAAAAAAAAAAGTAAACAAAAATTAGAGTTTAATAAATTTCATTTACGAAATATGTCTTTAAAGCACCTTTGCGTCACAACATATTCGCGGAACTTCATGTTACGTTTACATCTAATTAAAAAAAAAAAAAAAAAAAAAAGAAAAAAAAAAAGAAAAAAGAAAAAAACAAATAACACAAAAAGATTTTTTTCAGTGTTTCAAAACCTTTCCAGTTGTGTTTAAAAATGCTCGTACAATGAAAGGGAAATGTGACGCAGGAAATAAAACAATTTTAACACGAACTTCTGATTTCAAGTCCTGTTTCTCATCATTTACTCGGATGTTATATTCAGTTCACTTATCATATATATATATATATATATATATATATTAGTGTGTGTATGTGTGTGTATGAAAGTTGGGGCAATCGTATTTGTATGTTGTTTAGAGACCGTTTACGTTTACTACGCACCGCTGTCAAGGTTTGTTTTTATTGCTACTAAGAGTGGACGTATAGGCGAACGGATGTTTTTTTTTATTGCTATTAATAGCGGACGTATTGGCGAACAGACGTTGTTTGGTAGGATGTTATACAAAGCACGACGATGCACACACACACACACACACACACACACACACACACACACACACACACATAGACATATCATTTCATTTACAAAATATCTCTTTAAAGTTCCTCGTGTCATAACATAGTTACGTGACTTCACGGTACGTTTACATCTGATAAAAAGAAAAAAAAAAGCGCTTGGGTTAGCATAGGGTACTTTCTTCACCATCTTTATCCAGAAATAAAAAAATTGACAAGAAGACTCGAACGTCTTCACTTAGAAATTTTCCAAAAGAAACAATCTGCAGTCTTCAACCAAATATGTATATATATATATATATATATATATATATGTATATAGTATTATTCGGTCCAGTTAAACCAGAGTTGGGAGTAATTCCTTCAGGACAAGAAATACGTTCAGGAGCTGAACATTTAAATTTTCCTGGTGGAGAGCCCAATATATATATATATATATATATATATATATATATATATATATATATATATATATATATATTATCCTTGGTAAAAAGTATGGAATTAGTACACTTAGAGGATATTCGCAGGGCCTTTTTTATTAAGCTGTCAATAAGCAAAAAACAGATAAGACGAAAAACAGCGAGAATTCTTAGAAAAGTCCTGGAAACCTGAGAGGACTTGTTGTTTTTCAGACAACAGTATTCAACGAATTATCAAATCTTTTTTTTTTTGTTATAGAATTCCATAACAACCAACGTCTTCCGTCACATGGATTTCCTTCTTCGGTGAGATTTACAATTCTTTTCATTGTTTCAATTGACAGTTCTTTTGTTGGAGCCATGTTCTCTTTCAATTAGGGGCCCAGTCGGCTGGAACTGCAGAATACATCGACTGCTTCTCTGCAGAAGAGTAAGACTCCCACAACGAATGTCCTGTTTATGACAGTAAACAACTTGACATTGAGGCTGTAGTAATACTAGAGCTCTGGGGAATGCTGAGTACCTCTTTATTACCATCGCTCCCAGGTCCACTCTGACCCGGAGTGGTAGCATCTGATCGAGTCCTATCTATGGTTCAAAAAGAACTAAACTGTGTACTTATGCTAAACTGAATTGTTTGAAATAGAACTGTTTCGGCATTTAAACTGTGCTTGTTGTTGTTGGCGACCGTAGTCGAGGGCGACCGGAAGGCTCCCTTTTCAATAGCTACTACACCAAGACGTAGGGGATGGGGCCACTACTTTCCCTGGATTGCTCGACTTTACCCTTGATACGTACCTTATATTGCTGAGTGTTAAGCAAGGAGGTATCAAGTACCATTTTAAAAGTCTCTGGTATGACGCGATCTAGGATTGAACCCAGATCATTTGGATCAAACTGCGCACTTAGGTTAAACTGAACTGTTTGAAATATAACTGCTTTCATATTGAAACGGTATACTTATAATAAACTGAACTGTTTGAAATAGAACTGTTTTCATATTGAAACAGTGTACTTATACTAAACTGAACTGTTTGAAATAGAACTGTTTTCATATTGAAATAGTGTACTTATACTAAACTGAACTGTTTGAAATAGAACTGTTTTCATATTGAAATAGTGTACTTATACTAGACTGAACTGTTTGAAATAGAACTGTTTTCATATTGAAACAGTGTACTTATACTAAACTGAACTGTTTGAAATAGAACTGTTTTCATATTGAAACAGTGTACTTATACTAAACTGAACTGTTTGAAATAGAACTGTTTTCATATTGAAATAGTGTACTTATACTAAACTGAACTGTTTGAAATAGAACTGTTTTCATATTGAAATAGTGTACTGAACTGTTTGAAATAGAACTGTTTTTACATTTGACTGCGTGTAAACAAAAAACTAATACGAAACTGAATTGTTTGAAATTTATTGATACGCCGTAAAACAAAATACCAACCTTTCAATTAGGCATGCCGAACCGCTTGTTGAGGCTTTGAAAAAGTATCTTTTAACAGCCGACCGATTTGCATTTTCAGCTTTCTCTTTCGATTTGTTTTAAGAATGCAATTTACAAGATCATTCTATAATTCTTTTCTTTAATATAGGGTTATTTAAACATATTTTTCTCTGCAATACGTGAAAAAAGTAAGTAACACTGGCTCATTGGCCTATTGAGTAGAGTATTCGTCAATGGTCCGAAAGATCGGGGTTCAATCTCTGGTCGAATCATACCAAAGACTTTTAAAATGGTACTTGGAACCTCCTGGCTTAACACTCAGCATTATAAGGTACGTATCAAGGGTAAAGTGGAGCAATCCAGGGAAAGTAGTAGCGTCCTCTCCGACATCTCGGTGTAGTAGCTATTGAAAAGGGAACCTTCCAGTCGCCCTCGATTACGGTCGCCAACTTTACTTACGTGAAAAAATTATACCATTTATTTAGATAATTCAATATAATTTGTTTAAGGTGTATTTTTATGAAGCCGGAATGTTCAGCTATCAAAAAAAAAAAAAAAAGTATTCTGCAACTTATCTACTCTTAGTTTATTTACTGCTAAATTTAAAAACCAAAACTTGCGCTCGTGATGTAACGATTATCGTCATTGGAAGTGGACTCAAAAACTCTATTGCTCAGTCGACTGGGGTTGTAGAAAACACCGACTGCACCTCTACAGAGGGGTAAGATCCCCCTCCCAATGAGTCTCCTGGGTATGACACTAAACAATCTTATGGTGATGCTGGAGCTTTGGGGAATGCGGAGCACAAATTCATTACCAGGTCTACTCTGGCCCGGAATGGTAGCACCTGACAGGGCCCTATCTTTAAGTTAAATAGAACTAACTCCATATTTATGCTAAACTGAATTGTTTGAATAAGAACCCTTTGACTAAACTGAATAGCTTGAAATAGAAATGCTTTTGACAATTAAACTGCGTGCTTATGCCAAACTGAATTGTTTGAAATGGAACTGTTTTTGACATTGAAGTTGTTCTTACACTAAACTGAATTGTTATATATCGAAATGTTTTGACATTTAACTGTGTAAACAAAATATGTACTTATACTAAACTGAATTAGCTGAATTAGAACTGTTTGACTAAACTGAATAGCTTGAAATAGAAAATATTTGACAATTAAACTGTACTCATGCTAAACTGAATTGTTTGAAATAGAACTGACTATTTGCATAAAAATGGATTTGGCGTTAAATAACCTACAAAGGTTGATATACCAACCAACCAACCAACAACTCTCGTTCAAATCTCGGATGAGGCTGTTTTATTTCCCTTTGTGCTAATACCTAGCTCTTTAAACTTGGTATGGCAACCAGTTTAGGAGAAGGAAAACTCTGAATTTAAAGTCTGATGCACTCCACAAAAAATTGACCTTGTGTCGCATCTTGCCGGAGATGGAGGAGTTGCATAAATGAATACATTTAAATAAAAGATTTTCCACGTCACATGATAAACAATTACTCTTGTCGACGAACCGGTGACAGTAACACGCCGGCCAGATATAATTGTAATGACAGGTAAAAAGTGTGTTAAATAGTCCTTTAGGGACAGCACTGTTATCTCATCTAGTTATTTGATAGCCAACACAAACACTTTTTCCTGTCGCTTGAGGTGTATATTTTTACCCTCAAAAAAGAAGCAATATTTCTCAATATCTTTGGGTGTCACTGGCGTCAAATAAGTACAAAAGCAAATTCAGTATACCCGGATCAGCCAGGTTGGAGGACGTAATTTGATAAAATGTAAATGGGTTCTGGTTTATGTAGAAACCAGTATTTATATCATTGCTCTTTTTTTTTACTTTCTTTCTTTTTAATTGACAATACACTGTTTAATATACAGGTGGTAAGTTATTTCTCTCTAAGAAATAACTGTTCCCAGTTATTGGTTAAATAGTACCACTACTGTTCTTTAATAGGGATGGTTTTGACGTTAGAAACCCAATACAGGTTGATGTGCCATTAAACAAAAGAAACCCTAACTATTCAACGATAAATTTTCAAATTGAATAAAACTTCTGCGCACGCTCACGAAAAAACTATCTCCGCCATAAATAAACACAGAACAAACAAACAAACAAACAAACAAAAACATGGTTTACTAAGCTTGTTTTAGTCTGGCGTCTAGCCACGGTAGAGGGCTGTACGTAAAGACTGAACCCACTATAGCTATAATACGGTCCGCGAGAAGGGCACGGTTTTACCCAACGTCTCCGACATGAGCGGGATGTGACCCTGAGGTCATTTAAAAAAAAAAAAGTGCCATAAAGCTGGTTTGAATTCAAAGTTTTCTTTCTCCTAGGTTGGTTGCATAACCATGACTAAAGAACCTTACCTGCCCAACTATTTTACCCACCGCTGAAGGGAGAATAGATTCATGACTTTCCCAACAAGGTTGGGGTGAAGTGAAACCCAAACAGTCTTTTTAAGGTTGTGAAGTCCGGTCGTCAGCCCTATTGCCCGTCTATTTTCCCCATTATTGAAGGGAAGAATGGATTCATGCCTCTCCCAAGAAGGTTGGCGTGAAGTGAAACCCAAACAGTCTTGTTAATAATGTGAAGTCGGGTCGCTGGTTCCATTGCCCTACTATTTTCCCCATAACTAAAGGGAAGAATGGTTTCATGCCTTTCCCAAGAAGGTTGGCGTGAAGTGAAACCCAAACAGTCTTGTTAAGGAGTGAAGTCAGGTTACCGGTTCCATTGCCCAACTATTTTCCCTATAGCTGAAGGGAGAATGGATTCATGCCTTTCCCAAGAAGGTTGGCGTGAAATAAAACCCAAACAGTCTCGTCCAGGGTTTGAACTCGAGTCAACGTTTACATTTCTTACAATGAGAACTATAATGCTAAGCGCGACTCTTTTATCCTGCATGGCAAATGTAATTTCAAACCGAATTTCAAACTTTCCTGGCCTTTTGGCTTGGCCGTCTGGCATTCGTGTCGGATGGGGTACCGAAACCAATGGCAGATTCGAGACCGAAAGGCCCCCAACTTCAGTTGGGCCACCTTCGGATGGGCGAGCTGCTTTTTTGTCCCCTATGCACCCCTTGTATAGCACTAGACCTCACGGTCTAGTTCAAGTTATATTCTGGCATACGTGCCCGGATCTAGATTTAGGTCCGTGATACTGCTTGACTCATTAGACCCATATTGCACTTAGTGGATCAATGACTAGCAGGGTTCGAGTCTCGGGTCGTTCCCGACCTTCCCCTCCCCTTTATCCCCACTTTAATCGGCCTTCGGGCTTTTGACCTTGTGTCAAGTCCTGTCTGGTGGGAGGCAGCGACAGATACATTCAAACCGAAGTTGATTTTTTGTGCTTGGAAGGTTTCAACGTTGTAAAATTTGGTAATAAATAATACTCAATGGTATATATTTTGACTGTATAATGTTCCGCGAGAAATTATAGCTCAGTGAGCTGGAGCTGTTGAATAGGAGTAAGACCCCTCCACCAACGAGTATTCTGAGTATGACTTTAAACCATCAAATGGTGAGGATCCATTTCTGGAGCTTTGGGATATGTGGGGTACTCCTTCAATGCCATTACTACCAGGTCCACTTTAACCAAGAGTAGTAGCACCTGTTTGTATCCCATCAATGGATCAAATAAAACTGTTCAATCATTTACTAAAAGATTATTATTAGTTGCTGGAAGCCATTTAACTATGTGCAAACAAATAATAAATAATGAATAGAATAATTCCTGTTAGATGGGAATACTTAAAACGATTTAACTGAGTGCAAACAAATGATTGATATTAAATTGAATTATTAGTGTTCGATTGTAATACTTAAAACCATTTAACTGTGTGCAAACAAAAGTTTTGATATTAATTAGAATCGTAGTAAGCGAGTTCGTACTCCAGTCGCGCTATTATGCTCACTTTCGGGCAAATACTCCTGGAAAAGGTATGAACCCCCTTATCCTCCCAGCTATGGGTTAAATAGTACCACTACTGTTCTTCTAGGAGAATGGCTTTGGCATTAAATAAACTACAAAGGTTGATATGCCATTAAACAAAGAAACCAAACCTAACCATACTTGAAACGATTTAATTGTGTGCTAACAAATGTTTTAACACTAGCTGGATCACCCTAGTGAAGGTGTATGATGTTGAAAGACCCAAAACACCTAATGAGCCTTTGAAGAACATTACTGACGATGTGGCCAGGAGCATCTGAGGGTGTGTTCATTAAAACTAGAATTATAAGTGTTAGAACAAAAAACAGGACTTGGCATTAGATAAACCACAGAAGTTGATATGCAATTAAACTTTATAATTTAACTTAAATGGTCGCCAAACAAATGATTAAAAATTAAAGAAAATTATAAGTATTAGATAGGAATACTTGAAACTAATTAAGTCTGTGGCGAAGAAATGAGCTCTGGGTCGTTTAAAAATATTACTTAAAAACCATTCGTTACCAATTCACTCTCTCTCTCTCTCTCACACAGACACACACACACACACACACACACACACACACACATATATATATATATATATATATATATATATATAGGGTGTCCCAAAAAATGTATACACATTAAAAATAATGATGTGTGCGATTCCATTGCTTAGCGTTGTCAGCAGTGTCTGGATCAAAATAGGCGTCAGTTTGAGAACAGGCAGTGAAAAAACAATAAAATGATACTTGTAAAATATTTTTACACATTTAGAATAATAAAATACTAATTAAACACTACGTTTACAATTATTTTTAATGTGTATACATTTTTGGGACACCATATATATATATATATATATATATGAACAATATTTGGCCTTGAATAATCCACAAGGGTTGATATGCCCTAAAACACAACCAAACTAAACTAGAAATAATAAAATAGACATTTTGATTTTGAACAAAATTATTTTTTTTTAATGATATATTGTTTGGAGAGTATATATTTATGGAAGATACTGTCATATCTGATAATATCTGTTTTGATTGTATAATGTTCCACTAGAAATAATAAAATCCTAGATTTAAATTCACTTAAGTGAATAAAGGATTTTTAAATAATTTTTTTTGTGCTACAGAACATTAATAAAGAGACTTCATTTTAAAATTTTTTTTATTGATTCTTCGGTTTTTTTTATCAAAACATCTTCGCCAGAAGAGATATTTTCGTAAACCTTTTAGAATATTTTCAAGCCGGCAGAATGTACAATTTATTGCATAGTTGGGTGGAGTGGGGGTAAAAAAAGTGATCGAAAAAAAAAAAAAAAAAAAACGAAGCAAAATTATTCATTTTATGGTTTGAGTGTGGGTCATGATAATCTTTGGCTGATTTTATTTTCATCTATAGCAGCCACCCTTATAGATGAGCAGCAGTAGTTCCCCGATCGAAAACGCAGTTTTTTCCCAGCAGCAGTCGTGTTGGTACTGCTATATGGATGCACTACATATACGCTAACTAAACGTATGATAAAAAAGCTTGACGGCAACTACATAAGAATGCTACGAGTAATATTGAATAAGACCAGGAAGCAGCACACCACAAAGCAGCAGCTTTACGGCAGCACCCCACAAAGCAGCAGCTGTACGGCCATCCATCACGAAAACTATCCAAGTTAGACGAACCAGACATGCGGGATACTACTGGAGAAGTAGGAACGAGCACATTAGTGATGTACTCTTGTGGACCACTTCACATGGACGAGCAAAAGCAGGATGACCAGCCCGAACCTACATACAACAGCCCTGTGTCGATACGGGATGTAAACCCGAAGACCTGCCAGAAGCAATGGAGGATAGGGCAGGGTGGCGAGGGAGGGTCAGTGATATCCGTGGTGACGGCGCGACATGATGATGATGATGATGAAAATTATTCGTTCTATGTTTTTCGGTAAATTGTAAAACTATAGTAAAAAACTAAAATGATTTTTGTGTGCAAAAATTTGGCTGTTGGTGATGTAGTTATTTACTAAGCTTCTTGATTAGATGTGGCTTAATGCCGTACGAATCTAGTGCCCAATGAGACTCAAACTCATTCGTGTAAGTTTGGTGGTCTAGATTGCTAAACATTACACCACCGGAGGCGCACGTTGTGGCGGGGTGATGTAAAATCCTCAAAATCCCCAAGAGTTAGATTGCAAAGTAAAGAAACAAACCAACAGATGACGTACCTGACCAGAAGTCAGTATACATATAAAGAGGTACTATTTACCAACCCCTCCGCTCAGGCAGGATATGACACAAGGTCAATTTTTAAGCGGAGTTTAACAGGTTTTGAATTCAGAGTTTTCCTTCTCCTAGACTAGTTGCCTCACCAAGGCTGAAGAACCTAGTCCGTCCTACTATTTACCCATAGTTGGAGGGAGAATAAGGGGGTTCATACCTTTCCCAAGGGTATTTGCCCGAAAGTGAACGTAATAGCGCGACTGGAGTACGAACTCGCGTACTACGATTCCGCAGTTCATCGCTTTAACCATTACACCACGAGGACATATAAAGAGGTGCCCGTGGTGTAATTGTTATCATCGTAGGAAATGGACACGGCGACACGAGTTCAAATCCTGGACGAGGCTGACTGCATATCACATAGTACTAATACCCTTGGGAAAGGTATGAATCCAATTATTCTCCCTACAGCTATGGGTAAATAGTAGGACAGACTGATTCTTCAGCCTTGGTGAGGCAACTAGTCTAGGAGAAAAAAATCTGAATTCAAACTTGTTAAACTCCGCTTAAAAATTGACCTTGTGTCATATCCTGCTCGAGCGGAGGGGTTGGTAAATAAAATAGGCCTCTCTTATGTAACCAGTTCATTGGTTTAATGATTAGAGTGTTCGCCAATGGCCCGGGAAACCGGGGTTTAATCCTAGGTCGAGCCATACCAAAGACCCAAAAAATGGTACTTGATTCCGCCTTGCTTAACACTCAGCCCTATAAGGTGAGGATCAAGGGTAAAGTGAGGCAATCCTGGGAATGGAGTAGCGCCCTCCCCTACACCTCGGTGTAGTAGCAATTGAAAAGGGAGCCTTCGGGTTGCTCTCGACTAAGGTCGCTAACTTTACTACTTTTACTTTTTATGTAAAGAAGCTGATAATCGCTACACCCCACTGTCATCCTAGAAGTGTACCTCTGTAAGGATCATTTTAAGCAATCGTTGTTATAAGAATCTATCTATCTATCTATCTATCTATCTATCTATCTCAGCCTCATTGTATGTATGTATCTATCTAGATCTCATTCTGTCTATATCCATATCAATCTCATCCTCTTCTTTCTCTATCTATCTATCTATCTATCTCCGTCTCATTTTATGTATATATGTATGTATCCATCGATCTATCTAAATCTCATTCTGTTCTTTATTCATCAAAGTAAATTCCATAATGATCGACAATGGATTTTACAACCTTTTATTTCTATTAAGCTTTGGCGGCTAAGTAGTGACGAGGTAGGAATTTTCCAATCACTTTGTACACATCCGATCCTAGTGCAACCATATTTGTTAACATGACTTCTTAGAGAACAGTATTAAACAAAAAAAAAAATGAAAAAGAAAGAAAAAGACTCTCCCCACCCAAAAAACCAAAACAAAACAACAAAAAATAAACAAACAAACGACGATTGTGTTCGACCGAAATCTACTTTAAGTACAATTAGAAAAACTGGTATAGATTCGTGGCTTGTGTACGGAACGATTGACGCTCTTGATACCAACAGATTCGGTCACATATCTACCAATAAAGCGGATTATTTATTAAAAAACAATAAGAGATCGAAGTCCAGTCTCCGACTGACGTCTGAGTCTGGTAGGAAAGCGACAAATAATCGGTAATATTCACGTAGAAGACAATAAGCCGGCGTCGACATGACACAAAAAAGACCACTAGCATCGATGTCTTTTTTTTTGTCTTTCTTTGTCATCAAATGACATTTATGTGTAAGTCGGGACTGGAGTTATTAAAGTGACTTGTCCCATGTATTCTTGGACAGATGGCATTTTTTAGCCTCCTGTCTTATTGAGATATCAGATTAAAAAAAAAAGACAGTACTTAGGGAAAAACTTAATCACGGTAATAAAAGATAAAATATGTTTTCTTTCTCGTCGGGACCTGGCTATTCATTGGCGATGAAAAGAGCCATTTTGAATCTGGCGTTACACACAAGAAAAGAAAGATTAGTGTATTTTACCATTAATATATGCACATAAGCATTCTCTTATTTAGATGTGATTGGCCTAAAACGAAGTATGCCAACTTCTGTTCTATTGTTTGAAGGCAAAATCAGCCAACTAGGTCTGTTGTTTCATTTTTATCTGTATCATAAAAAGGACAAACCACAGAAGCACAAGACGAATCACAGACCAAGAGACACACATACAGACTAACAGACACACACACAAACAGACAGGCATGCATACAAAAAGGCTCACAAAGAGAGAGAGAGAGAGAGAGAAAGAGAGAGAGAGACAGAGAGACAGAGAAGCAGAGAGACAGTCAGAGGCAGAGACAGACACACACACACACACACACACACACACACACACACACACACAGTGGACTTACACTTTCATGTTAGCGTATCTATCTCAAACAGATAAATGGCTTTTTGAGATATTAGATAAAAAAAACCCAAACAAACAAAAAAACGACAGTACTTAAGGAAAAACTTAAGGCACTCGCACTCGAACAGGCACACTCATCTGTCTCCTTCTCTCTATCTATATCATAAACTCACGCATACACTATCCTTCTCTCACATCTACACACACTCTTCCCCTTCCACAGACTCACACATCCTCTCCCCCTTTCTCTCTCACACACATTTTCTTTCTCTGTTTCTTTCTTAATCTCTCTCTCTCTCTCTGTCTCACGCAGACTTTCTCTCACTCAAACTTACTCTTTCTTTTACACACAAAGGCACTCATGGCCACACATTAACACACAAACGCTCGTACTTAATGAAAACTATGGTACTCGTAGACGAACACACACATACACATATACACATATGCAGACATTATCACACACACACACACACACACACACGCGTGCGCACGCGCGTACGTGTGCATACAACTTACCGATACCCACATGGTCCAACAATAACACACAATGAAGACCATGACACTTATTCACACACACACACACACACACACACACACACACACACACACACACACACACACACACACACAACTCGCGCACTCATAATCACGTGCACATACTAACACAGACACTCACACTCATAGGGTACCTCTGGTGGTGTTATGGTTAGCAAGCTAGACTAGCAAACTTACACGAGTGAGTTCGATTCTCAGTGGGCGCCCCATTCATTCGGCCTTGTGCCACATCGAAGCAAAGAGCTTTGTAAATTACCACAGACACTCACACTCGTTCACGCACTCACGTTTTCACATTCACCTCCACTTACAGACTCGCTCACACATTTACGAACTGCATACACATCTTAGGTACACACATTCATAATCAAGCATTCACACTGATTTACACACACACACACACATGATTTACACACACACACACACACATCTCTGGTACTCACACTCAAATACTCGTTCTCACACACTACGCCCAATTAGTGTCGTGTAAATGAAACTAAATCATCAGATAGTAAGTTTTGGATTTTTTAAGAATGCGTTGTACTCTTACATTGCTATTACTTCCAGATCCACTCTGACCGAAAATCGCGAAGTGAATAAGTAACATTAACGCGATTGCGTATTGGTCACAGCAGACTTACGCACTCTTTTATACTCAAGCAAGAACACACAGTGCTCGAGATGCCAAACGCCCTGCACAATTAAATACGTTCTCCTTGAGTGTAAAGTTTTTAATGACACCGGAAAGCGGTATTTCCATGCAAATACCATGAAGGACTTATTTGAGAACGTCCACATGGATAATGTCTTGTCGTTCTTGAAAGAGACCGGGTTGTACCAGAAAATATAGAATTGGTTACAATCCAGAAAACACAACAAACTAATCAACAGAAAGCAAATTATTGCTGAATAGAAATACCATTATGTTTGTGTTAGTAGAAATAGTAGTGAGAAATAATTAAGAAAAAATAAAACACTATCATCACTAAACAAACTAATGTGATATAGAAATACTTGCAAATATTTATTCGTATGCGAGTAAATGAGTCGTTTGGTTTTAGTATGGTATCATTAAATTATGTGTTTACAAACCGTACATACGTGTAAACAGGCTTTGGCATTAAATAACCTATAGAGGTTGATATGCCATAAATCCAACCAACCAACCAACCAACCTCTGGCCCGGTTAGCGTTCCATCTATGGGCCAAATAGAACTATCCAATCATTTATTATACTTGAGTAGAATACACCAACTACATCTCTGAAGAAAGGCAAGAACCCCCCCCCACCTCCTAACGAGTGTCCTGGATATGACATTGAACAATCTGATGGTAAAGTTTCAGTCTTGGAGCTTTGGAGAATATGGAGTATCTCTTCATTGCCATCACTCCTAGCTCCACTCTACCCCGGAGTGGTAGCACCTGATAGGGTCCTCTCTATGGGTCAAATAGAACTGTTTAACGTGTAAACTGTGTGCAAACAAATCACTTACTTATGCTAAATTGAATTATTAGTGATACATAAGAATACTTGAAACCATTCAATTGTGTGCAAATGAATAAAAAGTGATAAATAGAATAATTAGTGTTAAATAGCAATGCTTGTAACCACCTCACTATCTGCAAACAAATGAGTGATATTGAATAGAATTAGTAGTATTAGGTAGTAAAAATTGAAATCAAATTGAAATAACTTGCAATATTTGAAACCACTTTACTCTGAGCAAAAAGAAAATGAGTTAAGATTCATTTAAAATGCTATCGACAAAATGTCGAAGAATGATATATATCTAATATACATGTATAAACAGAATTTGGCTTTAAATAACCTACAATGGTTGATATACCATAAAACCAACCAAACCAAATCATATATATCCAATATACATGTATAAACAGAATTTGGCTATAAATAACCTACAATGGTTTTTATACCATAAAAACCAACCAAACCAAATCATATATATCTAATATACATGTATAAACAGAATTTGGCTTTAAATAACCTACAATGGTTGATGTACCATAAAACCCAACCAAACCAAATCATATATATCTAATATACATGTATAAACAGAATTTGGCTTTAAATAACCTACAATGGTTGATATACCATAAAAACCAACCAAACCAAATCATATATATTTGATATATATGTATAAGTAGGATTTGCATTAAATAACCTGTGGTGTAATTGTTATCGTCGTAGGAATTGTACCCGGCGACACGAGTTCAAATCCTGGACGAGACTGATTGCATTTCACATAGCACTAATACCCTTGGGAAAGGTATGAATCCAATTATTCTCCCTCCAGCTATGGGTAAACAGTAGGGCGGACTAGGTTCTTCAGCCTTGGTTAGGCAACTAGTCTAGGAGAAGGAAAACTCTGAATTGAAACCTGTTAAACTCCGCTTCATAATTGACCTTGTGTCATATCCTGCCCGAGCGGAGGGGTTGGTAAATAGGATTAAATAACCTATAATGGTTGATATGCCATAAAACCCAACCAAACTAAATCATATATGTTTGATTTGGCATTAAAAAACCTATAATGGTTGATATGCTATAAAACTCAGCCAAACCAAATCGTATATATCTAATATATATGTATAAACAGGATTTGACATGAAATAGCCTACAATAGATGATATGCCATAAAACCAAACCAAGCCAAACAAATATGTCCGCGTAATTAAATGATTTCAAGTATTCCTAAGTTGTCCGACTGTGGTCGAGGGTAACCGGAAGACTCCCTTTTCAATAACTACTACAATAAGGTGTAGGAGAGGTCGTTACTTATTTCCCTGGATTGCTCTCCTTATCCTTAATTTGTATCTTATAATGCAAAGTGTTAGGTAAGGAGACATCGAGTACCATTTTTTGAGTCTTTTGTACGACTCGACCTGAGATTGAACCCAGGTCTCCCGGACTGTAGGCGACCACTCTAATCATTATGCCAAAATACAAATCATTTATATACAATTATATGGCCTAAAGAGTAGACTTCGCTAATGGTCATGGAAACCGGGGTTCAATCCCAGATCAAGTCATACCAATGACTCAAAAAATAGTACTTGATCCCGCCTTGCTTAACACTCAACATTATAAGGTAAGCATCAAGGGTATAGTAGAGCTATCAAGGGAATGGAGTAGTGCCCTTTCCTACTGCTCAGTGTAGTAGCTATTGAAGAGGGAGCCTTCAGGTTACCCTCGACAAAGATCGCCAGCTTTACTTACTTATATGGTTCAAATGAATGTTCCTATTGATTAACAATAATTTGCGTACGGCTGTATTTGTTTAAAATGCATATGAAGTCGTTAAGAGATACCTAAAGTCGAAATACGATATACTTGTAAATATTTGATTGTAATCATAACAATATTTTCAATGTCCAATTGCAATAATTTTTTTTATTATGATAACTACCAAAATAATTTGTTTGCATCCAGTTATATGGTATAAAGTATTCCTATCCAATACTAATAGTTTAGGCAAAATTATATAGTTTAAAGTAATTACTCCTAAGCAATAATAATAATTGGTTTACATACAGTTATAATATTTCAAGTATTCTCATCTAATACAAATAATTTGCAAGCAATTATATAATTTCAAGTAACTAATGATAATAATCCTTGTAAACATTTTAGCTTCAAGTAACTATTCTTGATACATGGTCCCTAGTATTCATATTCAAAACAAATAAACTTTATACAGATCTCTTTGATTCAAAGATGGGACTCGTTACTTCCATTCCGAGTAGGAGTGGACCTGGGAGTAATGACTATGAAAGAGTACACCACACTTTTCAAAGTCTAACCACCGGATGTAATACACACATTTGGAGGGGGGTTCACTCCCTTTGCAGGTGTTACAGTCAGCGTGTTCTTAGCCTCACCGAAATGACCCCCAAACAGATAAGGCACTTTTCAGCTACATATCAATGCACTCTGTTAACTTACTTGACATCACCTCCACCGCAATTGCATTTAAAGGGGAATTACCCTTAGGACTGGACAATTTAGAGAAGTACAAACACGTATCCGTTAAGAATTTCACATTAAACTCGACTTTATGTCAGATTCGCCCCTCACAAGTTGGCAGGCGAATTAAATGCCAGCTTACCTTCATCGTAAGACGAAGATGAATCTTCTCTGGGGTTCTCATCTCGACCACTCAATAAATCGTCCTCTTGGTCATGTGACATGACGTCATCCTTGTCTTGTGGTATGTCATCATCTTTGTCCTTGTTCGACCATGTCATCTTGTTCTCTTTTTTTAACCTTCGTCGCGCGTTGGCGAACCAAGTAGAGACCTGGGTCAATGTCATTTTGGTGATGATAGCCAGCATTATTTTTTCACCCTTGGTAGGGTAGGGATTCTTTCTGTGTTCGTAGAGCCATGCCTTCAGCGCATTAGTAGTCTCTCGAGTGGCGTTCTTTCTACGAGTCGCGCTATTGTAGTCCAGGTTTTGGTACCTGAAAACATAGATAACAAAAAAAAAAAGAAAAAAAAAAAAAGAAAAAAAGAAACATTTAGAAAATAAAGCAAAAAGTCGAATAACGACTATAATATACAACAAGAACTATTATAAAAAGTTGGTTTGTTTGATGTCTTTATTTTTTAACGGCATATCAACCTTCGTGGGTTATTTAATGCCAAATCTATAGCTGTCAAAAATAGTACTATTTAACTGGTATCTTGTAGAATGAAGGGGTTTATACTTTTTGAAAGGGCATTATAGTGAAAGTAAACACATTAGTACGAGTAGAATTCGAAATCGTTGACTTTGAGGGCGCAATCTAGCGTTTTAGGAAAAAGGATCTGTAAAATTCTTTTTGGGTCCTTAACATCGTCTAATATAACAAGTTGGATGGAATCGTAGAGAAGGGACCAGCAAGCTATTCTCGTAGGCCATGACTATTGTTGCAAGTTATGATTGAGGTAACAATTATTGATGAAAGAAATCGAATCGGCAATCTGAATTCAAAACCTGGATGGGGCTGTTTGCATTTCATTTCACAATATGGGAAAAATATGAACCTCTCTCTTTTCCCCTAAGCTATAGGAAAATAATCAGGCAGACAAGGTTCTTTAGTCCAGTTTATTTAATGCCAAAAACTTTATATATATATATATATATATATATATATATATATATATATATATATATTAGATTTATATATATATTAGATATATTAGATTATATACATATTAGATTATATTATATATATATATATATATATATATATATATATATATATATTAGATTTATATATTTAATACTATGGAAGTTTGACAAACTTCCATAGTATTAAATATATAAATCAAATATATATTTATTTATTATTATTATCTATCTCAGATATTGAGCACTGTCCAAATTATGTCGCACATGGTTTGCCACAAACCCACAATGTGAATTAAAGGACAACCAACACTGTTGCAATATATATATATATATATATATATATATATATATATATATATATATATATATATATATATATATATATATATATATTATGGTGCATCAAATGCCCAACTTTTTCAAAAATTTCAAAGGATTAATTTGTCCCAATTTAGTTTTATTTCATTTGTATAAATAGGCTTTCATACAAAAAATTGTGGAATTTTGTTTACTTTTAATATGACCACCTTGTCCTTTTATGTTTATTATATTATGACATAAATAATAGGTATAAGAAAAACTAGATAGAAATTTTTAATTGGTTTGTTTTGACTTTCTAGATAGATGAATTCCTGTACTCTATAAGCCTGTATCAAAATTTATGAATTGTTGATGCATTATAATTTTAAATGTAATGAAAAACATGGATTTCGACTAAAATTATTTATTATTTATATACATTATTATAAGCAGATAAAGCAGTAATTATTTTTTAAAAGAACGTGTGTAAAGAGTTGGAATTATTTATATTATTTTATCAATAAAATATCAATAAAAAAGATTATATATATCAATATATAGTTAAACAATAAAACATGATATGGTTCCTTTTTTGCCAAAAATTATACCTTGAAAACATTATTTTTCATATAAATTTCTATGTTGAGCGATATTGATATTGAAGTGCAACGTGGTCGTATAAGGCAATATCAAAATAAATATTCATTTCCAAAAATGGAGATATTTCATATAAAAAACAAAATAAAATTGGGACAGAACAGGGCATTTGATGCACCTTAATATATATATATATATATATATATATATATATATATATATATATATATATTGGGGTTTGAAAAATAAAGGTTTAACCCCTGAGATTCAATGGTCCATATTAAAAAGTTCAAATACTCCAAAATGTTTCGATAGTAGATGTAATCTGTGTTTAGAAGAAAAGATGCACATTTTACTTTTTCCTAGGCGCCTCTGGTGGTGTAATGGTTAGCAAGCTCAACTAGCAAACCTACACGAATGAGTTCGAGTCTCATTGGGTGCCCCTTTCATATGGCCTTGTGCCACATCTAAGCAAAAAGCTTAGTAAATTTCCACATTTTACTTTATCCAGAGCCGGAAAAATTATTAAATAAGAGAAGTGAATTAATAGCTAGGTGTAGACATAGGGCTAAATTTAAACTATAGATAATTAACATAAATAATTAAAAACAAAAAAAAACAGGATTAATTTTAGAATTAATGTAAATGAATAAAAATAAAATAAAATGTTAGATAGAAAATGTGAAAAAACGATATCATATATACGTACTAATCATTAAAAGTGTAACTGATTAATAGGCGCTAAATAAATTTGATTAAAAAAAAAAAGTTAGATTTAATTAAATCCTGAAATTAATTTAATATAATTTTTACTGTATCGTTACGTAAAGTTATTGAATAAAGTTATTTTTCTAATATAGTATTAAATCTGTAGTTTTAAGTTGAAAAATAATTTGAATTAAAAAAAAAAAAAAAAATTTAAATTTAATTTACTATAATTCTAACCGACAAGAAAATAAAAAACGGAAGTGGGCTAAATGAGGAGATAACTCTTCACCCTTCTTCTATCCCCTGCCACCCTTCTTTCCTGTGTCTATTCTGATTTATTTTATTCATGAGATCTGAAGAAGTCCTGTTAATTTTTTTTTGTGTTTTTTGATTTTTCAAAAACACATAACAGGATGAAAATAAATTTATAATCCTAATGTGACCGGTTTGTGTTTTTTCTTAATGACGTGATATATATATATATATATATATATAAGAAGTGAATTGAATCCGACAGAATGTTTGTCGAAAAAGGTAAATCGGGAGTAAAGTATTGAGACAGTATATAAGATTTATTTCACTATTCTTCACATTCTGTCTAAAGATTTTTCTTCCATATTACCTTTCTGTACACACACAACACACATATATATATATATATATATATATATATATATATATAGAGAGAGAGAGAGAGAGAGAGAGAGAGAGAAATTGATAAACTCTGTAATCTAAGAAGAAGGAGAAGTTTATTAAGAAATAAAGTCGACGTTATAACGTTTCGGTTCAAATGAACCATCACCAGGACTAATGATATTAGATCACCGATGGATGTTTAATAAAATATAAAATTGTTGTATAGTGGCTCATACCACGGCATTTCGGAGACGTCGTATTTCTTAGGCACGGTCAGTACTGAAGATTTCGGTCAATAGTAAGAGAAACTTCGGACGTTACACCAACAGTGCAAGACTTTGATTTGAGGGACTGTACCACTTCAGTTAATAAATAGTTAACTCTATTTCACCGTGTATCTCTTCTTTACTACGATAAAACAAAAATATTAAAAAAAAAAAAAACAAAAACAGAAAGAAATGTTATATATATCGGGAAAGTGGGTAACAACTGTTTAATCAGTAAAACAGCGTTCGTGTTTAAAAATATGTTATATGACTGTATAGGAATATTCAATAGAATTTATTTTTTTCTATTTATTTTCCCGATCATCCATTGGTCACACAAGACTTACGTACACCTTCCTACTCAAGCAAGAGGAACAACCACAATGTCTATAACTTGCTAATCACCTACACTATATTTCTTATTGAATACTGAGAATAAACGCTCATTAGACATTTTTTCAGCACAAAAATATGAAGATTCCTATTCGAAAATGTCAATGGATGACGTTTAGTCTTTCTTGAGAGAAATACAATTATACCAAAAATTATTAACATAAACATGGTTTACTTTGGTTTTAATGACATATCAACCTTCGTGGGTTATTTAATGCCAAAGTCACTCTTGTGGAAAAACAGTATTATCTAACTCTTAGTTTGGGAAATTAGGAGCATTACATTTTTCTCAAGAATATTAACTCAACAGTGAACGTAAGAGCGCGAGTGGTGTTCGAACTCGTTTACTTCGAAGCCGCAGTCCAACACTTATGCCTCTACGCCACAAGAACTCCCTGCCATGCAACTATGATCAATACCATACAAAGTAATTATTAGAAAATAATCCCCAAGGTTTTTGACAAAAAAAGGTTGGTTGGTTGGGTTTTATGGCATATCAAACCTTAATGTTTATTTAATTGTTGCATAGCCGCAATACATATACAACTATACACATATACATGCGGAAACAAAATCAACAATAATGACGTGCGAACACAGTTCTTTAGAAAAATATACCTCTCACACTTTATTCGAAATGGTTGCAAAAGGGTTACAAAAGGGTTATGTGTGAGAGGTGAGTTGGAGACTGAACAAACTGCAACATATTGACCCCCAGCTCCTTTGTCTTTTGCAGCACTTCTTTCTCGTTCTGCTGGGCTGCTCAATCAGGGGTCCTGAGGGCCCATAGCCTTCTGCTGGGTGCTGGTTCTCTCTACAGCATTTTATTTCCAACTTACTGACTCCAGCTTACTGAACCTGTCTGTGGCCCAGGGTAATATAATTGTTTGACACCCACCTGCTTCCTGTGAGTGTCGCATTTACACCGAATTCAACTAGTCCACGGTCAAGGCTATATCTTGATGTCTTCAACTGGATGCAGCTGTTTCTCGATTGACGGCTTGGTCGAAGTTCAATATGTTACATAATGCTGAACCGTGTTTAAACATGATTTTTAAGTAATTGATTTGTTGGGAACTTTTAAACGAGTTAGACCTCATTTATTTGAACACAGTTAAAGGGTTTCAAGTATTGAATTAATATTTACTCGTAATTCTTTTCCATCGTGATAAAAGAAAAAACAATTATATATATTTCTGATTCCGATTGCTTTCCGATATACTTAATACCTTCTAGATCGCGTGTTACAAATATGTTGGTTTGTTTGTTTAATGGCATATCAACCTTCCTGGATTATTTAATGTCAAATCCATCCTTCTAGAAGAAAAGAAGTAATGCTATTTAACCCATAGCGGGGAGGATAAGGCGGTTCATGCCTTTCTCAAGGATATTTGTCCGAAAATGATCGTAATCGCATGAGTGGAGTTCGAACTCGCTTAACACGATATCACAGTTCAGCGCTTTAACCATTACACCACGAGGACACCTCCAGTAAGTTGTAATTTTTCATATCTCTAGTTTCTGTACTATAGGATCTATTTAGGGATTTATCTGATCCCTGGGCATTGCATTGTTCATTAGTTTTTTTTCGAATTTATTCTTGATATTGAGAGGTTTGACTGAGGGTAGTTTGATGCGCTTCCTGGTCTTTCATTGTTTACTTTGGTGTTGATATGAATTTTTCTAGGTTGGTCAATGGGAGCTTCTGGTATTTTTGATTAGTTCTAGCTTTCGGGAGATAATTTTTAAAAAGTTTTTTTGTATGGTTTTTAGAGGGCAAATACATACAGCAGCTATGTGAGGATACGGGATGTAACCCTGAAGATCCGCCAGAAGCGATGAACGATAGGGAGAAGTGGCGAGAGAGGGTCAGGGATATCTGTGCCTGTGGCACGACATGATGATGATGATATGACCCTTGTTTTGTCGGAGATTTTCTTTTTTTTTTGAGTAGTTTGTGTTTGAGTGGTAGATTTTGTATATGTTTTTTCTTTGATTATTTCAATGGATTTTTTTAATTACTTATAGTTTAGTTTGATGGATTTCGGCTGAGTGTACATTTTTTAGCTGCTCCAGAAACTTTGGCGAATCATTTGATTCCAATTGGATTAGTTTCTCGATGACATCTCTGTAATTGTACTTGTCTTTAATTGGAATCATTTTTAGATGAGGCTTCTAATCTGAGAATTAATTTTTATTTTATTGCGGACTTTTTCCCCTCATCTTGGTAGTTTTCGTGTTGTTTCTTCAGTCACTACGTTTCGGCCAAATTTCACCTCTGGCCTTCTTCAGGTGATTTACCGTGACCTCGGATAGGAATGCTGAGTCTTGTAACCGTATCCCCAGTAATTACTGCCTTCCATAGTTGTTGTCTATCGCACCACGTTTTTGACCAAGTAAACCTCTGGCCGATTTGGGTAGGATTTGAGTCTCTTCGGTTCCAGGTGAGCATTGTCAGAAGATAGCGGTTACGTACGGAGAAACACACACACACACACACACATATATATATATATAAGGAAAGAGAGAATAAATATGGAATTAGGCGGTAAATGACACATCAGAGATTTACTAATATGTCTACACTTTGAGATCAATTCGCTTTTGATCAGCAACTTGTTTTCAGCACGCTCTAGGATGCAAAATTTCCCCTTATTACAGTCTGCTGCTATTATTACCTCCAGATTATGTGTTATATATATATATATATATATAGTTTTTGATTTTAAAAAAATTAAATTTAATTAAATCTTGAGTTTAATTTAATATAATTATTACTGTATCATTACGTAAAGTTATTGAATAAAGTTAAAAAATTATGCTAATATTAGATCTGTAGTTTAAGTCAAAATGTAATTAGAATTAAAAAATTAAAATAAAAATTAAAAAAATTTTAAAAATAAATTTACTACATTTCTAACCAAAATAAAAAAAAACAAAAAACGGAAGTGGGCTAAATGAGGAGATAACTCTTCACCCCTCTTCTATCCTCTCCCACCTTTTTCTGTGTCTATTCTGATTTGTTTTATCCATAGGATTTTCGTGTTTTTGAAATTTTCAAAAATGCTTAATAGGATGGAAATAAATTTATAATCCTAATGTGACCGGTTTTGTTGTTTTTCTTAAAGAAGTATATATATATATATGATTCTTTTTATTCAGAAGTTTATTCAAGTAGTTGTCATAAACATTTAAAAAATGCGAACAATATGACGTCACCGAAAACTGTATAGATGTCAAGCGGACGTAGATATTGATTCGTTTTCCTTGACTAAAGACTAGAAAGTGCACATGTTGATATGACAAGAAAAATCCTTGTAATTCTATTGCCAAGTGTCGTCTTCATTTGTCTTTCACTTTGTATCCGGGTATAAACATTACAAGTTAGCGTAAATCGAGAAGGCTTTCACAAAATTTGAATTAGTCGCCTGCCGTAGAGTAACCGTAATCAAGCTGACCATTCTCCTGTGTATTGAATTTGCTTCTCACTGGGAGTTTCAGTTTCGCTTTCAAACGAAACTAAGCTCACTATGAATTTTGGTCTATTTTTTTCATCCTTTTTTCTTCTTCTTTTTGTCTCAAGTTTCCCTGGAGACATGATATATCGTTCTGGCATTTCATCGTAGTGTGATGGTTAACGAGCCAGTCTCGCAGATCACCAACTGATCATTGAGTTGATACTCTGAAAGGGAGGCAGGTTTACCGTAACGGTTGAAGTAGAAGGAAATCAGCGAGACAGGGAGAGAGAGAGAAAGAGAGAAAGCGGAAGAGAGAGAGAGAGAGGAGACACAAAGAGAGTAAGAGATAGAAAGGACGAGACACAAAGTGAGGGAGATGGAGAGAGGGAGAGACACAAAGAGAGAGAGAGAGAGAGAGAGGGAGAGAGAGAGGGTACTGTAGCGTAAGAACTCAGCGACTAGAGATCAAATACTTGAAAAAGGCATGAACCAAGCGATGGGCAAATAGTAGAGCTGACTGGTGTCTTTACACTTGGTTGGGCGACCAGTTTAGGAGAACAACAGCTCAAAATTTAGACTAAATGTCCTCTGCTTACAAAATGACTTGGGTACTGACATTTTCCGTCACAGACATCCAGTCGGTGATGAAAGGTTTGGATAAAAGCGTATTATACAGGATTTAATTTAGTACTTTTTTAATATTGAATTCATGTTTAAAACAAGTGATCTTTTTATCAGTAATCTAGAATATAGCTAATATTCATGACAATATAACTTGAGTGATGGGCGCTCCGCGTGTTGTACATATTTATCAAACCCCTCCACCATGAGTAGGATGCGATATTCAATTTTTAAGCAGAGTACAATTGGTTTGGCTGCGGAGTTTTCCTTCTCCTAGACCAATTGCCGTACCAAGGGTAAAGAGCTCATCCTACCCAACTATTTACACATACTATTTACACATTCATACATTTTCGGAGGGTATTAGCGCTACTTGGAATGCAGACAGCCTCGTTCTGGATTTGAACTCGGGTTGTCTTGTTTATTTCCTACGAAGGTAAACATTAAACCACGAGCGTCTCGTGTGTTGCAGAAGTTAGCGACATTGGCTAGCCGACCAGTTTTTGTGAGTTTGATTCTCATCGGGTGTCCCATACAGCTGGCCATATGTTAAGCTCAGCTAAGAGTACTAAATGAGTTGTATACAATAAGGGAGACTTACAGACCATTGTAATTGAGTGTGATTCTTACAGGGTGTCCCATACTACTAGCCATGTGCTAAATTCAGCCCAGGGTACTAAATGAGTTGTATACAATAAGGGAGACGAGCAGACCATTATTAGTGAGTTCGATTCTCACTGGGTGCTTCATATTTCTAACCATATGCTAAACTCAGCTAAGAGTACTTAACGATTACTATGCAAGAGGGGAGACTTGCAGGCCATTGTTAGTGTGTTCGATTCTCACTGGGTGTCCCATACACCGGGCCATGAGCTAAACTTAGCTAAGAGTACTAATGACAACTATATAGTAAGGAAGACTAGCAGAACATTGTTAGTGAGTTCGATTCTCACTGGGTGTTCTCTACTACAGTAGCTAAGACTACTTGCACATTATTGTTAGTGAGTTCGATTCTCACTGGGGGTCCCATACTTCTGACTCTAGGTTAAATGTGGCTCAGCCTTGTAAATGACAATACATTGATGAGTCATGTTATAAGTAAGTATCATATTTAGCAGTTGGACATGTCAGGTGTTACATTGTTTGGTACTATGTCTGATATCACAGTCTACTGTTGATTTAGTGAAGACATAATAATATCGATGTTTTCTTCTTTACGGATAAATTAGAATACTGTTGTGTTATTATCGATCCTACTATGGCGTCTTGAGTTTGGATCTCCCTCCGATGAATGTTTTTACAGCCTAAGAAGTAAATATCAGTTAGACAATTCAGGCTTTTGTAAAGTTTAGAATAGACAGACTGTTTTACCTGCAGAGGAGTAAAACTCCAACAAAAAGAGGTATCCCAGGTATGTTACTTAACTACTTGTGATGGTGAGGCCCTTGTTCTGTAGATTTAAAAACAGTGAATTCAAATCTGGTTTCGGTTTGTTTTCTTTGTTTAATGGCATATCAACTTTTGAAGGTTATTTAATGCCAAATCCTTCCTTCTAGAAGAACAGCAGTGGTACTATTTAACTCATATCTGGGAGGATAAAGTGGTTCATACTTTTCTCAAGGGTATTTGTCCGAAAGTGAACGTTATAGCGCCCCTGGAGTTCGGACTTGCTTACTACGATTCCACAGTCCATCGACAATCCTTCAAGAAGAACAGCATTGATACTATTTAACCCGTAGATAGGAGTATAAGGGGGTTCATACCTTTCCCAAGGGTATTTGACCAAAAGTGAACGTAATAGCACGCCTGGAGTTCGAACTCGCTTATTACAATCCGGCAGTCCAGCGCGTTGACCATTACACCACGAGGTCACCCCAAGTCAAGCTTACTAAACTCAACTTAAAAATTAACCTTGTGTCGCATCTTGCTCATGGGGAAGTGGTTGTGTGAATACATATAATTCTTCACTTTATTCTAACCTCCCTGCAGCTCTGGGTAAATACTTGGGCAGACTGGGCTCTTTAACCTTGGCATGGAAACCGGTCTTGAGAAGGAAAACTCTGGATTCAAATTTGCTAGATTCCTCTTAAAAATTGACCGTATCCCGCATCCTACTCATGGGGAAGTGGTTAGGTAAATGCATAAGCGCTTTTTCAAACAGACCCAAACAAGTATGACCACTCCGAGTCAGAGTGCCTCTACACTGTACCAGAGCTGCAGAACTAGAGGCTCAAGACTAGATGACGTTTAGTCTTCTACCTGGGACACCTCTTTTTTTGAAGTTGGGGGAGCCTTACTCTTGTCTCGAAGATACAACCTGCGTTATTCCAGGCTTTGTCCGCGTTGTCGTTGCTAGTACTCAAGAGAAAAAAAAATTTGGTATTTACCCCAACCCCTCCGTCACAGGCAGAATGTGAGACAAGGTCAATTTTTTAAACCATAGTACAGAGGTGTTGAGGGAGAAAAAGATTCATGCCTTTCTCAAGGGCAACGCAAATAGCCTCAGTTGATGCCGAGTATTTATTTACCGCCCCCCACCTAAATGCAGGAGGCGAAACAAAGGTCAAGTTTTAAATGGAAGTTCCTCATGCGTACGAATGCATGCCGGGAAGGCAAGGCCAGTCTTAAGCCTATTTGATCAATTACTCTCGACTGGGTTGTGCGTCTTAGGTAGTCCTGCGCTATAGTGTTTTCTCCCTGCTCGTTTGTACATACAACACATTGCAATATATATGTTACCAATTGGGCCCTACGACCGGCTCTGGCTGAGGATGGTGCCAAAAATTGCCCCGCTATGTCATAATTCTCCTTTTAGGGTACCGAGCAATATACCCGATCCATTACCCCTTTTTTTCATGAAAAAACAGGCGCTACCTTGAGTACCTCTATGAAGCTTGATTGGTTCATTTTAATACCTCATCTGGCGTGGATTATACCACATCTCTCTGTTATGGACCGGAAGGGACACAGCATCAATTTTTGAGTAGGTACAGTTTGTTTTGGAGTTAAACGTGGATTAGTGATGCTATTTCCAACGGGGAGGGAGTCTTCCTTGTGTTGTGGCTAAGGTGCTGGATTGCAACATCGTAGTAAGCGAGTTCGGATTCCAGTCGAACTATTGCGTTCACTTTTGGACTAATACTGTTAACAAAGGCATGAACACTTATTCCCTTAAGTATAGGTTGAAAGGTACCACTACTGTCCTTCAACAAGGATGGATTTGGCATTAAATAACCCTCGATGCTTGATATGTCATTAAACAAAGAAACCAAACCGTTTCTCACACTATGCCGGGGGAATACTCGTGGCATAATGGTTAAAGTACTGGACTGCGGCATCGAAATAAGCGAGTTCGAATTCCAGTTGCGCTATTACGTTCATTTTAGGAGTTACACCCTTTGGAAAGGCATGAACCCTCTTATCCCAAACACTTATGAATTAAATAGTATCACTGCTGTTCTACAAGCATGGATTTGGCATTAAATAACCCACGATGGTTGATATGCCATTAAATAAATCAAACTTCTGCTAAGCGCTTTAGCACAGAGGAAAAAAATTGCACCATATTTTGACAAAGATGGTTCTTTGGTTTACAGTTTTTGTGTAAGTTGGTTGGTTAGGTTTTATGGCATATCAACCTTCGTACGTTATCTAATGCAAAATCCGTTATTGTTCTAATGAGTAGAGTGTTTACCAATGATCCGGGAGACCAGGGTTCAATCCTAGGTCCCGTCATACCAAAGACTCCAAAAAATAGTACTTGATGCTGCCTTGCTTAGCACTCAGCATTATAAGGTAAGGATCAAGGGTAAAGTGGAACAATCCAGGGAATAGAGTAGGGTCCTCCCCACACCTCGGTATGGTACCTATTGAAAAGGGAGCCTTCGGGTCCCCTTCGACTAAGGTCATCAACTTTGCTTACTTATTTCAAACAATTCAGTTAAGCATAAGTACACAGTTCAATTGTCAAAAACATTTGTATTTTAAGCTATTCAGTTTAGTCCAACAGTTCATATTCAAACAATTCAGGTTAGTATAAGTATACTTTTTTGTTTACACATAGTTAAACGTCAAAATAGTTCTATTTCAAACCATTCACTTTAACGTAGTACAGTTTCAATGGCAAAAAACATTTCAAGCAATTCAGTTTAGCACAAGTATACAGTTTAGTTCTATTTGAACCATAGATAGGGTCCTATCAAGAGCTATAATTCTGGGCCAGAGTGGACCTGGGAGCGATAGCTATGAAGGGGTACTCTGCATCCCCCAAAGCTCCAGCATCACAGGAATCTCACCATCAGATTGTTTAGTGTCATCCAGGAAACTCGTTGCGGTGACTTACCCCTATGCAGAGGTGAAGTCAGTGTATTGTACAGCTCCCCACAACCGCCTGGGCAATTGGTGTAAGTGATTTACTGTGGAAATTTAGTATACATAGTTGGCTGGGGCTGTAGAATACACTGACTACACCTCTGCAGTGGGGTAAGACCCCCAACCAATGAGTGTCATGGATATGACACTAAACAGTCTGATGGTGAGGTCCCAGTAATACTGGGGCCTTGGGGAATACGGAGTACCCCTTCATTGCCATTGCTCCCAGGTTAACTCTGGCCCGGTGTGGTACTATTTACCAACCCCTCTGCTCGGGCAGGATATGACACAAGGTCAATTTTTAAGCGGAGTTTAACAGGTTTGAATTCAGAGTTTTCCTTCTCCTAGACTAGTTGCCTAACCAAGGCTGAAGAACCTAGTCTGTCCTACTATTTACCCATAGCTGGAGGGAGAATAATTGGATTCATACCTTCCCCAAGGGTATTAGCGTTATGTGAAATGCAATCAGTCTCGTCCAGGATTTGAACTCGAGTTGCCGTGTTCATTTCCTACGACGATAACGACTACACCACGGGCACCTCCACAATTGGGCCCTATCTATGGGTTAAATATGCTAAACTGAACTGTTTGATTAATCTGAATAGCTTGAAATAGAAATGTTTTTGACAATTAAACCGAACTTACATTTAAACTGCGTGCTTATGCTAAACTAAATTATTTGAAATAGAACTGTTTTTTGATATTGAAACTATATTTATACTAAACTGAATTGTTTAACATAGAACTATTTTGACATCTAACTGTGTGTAAACAAAATCTGTACTCATACTAAACTGAATTAGCTGAATTAGAACTGTTAGACTAAACTGAATAGCTCGAAATAGAAATGTTTTTCACAATTAAACTGTACTTACATTTAAACTGTGTACTTATGCTAAACTGAATTATTTGAAATTGAACTGTTTTTGACATTGAAACAGTACTTACACTAAACTGAATTGTTATATATAACTGCTTGAATAAACTGAATATTTTGAAATAGAAATGTTTTTGAAAACTGTGTACTTTTACTAAACTGAATTGTTTTAAATAGAACTGATTATTTACATAAAAATGGATTTGGCGTTAAATAACCTATAAGGGTTGATATGCCATAAAACCAAACCAAAGAAAACCAAACACCGGCTGCAGCAGAAATACCCCACACTCTAAACTGTTACCTATGTGGTGGAAATGAATTTAGACAATTGACAATGGTAGCTACATTTGTCTTACTATTTTTTTTTTTTTTTTAGATATGATCTCTTACGATCATTACTTGAACCGGTGCATATCGTGCTTTTGCTGGTGAGACGTTTTTTAAGACTGGTGAAAGAGAGCTTCTCATGCTCATGTCAAGTTACGTCAGAATGATGCTGTTTTGGATTGAAAACCAATACTGCTCTGGGTTGGAAATTTATGAACCACTATTTCATCGATGAAAATAAAACCATTTGGAAGAATGAAAGGATGTTATTTCTCCAGAAAACGGCAGAAATACCACCAGACTTGATTGTTTGTAATTTAGTTACTCTTTAAAGGTTTGGTAAGGTTTATGGCATATCAATCCTTACAGGTTATTCAATGCCAAATCCTGTCTATACATATATTAAACATATATGATTTGTAAAAGAAAAGTTTGTTGGAAACATTTTTAAACGATCCAAAGCTCATTGACTTACACACAGTTAAATGGTTACACATATAATTTGTAAGTGATTTGTTTGTAGTTAATCTTAATTTCAAATGAATTAGAGCTAATTTTTTGGCACACAAGTATTGTTTTTGTTTGCACACAGTCAAATATTTTCAAGGATTGGCTTCTGTTAAAATGGCTTCTGTTAAAATGATTTCTTTGTTATATATAACACAGAAATCATTTTAACAGAAGACATTTGTTTGCAAAAGGTGAAGTGGTTTTAAGTATTACTCACGCTAAAAGATTTATTTACATACAATCAAATGATTTCAACTATTCGTATCTAACACGAGCCCTTAAATATACTATAAATCATTTGTTAGCAAAAAGTGAAGTGGTTTAAGTATTACTCACGCTTAAAGATTTATTTGCATACAATTAAAAGATTTCAACTATTCCTATCCAACACGAGCCATTAAATATACTATAACATATACTACAAATATATATACTATAAATCATTTGTTTGTACAAAATCAAATGGCTTCAAATATTACTAACACCTATAGTTTTTTTGCGCACAGTTAAATGGTTTCAAATATTAATATATTACGCAATTCAACATCAGTCATTTGTTTGCACTAATTTAAATGGTTAAACAGTTCTATTTGACATTAACATAAACTACCACCTTAACATAAACTACCACTCCCAGTCGGAGTGGACCTGGGAGTAATAGCAATAATGGTATAAACCACATTCTCCAGAGCTCCAGTACAGGAGTCACACCATCTGATAGTTTAGTGTCATATCCAGCAGACTTGTTAGGAGAGGAGTCTAACCACTTTGCAGAATTGCAGTCGGTATATTCTACAGCCCCCACCCCAGCCGACTGGGGTGTTAACCTTTAAAAACATGACTAATCCCAACGATGATCATAGATGATCGTATCTTAAAAAAGACATTAACTTAAAAGCCCAGTCGGCTGGGGCTTTAGAATACACCAACAGAATCTCTGCAGAGGGGTAAGGTCCCCATCAACGAGTGTCCTGGATATAACACTAAAAATCTGACAAAAAAAAAATGTCATATTTTCGTCATAATTTTCCCAATGGACCCCCACATATGGCCAAACAAAAGCAGGACGACCAGCTCGAACCTACATACAGCAGCTATGTGAAGACACAGGATGTAACCCTGAAGACCTGCCGGAGGCGATGAATGATAGGGAGAAGTGGCGAGAGATGGTCAGGGATATCCGTGCTGGCGGCACATGATGATGATGATGATGAAATTACCCGTTTTTAATCGTTTCTCTGGTAGGATTGTATGAATAGTACCGGACGAAAGGGCCCTAAAATTCTTCAATTTTTAAACATGAATATATATATATATATATATATATATATATATATATATATATATATATATATACAAGGAGGGGTTAGCATAAAATAACCAACAATGGTTGATATGCCTTGAAACCCAACCAATACTTCATTGCTCCAAATTGCGAATGTCCGAATTGTCCAACGCCTGTTAGACTGTGGTTATGGGACCAGGGGTATTTTTGTGTGTGTGTGCATATGTGGGACTTTGGAATTGACTATCTGTTAAATACAACAACTGAGGGAATTTGGTTAAATACCTTCTCGACACGCACCTGCACGCATGTACACAGCAGGTAATAATTACTGTGCTTCAGTGATAATATTCTGCCGACATCCATGTGTAATTGCAATGTGTGCAGCATATAAAACAGTTGCAAACAGGTTACCTGTAAACTGGCTGCATTGAGCGACGAATGCGTATCTTATGTCAATAGTGTCAGCTTTATGCTAGAAATGCATTTTTGTATGACGTCAAATGCCAGACGGAATTGTAGCAGAGTAGTATTACTCCCCCCAAAAAATAATAAAACAAAAAAAGAAAGAGAAAACTTAGTCAAGGGCGTCGTTGTAATACGAGTAATGATTTCTACTCAAACGTAAAACGCTAAATGGACGCATCAATATATATATATATATATATATATATATATTGTTTGAGATTTTTTATTGCTAAGTGATTTATGTTTCGTCTCCATCCTCGGTTTTATTTATCCTATTTTCAGTTATCTATTTATTTACTTATCGAAATCGAAAAAAAAGGTAAAAAGAAAAAAGGAAAAAAGAAAATGAAAAAGAAAAGAAAATACACAAAAAAAGAAGGAAAACAGAAAAAATAAAAAGAAAAAAGAAATAGAAAAAAGAAAATGAAAAAAAAAAAGAAAGAAAAAATCGGAAAAAAGAAAAAGGAAAGAGAAAAAGAAAAAAGAAACCAAGAAATAGAAAAAAGAAAAAGGAAAAAAGAAAAAGAAAGAAAGAAAAAAGAAAAAAGAAAAAGAAAAAGAAAAAGGAAAAAAGAAAAAGAAAGAAAAAAAAAGAAAAAAAGAAAGAAAAAGAAAAAGGAAAAATCAGTATTAGGAATGTGCAATAGTAATCAATTAATTCATGTCAGATTTTGCTAGATACGGAAATGACCAAAGAAAGGTCCATTTTCGAAAAATATTGAAAGGTGTTAAAAATTTAAATTAGCAATCAGGTACAGACGCGGGGAGGGGGAGGCGCTCGTGGCGTAACGGTTAACATTTTTGGGATTTGAAGTCGGGTAACAGTGTTGGCTACACTATTACCCGAGTTCAAAACCCGAACGAGGCTGTTTACCTTTCCCATTTTGGGAAAAGTATGAATCCAACAATTTTCCCTCCAACTAATGTTAGGGCAAACTGGGCCTTTTAAACTTTGGTACGGCAACCAGCCTAGGAGAAGGAAAACTTGCACCCCACAACGAAACCAGATTACAGGGTAAGTCTCTCACCCAGGGGAGCTCGCATGGTATCATGGGTACCTCAGAATTCTGGTTTTGTGCCAAAATAAGCGAAGCTCATGAGGCGTCATGGTTAACAAGCTAAGTCCATTGATTAATTTCTCACCTGGTGCTCTATGCTTCTGACATTGAGTTAGATTAAACTTAGTGAATGATAGGGGCAATGAAATATAGAGAAAGAGAATCGCGATAAAAAAAGCCAACAAAGAATATAGGACAAAAAAACAAACAAAAAGAAAAAATAAAAGAAAAAAAGACATGACACACACACAAAAAAAAACAACAACAAAAAAAAACACAACAAAAAAGACACTAAAAACGTAATCAGCACCATCACTCCTCGCACCTGCAGGATAATTAATTGAAGACCCTGTCTGAGAATGGAGACTTTCATTGAAGAACACCGGGACAGGTTGTCTGCCCTTGGTACTCGGTATTATAAAACGAAACAGGTCGGCGGCCATCATGGTTGGATTTTCTATTCTGGACGAATAAACAGTTACGCTATGTACAACATCTAGTTTTATAAATTGCCCGGGACTTGAAAAAAATCTTTAAGCCCTCTTGTTTTTATAATCTTCTAATTTGGTGTAATTGTCAGATAGTTCTCATTTTCACTAGGTACTCCATACTTCTTCGCCTTGTACCAAACAAAGCTAATCCTAATGAATGATTTCTCCCGGAGATGAAGAGATTGCCAGTTCGCGATTTACATTGCCAAAAATTAGGAATTTACTTTTTTTATCGATTCAGTAATTTACTGATCGAGTGTTCGTCAATGATCCGGAAGACCGGGGTTCAATCCCAGGTCGGGTCAAACTTTAAAAATGGTACTTGATACCTACTTGCTTGACACTCAGCATTACAAGGTACAAATCAAGGGCAAAGTGGAGCAATCCAGGGAAAGGAATAGCGCCCTCCCCTACACTTCGGTGTAGTAGCTATTGAAAAGGGAGCCTTCTGGTCGCCCTCGACTACGGTCGCTAACTTCGCTCAGATGTGGCACAAGGCCGTATGACTGGAATACCCAAGGAGACCCGGAGTGGGGCAGGGTGTTTAACAATTACTCTGATTATTTTAAAATCAAGAAGTTTTAGTTTATATCACAGCTAAAACGACATAAGACTGGGCGAATCTTCAAGGAGGTGGTGACGCTGCTTTTTAAGCATTTTATTTAAATTCAAAATAGTGTATATAATTTTTAAACTCTTCACTTGAAGCCTACCAAATATTCGACATGGAATTTTTTCATAGGCTTAGTAAATGATTTCTTTGTGTTATGGTTAAAGAACTAAACTCGTAGACCATTAATAGTGGTTTTACTAGTTTAACTTGCTAACCATTGTAACTTACTCATATGCAGATGCATGTAGAAACATATTCAACACAATAAGGATGAGCGGACACAGTTCTTTAGAAAAATATACCTCTCACTTTATTCGAAAGGGTTCGAAAGGGTTACGAAAGGTATTATGTGTGAGAGGTGAGTTGGAGACTGAACAGAACTGAAAATATTGATCCTCCAACTCTTCTGGCTATAACATCATTTCTTTCCTGTTCTCCTGGGTTGCTCAACTGGGGACTTGGGGGCTCAGCCTCTGCTGGGACATGGTCCTCATTCCAGCATTTTCTCTCCAACTAACTGACTTCCTGTCGCACCCGGGTTATATAATTGTTTTAGGTCCAACATCTTCCTGTGGCGTCACAATTCGCACTCAATTCAACCCGTCGACAGTCAAGGTTATCCCCCGATATCTCCAACCGGATGCACCTGTTATTTACACAGGTGCATTTCTCATCTGCCAGCTCGGCCGGGTCGGAGGTCATTATGTTTCACCATGATTGGACATAAGGGCCAAGAAATCATTCAGTAAGCTTTGCATAGTTCAACACAAGGTCAGTACTATGGGACACTCAATAAGAATCGGCCCATTAAAAGTGACTTCGATTCTCACTGGGTACTTGATATTTCTGACTTTGTCCTAAACAGAACTTACCTTAATAAATAAATAAATTAGAAACCTAGAGTAGCATAGTGGTAATTAACTAAGATTTTTGCTTAGATGTGGCACAAGGCCTTATGAATAGAGCACTCAGTGAGACCTCGCTTAGCATAGTAGTTTGCTAGAGAATCCCCATTGCGTTGTGGTTAACGTGCTGGACTTCGACATCACAGTAAGCGAGTTTGAACTCTATTCACACATTTCCCTGTCGGCTGGGACTGTTGAATACATCGACTGCATCTCTGCAGAGGGGTAAGACCATTGATAGTGAGATGGAATCTCACTGGGTCGCCTCATACTTCTGACTTCGGACTAAACTAAGCTAAGGTTAGGAAATGATTTAGAAGCTTCGTGTGGTATGGTTAGCTAACTAGCCTGGTAAAACATGATACAGAGTTCGATTCTCACTGACTTTGAACAAAAATGACTTTTTGGGGTCTCATGGCCCATCATGGTTATGTTTAGTTTCTTTATTAAATGGCATATTAACCACTGTGGGTTATTTAATGTCAAAGCCATCCAAGTACAAGTACAATAGTGGTACTATTTAACCAAGACCTGGCTTGGGGGAATTAGAAGGTTCATGCCTTTACCGAGGGTATTAGTCCAAAAATTAACGTAATAGCGCAATTGGACTTTGAATTTTCTACGATTTCATAGTCCTGCTTGAGGGTGCCTGTGGTGATGTAATCCTATTTACCAACCCCTCCGCTCGGGCAGGATATGACACAAGGTCAAATTTTAAGCGGAGTTAAACAGGTTTGAATTCAGAGTTTTCCTTCTCCTAGACTAGTTGCCTCACCAAGGCTGAAGAACCTAGTCTGCCCTACTATTTACCCATAGCTGGATTGAGAATAATTGGATTCATATCTTTCCCAAGGGTGCTATGTGAAATGCAATCAGTCTCGTCCAGAATTTGAACTCGTGTCGTCGTGTCCATTTCCTACGACGATAACCATTACATCACAGGCACCTCCATGCCTGTGATTGTGTAATGGTTAGCAAGGTAGACTAACAAACCTACACGAGTGAGATCGAGCTTCATTTGGCGCCCTTTTCAAATGGCCTTATGCCACATCTAAGCAAAAAGCTTAGTAAATTACCACAGTCCAGCTTGTTAGACACTACGCCACAGGTTTTCCCGCATCATGATTTGTGAGCTAAATTCGAAGACCATTAATAGTGAGTTTACCAGTTTAGCTAACTATAATCATTATAGGACCGAATACGCTAAGAATGTATATATTAAGCTTAGTTTAGTTTGACACAAGGTCAGAAGTATAAGGGTGCCCAATTAGAACCGAACTCATGACCAACAATATGCTAGTATATCTCGCTAACGTGAGGAGTCAATTACTCTTGACAGTGATGTGCATCAAATACGCTAAATTCAAACTTTTTGTTTACATGTGGCACAAGGCCATATGAATGGGGCACGAAATGAGACTTGAACTCACTCGTGTAGATTTGCTAGTCTGGCTTGCGAAACATTACACTACCAAAGGTGCACTAAATTCAAACTTAGTAATTAAAAAAACAAACTCGTTTTAAATATGAGGTTTGTTCAAAAAGTTCTGAGGTTCACCCAGAAATTAAGACAAATCTTTATTAGTTTTTCTAGTTTTATAAGAACTGGTTGTATTTTGTCACTACAAAAATGTTCATCAATAGCTCTTCCTTCTGGGTGAGGCTTAGAACAATTTTAATCAACCCTAGTATGGATTTTATATCAGAATGTACTAAACTAAATCCTGTACATTAATCCAAATAAAATAACCAGATGTAGGGAAAACTTCAAACTTAGGTATGGACAAAAACGAGTGCCTGAGTTTTAAGAATTCACAAAAAAAAAAAAAAAAAAAATCAGCGAATTATTGTTGTATACTCATAATACATACACCTGCACCTGTACATATACAAACATATGCGGAACATAATCAAACATAATGACGAACTTCAATAAACGAACGAATACACTTCTTTATAAAAATATATCTCTCACACTTTATTCTTGAAAGAGTGATGTTGGTTGAGTGTGAGAGGTGAGTTGGAGACGGAGACAGACTGCTACATATTGACCCAAAGTCCTTCTGACCATAGCAGCACTTCTTCCCCATCTTGGCTGGGGTTGCTCAACCGTGGGTCACTGAGGGTCCAAGCCCTCTGTCTGGAACTGGTTCTCACTCCGCTGGCATCCGATCTCCAACTGACTCACGCCGTCTGTGTCCTGGTTATATTTTTGTTTGCCGTCCACCTGCTTCCACTTATTTATACAGGTGCATCTCTTGATTGACGGCTCGGTCGAGTATGTAAGCTTGGCTAGCTGATCATTGATAGTGAGTTCGATTCTCACTGGGTGCCCTATACCTCTGACTTTTTGTTAAACCACGCAAAGCACAATAAATAGCTAAGAAAGTATGTAAGCTTGGCTGGCTGATCATTGATAGTGAGTTCGATTCTCACTGGTTGCCCTATACCTTTGACTTTTTGTTAAACCACGCAAAGCACAATAAATAGCTCAGAAAGTATGTAAGCTTGGCTAGCTGATCATTGATAGTGAGTTCGATTCTCACTGGGTGCCCTATATTTCTGACCTTGTGTTAAACCAAACTAAGCACAATAAATAGCTAAGAAAGTATGTAAGCTTGGCTAGCTGATCATTGATAGTGAGTTCGATTCTCACTGGGTGCCCTATACTTCTGACCTTGTGTTAAATCAAGCTAAGCACAATAAATAGCTAAGAAAGTATGTAAGCTTAGCTAGCTGATCATTGATAGTGAGTTCGATTCTCACTGGGTGCCCTATACTTCTGACCTTGTGTTAAATCAAGCTAAGCACAATAAATAGCTAAGAAAGTATGTACGCTTAGCTAGCTGATCATTGATAGTGAGTTCGATTCTCACTGGGTGCCCTATACTTCTGACCTTGTTCTAAACTAAGCTGAATATAATAAATAGCTAAAATGCTCGTGTGGTTTAATGATACGCAAATTAGCAGATCATTGGTAAGGGGTTCAATTTTCACTGGTTACTCCATACTTCTGGCATCGTTCTAGACCAAAGTTAGCTCGTTCGTGATAATTAAGGAAGGGCACCGGAGAAGCTCGGGCGAAAAAAAAGAAGATACTTAACAGCTGCTATTTCTCAATTTTAAGATGAGCAATTAATATTCATTTTTCTTTTCTTCGAACAATGGAACGTTTATTTTTTTGTTTATGATACGTTTTGGCCGTTTCTTTCTACGGTCGTCTTCTGGTATTATAGTAAACAACTTACAGACTGTTGTATGAATGCGCTGCCAGTGCGGCTGGGTCGTAGGTATAACAGGTTGGTGTACCTGTTGCTGCAGCTAAACCTTTCCAAGCCTCGGCTGATCGCTCTAGGTCGTAGCCACCCGTAGGACCGGGTTTCTGTAAAAAAAAAAAAAAAAATGGGATGAAAAGTAGCCATTAGAAATATTACATTAATGCAACTCTGAAAAAGACGGGAAAAAGACAAGTGGGCAGATTTTTAATATTTTAATGATCCCTTCATCATGAATTCATTCGAGTTTGATAAATTGATTTCAACATCACATCAACCTTTTCAAGGGTATTTTAGATCAAAAGGTTAGGAAATTTCATTCATTGTATGCTTTTTATTTACATATTCTTGTAGTTGTTCCTTAAGATTTTTGTCCACGGCCCAATCGAATGAATAATTTTCTAAAAAACATCTGACCAAAAACATGTAACCCGAACAGATACTACCATTCCAGGCCACAGTGGACCTGGGAGTAATGACAAAAAAAGTGTCTTCATTTTCTTGATGTTCCACTGTAATCTTGATAGTACAATGCAGAGTTTTATAAGACCAATGCTGTTTTAAATAGTACGGATAAAATTTTACCATGCTATTAAAGATATTACCGTAGATTGACACGCATTTTTATCAAGACTGTGAACAGTGAAGTTTTGAAGAGTACGGACAAAATTTTACCTTGCCCAATCGGCTGGGGCTGTAGAATACACCGACTGCAACTCTGCAGGGGGGTAAGAACCCCTCCTCAATGAATGTCCTGATATGACTCTAAACAATCTGATGGTAAGGTTCCAGTGATGCTAGGGATTTGGAGAATGTGGAATACCTCTTCATTGCCATTGCTCCCAGGTCGACTCTGGCCCTGAATGGTAGCACCTGATAGGGCCCTATCTATGGGTTCTAGTCTCAAGTTGGCGACCATAGTCGAGGTGAACCCGAAGGCTCCCTTTTCGATAGCTACTACACCAAGGTGTAGGGGAGGGCGCTACTTCTTTCCCTGGGTTTCTCCACTTTCCCCTTGATCCCTACTTTATAATGCTGAGTGTTAAGCAAGGAGGCATCAAGTACCATTTTAAAAGTATTTGGTATGACTCGACCTAGGATTGAACCCAGGTCTCCCGGGCCATTGGCAAACACTCTAACCATTATGCCAATGTCCGGTATATTACTAAACTGAATAGGTTGAAATAGAAATGTTTTTGTCAATTAAACTGTACTTACATTTAAACAAAAATGAATTGTTTGAAATGCAACTGTTTTTGACATTGAAACTTTACTTACACTAAACTGAATTGTGTAATATAAAACTGTTTTGTCATTTAACTGTGTGTTAACAAAATTTGTATTTATACTAAACCAAATTAGCTGAATTAGAACTGTTTGAATAAACTGAATAGTTTGAAATAGAAATGGCTTGGCTTTGGGGTATGTCATCAGCTTCACGTAAAGTTAGGCGGGTTTCGCTCCCAGCTTGGAGCCACACTGAAGAGTTGTGATACAACGAAACAGTCTGTCTGTGGATGACTATATATATATATATCTTTAAGAAAAACAAAATCGGGTTATAAATTTATTTCCATCCTGTTATGGGTAAAAACCGAAAATAAGAAACCGGAGGTGAGTAAACGGGGAGGTAATTCTTCAGCCCTCTCCTACCCCTTCCCTCCTATGTCTATTCTGTATGTCATTTAATTTATCCTTTGGATCTGAAGAAGTCCTGTTTTCTTTTGGTGTTATTGATTCGTATCAATACCCATAACTGGATGGAAATAAATTTATAATCCTAATGTGACCGATTTTTGCTTTTCTTAAAGAAATTATTGCTTTGTGATGTTAGTCACATTGAGCTCTTTACCAGGAAAATTTTAAATGTTTTAGTGGATTGACGGAATTATTCCCGACTCCGGTTTATCTGGACTGAATAATACATACATACATAGATCTATATATATATCTATAGTCATCCACAGACAGATCTGTTTCGTTTTATCAGAACTCATCAGTGTGGCTAGACATATTAGCTTCCTGTAGCCGGGATCGAAACCCGGTTGACTCAAATGTCAATCCAAGCTTCTAACCCCTCAGCCACGAGGAGCTAATAGCATCGAAGTAAATTTTAAACCGTTAGGAATCACAATTACTATTGTTTACATACATCGGTTCAACGGCTACCGAGACCTCAATTTATTTATGAAGAGGCTTGCAATAAACGCTAATGGCAACACGATTGCTTCATTCGCCGGAGAACTCAACCCTACGGAGGTAGGGGAGTATATATATATATATATCATGTCATGCTACTCGCACGGATTTCCTTAACTCTCTCTCTCGCCATCCGTCTCTATCATCCGTCGCTTCCGGCAAGTTTTCCCGGCTACATCCTGTGTCTGTACAAAGCTCTTGTAGATAAGTTCTACACTTGCGCGTCTTTGTGAAGTGGTCCATGGGAGAACGCCGCTAAGGAGTCCGTCTTTGCTCCTTCAGCATGTCTTGTTCGTCTAATTTGGTCAGTTTTCGAGATGGGTGGTAGGTGATCGTACAGCTAGCTCGTAGTATCTTTGGGCAATTGCTGTGAAGCTTTTTCTCTATGCGCTGAGTCAGCATCAATACAGTAGTATGGACACTACCGCTGTCTGGAAAAAATTGCGTTTTATTTTATCGGATAAGTCTGACTTCCATAACACCGATAGCCTATCGATAGCTATCCATGCCTTCACTAGTCGCGTATTGATGTCATTTTCGGTAGATGAGATGCTGCTACCGAGCTCATTTGTTCGTCCTCAGTTAAATGGGTTGAAGTATTGTTATTTATTGTTTGTACACAGATGTTTTCAAGTTTTACTATCGAACACTAATAATTCTATTTAACGATAATAATCTTTAGTAAAAGATTGATCAGTTCTATTTGTCAAAGAGATGGGACCTTAACAGGTACTACCACTCCAGGTCAGAGTGTAATGGGAGTAACAGCAATGAAGGTGTACTCCACATTCCACAAAACTCCGGGATTAGAGTCTCACCAGCAAATGGTTCAGTGTTATATCCAGGATACTCATTGGGGGATTTTATTCCTCTACAGAGATGCAGTTGGTGTATTTTACAGCTCCAGCCCAATGGGGTGTGGAGTTTGAACCCACTAACTACGATATCACAGTCCAGAACATTAGCCACAACGTCACAGGGATTCTTCTCCATTTTTGTAATAACTTGTCCGCACTCTTCAAAATGTTACTGTACCCGTCTAAAAATTCCCAAATCCTGGGCATCTTCTGTTTCTTTTTGGAATATCTCCTGATCAACTCTTATTATTGTAAATAGGGTCATTGGAAATATCCTTTGGGTTGCATACTCTCTTGCCCAACCCAAAGCCATAAAACCTGCCATGTATTTTTATGACAAAGATATTTGGTTTCATATCTCATATTAAATGATTTAGCAATAATTTGTTTGCTTGTAGCGTTTATATAAAACCCGAGATGTTTGAAATTCCTTAGGCTATAACTTTTGATATGATATTATAAGGCCAAGCAATAAAAACAAACCAGTATGGTTACCCCACCGTCACCCGGGCCCATGTCACGAGGTGGTTCATGAGTTCTTGAGGCAGACAAAGAAATTTAACGCTACAGGTACCAATGTGTAATTTACCTTCGAAGGATGTGTTCGTGCACCGTAGATTTGTTCTGCTCGTTGTTAAAGGATATCAGTGGGAGATAAATGATATATTAACAAGATATATTTGTTGTAGTAATACATACACACACGCATATATATATATATATATATATAATATATATATATATATATATATAGGCAGCATTTCTTCGTTAATGCAAATTTCATTAAACATAATAGACATTTTATGCCTACATATTTTCTTCTGGATCCGTTCGCATTCCCGTATTACTTTTATCGTATTCGGGGGGAATTGATTTAGGTATTGTCCATAGTTGTATGTATCCCTAGTACTTTCTGCCCGACTTTGGGCCATCATCAGGGGAGAATCTATTACAAAAGTGATGTAACTTTTGTTTTAGCAAATTACTACTGTGTAAGGACGTCTTTGCCGTTGAAGATTAAGTCGTTTGCTTTTAAATGTAATTCTGTAAATAGTGCCAGTAGCTAAAGACATTTAAGTACATTAGCACTGGTTTGAAAATTAATTCTATAAAGTGCTGGTTGCAGGTTTCTAATATATAGTGCTTCGAGAATACGATAAAAGTAATACGGGAATTCGAACGGATCCAGAAGAAAATATGTAGGCATAAAATGTCTATTATGTTTAATGAAATTTGCATATATATATATATATATATATATATATTATCATCCATCAATAAGTTCACTGCAAAAAAATTTGAACTAGAGGTTAAGTTTCGTCAAGACCAAAGATAAGTATAAGTAAAGTCGGCGATCTTAGTTGAGGGTGACCCAAAGGCTCCCTTTTCAATAGCTACTAAATCAAGGTGTAAGGGAGGGCGCTACTCCTTCCCCTCGATCCTTACCTTATCATGCTGAGTGTTAAGCAAGGCGGGATCAAGTGCTATTTTTTGAGTCTTTGGTATGACTCGATCTAGGATTGAACCCCGGTCTCCCGGACCATTGGTGAACATTCTACTCATTAGGACAATTGCAGGTAAGTACATTATACAATCAAAATCGATATTAGCTATTATTTATTGCCAAACTCTAAAGCATTGAACTAGTAATAAAAAATATGAAAATGTATTTACATAACCTCTGCGCCACGATCAGGATGTCGCACATGTGAGGCTTGACAGGTTTGAATTCTCTTAGACCATTTGTCAGGCCAAGGTTAGAAATCCCAGTTCGTCCTACTATTTAGCCATTACTGGAGGGAGAATAGTCGGATCCATACCTTTCCCAAGGGTATCAGGGCCATGTGAAATTCAAACAGCTTCATCTAGGATTTGAACTCAGATCGCCGTGCCCATTTCCTACGATGATAACTATTACATCTCGAGGGGGGATCCAAAAGCACCCTTTTCAATAGCTACTACACCAAGGAGGGCGCTACTCCTTTCCTTGGATTACTCCCTTGTTATGTAGGAATAAAGGAATAAAACCTTTTTACAAAAATATACATTTCTCTTTATTCTTTCGAAAGGGGTTAAATCTTCTGACAGACAGAGACAGGGAGGCGTAGATAGACTGTCACATTGACACAAGACTTCTTCTCTTGACCATACCACGCTATGTTATCTTCAAAGTTTTATGTCTTCTTCCCCCGACAAGACGCGCTCAACTAGGGGCCACCTGTAGCCCACGCCCCCTCTTGCGACAACTCTCGGCCTCCTAGACTTAAGACTGCAGACTGACGACTGTTAGACTCTGTAGACCGCTGCCAGACTACCCGTACCTCACGTGGGCATTTACATATCATTTCACAACGTTCGTATATTTCCTCCCTACCACGTAATTACTTCCGTTTATTTACAAAGGTGCGTCCTATGCAGAGAAATTTCTGATTGACGGCTCTGTCAAGGGTCAATATGCAACCTACTTACCCTTGATACGCACCTTATAATGCTGAGTGTTAAGCAAGGAAGCATCAAGTACTATTTTCTTAGTCTCTGGTATGAACCCTAGTATTACGGAACATTGAACCCCGGTATTACGGACCATTGGCCAACACTCTACCAACTATGCCACTGGGCCGGTAATGTAGCAGTCCAAAATACACCCGTACGAAAAACTGTAAATAATAAGTATATTTTTACATCGGATTTTTTTTCTTGGTTACAGAATTTCAGTGCCGTAGAGTTAAATAATATTTAATACTGTGCATTCTGACTTCATAAGCTTACGCTTGAAATAAAGAAATTTTAGTAAATAAAAAAATTAACTTTTTATAAAAAAGTTAAGGATGTATGTATTCAGAGGTGATATTATAAAAATAAATTGAGGAGCGCTGAGCAAAACGGTTATCATCGCTGGAAATGGATTCAACTACCCGAATCCAATCCCGAAAATGTTTGCGCTTAAATTTACGCTAATGCTCTTTGGGAAAGGCATGAATCCATCTTTTCTTCTCTTACCCACAGACAAGTGGGCTAGGGCTCTAAAATTCATCGACTGTATTTCTGCAGAGGGGTAAACCCCTCCCACCGAAATGAGTGTCCTAGATATGACATAATACAATCTGATGGTGAGGTTCCAGTTATGCTGGAGCTTTGGGGGAATGCGGACTACCTCTTTATTGTCATTGCTTCTGGGTCCACTCTGGCTCGGAGTGGTAGCACCCGATAGGGTCAAATAGAACTGAGATTTAAACTGAGTACAAACAAATGACTGATGCTAAATTGAGTTGTTTCAAATAGAACTGTTTGATCATTTAACTGTGTGTAAACAAATGATTGATGTTTAATTGAATTGTTAGCGATACAGAGCAATACTTGGAACTATTTTGGTCAGTATGTCTTAAAGTCCTATCAATTTAAAATGCTGAATTTTACAAAATGTTATGCTGTATTTTGTTAGTGAAATAATGCTTAAACTATGCGTTTTAAATGTCAAGACACGCTTACTCTACTATAAAGCCAAATTGATGTTAGTCTTTCCAAATGTCAGCGAACAAGGCAGAATGTTTTTGAATCTCTTCTATAATATAATTTAAAAATTCGTAAAGAAAGCCCTAACAGTAGTTTAGAAGAAAAAGAAAAAGCCTAAAACACCTAATGCTACCACAGCGCCCCCCCCCAAGAGAAAGGGAAAAAAAAACAAAAACAAAAAAAAAACAAAAAAAATTTTTTTTTAAGCTATATAATTCCTGAAGCCTGCTAGGTTCCCAACTGTAGTAAAAAAAAAAAAAAAAAAAAAATAAATAAATAAATAAAAAGCCCAGGAAAAGTCCCAATACAGCAAAAAAAAAAAAAAAAGCAAAAGTCAGTACCAGTGAAAGTCAGACGAAAGTACCTTAATCTTGGACTTTAACTAAGTTAAAACTTAAGAAAACTTAAACCAAAATCCCCCCCCCCATTTTTTTTGTTTTTTTTGCGTACACATGGGAAGCAGCATGATGTACGTAAAGGTAATTGAATAAACCCATGGACGACCAAACTCAATACCTAAACGGGTCCTGGACGTGAGTTTGACGACTTTACGCTCAGGATCGCTAGTTCGATCGGGGAACTACAGCTACTCCTCTATAAGAGTGGTTTCTATAGACGAGAATAAAACAGCCATCGAAAGATAACCATGACCCACACTCAAACCACATACACAAACCGCATCGCTCTTCGCGCGGGTAAAAAAGGGGCGCGTCCTGCTGAGGTTGGAGCCCTGGCCTCAGTGTTCGAAAAATCAGCTACAGAGCTCAAACAATTAAAACTACTAAAATGTAAGCAAACACAACAAATAGCCACATTTAACGTAAGAACCTTAAATAGAATAGGAAAACTTCCAGAGCTAATCGCATCGGCCGAAGAACATAAGATAGACATAATATGCATACAAGAACACAGATACACGCACACCGAAGATATCAAATATCACGAAACTGGCAATGGCTGGTCGCTCGCCACTGTATCCGCATGGAAAAACTCTGTCAACGCCGCAGTAGGAGGGGTAGGATTACTTATAGGACCTAGAGCATTAAAAACGCTTAATAGCGTTGAGAAAATACAACCTAGAATGATGGCAGCTACATTTAACGGAAACCCCAGAGCAACAATCATCTCATGCTACAGCCCCACCAATGTTAGTGAAGAAACTGAACTAGTCACCTTCTACGATGAGTTATCCTCATTAGTGTGTAGCATCCCGAGACACAACATGTTAGTCATTGGCGGAGACATGAATGCCCAAATCGGGAAAAACGGAAACAACAAATACAGCCTCCACAACACGTCAATTAGGAATGGGCAACATCTAACAGATTTCATGATAGAAAATAGATTAGCATGCCTCAATACAAACTACCAAAAAAGAGAGGGCAAACTATGGACATACACGTACGCAAACAATACTAAAGCTCAGATAGACTACGTCCTTATAAACAAGAAATGGAAAAATAGTGCATTAAATTGCGAGGCATACTCCTCTTTTTAGGGTGTGTCCACCGATCACCGAATAGTCACGACGAAAATACGGTTAAGCCTACGAAAAAACGCCAAACAAACAGCGACCACCAAACACTATGACTGGGCCCTATTGAACAACAAAGATATAAGAGATAAATACGTATTAGAATTAAGAAACAGATTCAAAACACTACAAGAAAAGACGGGAAAAAGTACACCAAACGACGAATATGAAAATTTCGTCAATGCACACCTCGAGGCAGCAGCAAAATACATTCCAACAAAACTTAAAACTAAATATAGAGTCCCATGGGAAACTTTAGCGGTGAGAGAAAAACGTGCACTAGTGAAAACAGCCTCCAAAAACTATCGAAAAAACCCAACAAACACAAATGCCTTAAAACTAAAAACGGCACAATATCAATTAGCAAGCATATATATAAACGAACAGACAGAATACATTCAAAATCAGATAGATAAGATTAGAGACTCGGTGGAAGATAGACAATCTAGAATAGCCTGGCAAACAATAAACGAAGTGAGCAGAAGAAAGAACACAGCCGAAGCAAAACTTAAAGCAGCAAACCAACAAGAAAGAATAAAACTGTGGAAACAGCACTTCGAAAACTTACTTGGAAACCCACCGAAAATAACACATGAACCAATCACCAGAATAATTAGCAAACAATTAGACATTAAACTAGGACCGTTCACACAAGAAGAACTCGACTCGGTTCTTAGAAAAATTAAAAATAGGAAAGCTGCAGGGCTGGACGAAATTCCCCCGGAAGTATGGAAGACCAGACAATTCGACGACATACTGCTCCGCCACTGCAACGCAGTATACAATCAAAATCCGATAGATAGATGGATGAAGGGATGCATACTCCTCTTCCCTAAAAAGGGGGACCTCGGATTAGCCAAAAACTACCGAGGCATAACACTTACATCCATAGATGCCAAAATCTACAATGCCCTACTACGAAACCGAATAGAACCCAAAATCGACAACAGACTTAGAAAAAACCAAAATGGCTTCCGAAGAAATAGATCCACGACCTCACAAATATTAACCATCCGCAGAATCCTTGAAGGTGTACGGGCAAAGAACCTACAAGCGACATTAATATTTGTCGACTTTACCAAGGCTTTCGATTCCATTCACAGAGGAAAGATGGAACAAATCCTACTAGCGTACGGCATACCTAAAGAAACCGTAGCGGCAATAACGATTCTCTATAGAAACACTAAAGTAAAAGTACGATCACCGGATGGAGACACAGAATACTTTGACATTGTAGCAGGAGTACTACAAGGGGACACGCTGGCCCCGTACCTCTTTATCATTTGTCTAGACTACGCACTTAGAACATCGATTGACAAAATCAAAGAGAATGGCTTCGAACTGACGAAGAAAAGAAGCAGAAGGTACCCCGCAACAACAATTACCGACGCCGACTACGCCGATGACATAGCGATACTGGCAAATACACCTGACCAAGCCGAAACACTTCTGCATAGTTTGGAACGAGCAGCAGCAAGCATAGGCCTCTATGTTAATGCACACAAAACGAAATATATGTGCTATAATCAAACGGGGGACATCTCCACTCTAGAAGGAACCCCTCTTAAACTAGTAGACAAATTCACGTACCTAGGAAGCAGCGTCGAATCAACCGAAAAGGACATCGAAACGAGGTTAACGAAAGCATGGACAGCTATCAATAGGCTATCGATTATATGGAAATCAGACCTAACCGATAAAATGAAACACAGTTTCTTCCAGGCAGCGGTCACATCGATACTGCTATATGGATGCACTACATGGACGCTAACAAAACGGCTGGAGAAGAAGCTAGATGGCAATTACACAAGAATGCTGCGTGCAATCCTGAACAAGTCCTGGCAGCAACACCCCACAAGACACCAACTGTACGGCCATCTGCCCCCTATCACGAAAACTATTCAAGTTAGACGAACCAGACATGCGGGACACTGCTGGAGAAGCAGAGATGAACTCATAAGAGATGTACTCTAATGGATCCCCACACATGGCCGCGCAAAAGCAGGACGACCAGCACGAACGTACATTCAGCAGCTATGTGAGGATACGGGATGTTGTCCTGAAGACCTACCTAGGGCGATGAACGATAGGGAGGAGTGGCGAGAGAGGGTCAGGGATATCCGTGCTACCAGCGCGATATGATGATGATGAAAAGAATGAGCTTAGGTTCGTTTAAAAACGTTATCAACAAAATTTGTTTATAAATCATATGTATATATATATATATATATATATATATATATAAAGAGGATTTGGCATTAAACAACCTATAATGGTTGATATGCCATAAAACCCAACGAAACCAAATCATATATATTTCATATGTATAAAGGGGATTTGGCATTAAATAACCTACAATGGTTAATATGCCATTAAACCCAAACAAAACCAAACCTCTTGCCCAACTATTATTAAAAATTAGAAAGACTGGGTTCACTTGCTTTGTTAAGGCAACCACTCTAAAAGAAGGAAAACTGATTTCAAATCAAAAAAAAAAAATTGACATTCTGTTGCATCTTGCTCGTCGGAGCGAGGTGGGTAAAACATACTTTATATATATATATATATATATATATATATATAGAGAGAGAGAGAGTGGGAGTAATGGTTACTGTAGTTGTAAATGGACACGGTGATACGTGTTTAAATCTTGGACAGGATTGTTTACATTTCACACAACGCTAATGACCTTAGCAAAGGCATGAATCCAATTATTCTCCCTTCAGCTATGATTAAATAATAAGTTAGACTGGTCCATCTAACCTTGGCATGGCAACCAATCTAGAAGAAGGAAAAATGAATTAAAGCCTGTTAAAATCAATTAAAAAACGAAATAGTGTCGCATCCTGTTCGTGCAGTGGGTTTGGTATATATATATATATATATATATATGTGTGTGTGTGTGTGTGTGTGGTTAGGCTGCAGTCGTTAATTTAAGAATGTTTGATTAGATAATTAAGGCACATTTTGTCTATATAAATCCTAGAAGCCTTACATATAATAACAAAAAACTAAAATCAATAGAATCAATTTTGAAAATAGCGACAATGTTTTGAAATGCCTATAGTTTTTAAAAAAATAATATTCTATTTATTTTTTGATAATATTCTATTTCCATTGATAGCGTTCTGTCTTTTTAAATTCATCAGCAACTCAGTTTTATCCAACTCTGCGTTTGCGCAGTTTTGTTATGTTATAAAACCCCCAAAATCGTTCAAAACACATTAAAAAAAAACAACACTTTTTACACATACAAGCAACCCCTGATGATGGCCTAGGAAGGGTCCGAAAGTGCTTGGGAGAATTTTGGTAAATTCGTCCACCAATTCCAACCTGAAGCCAAGACCCTTATCAGGAAACTCGAAAGGATCTTAATAAAATTATACAGACAAAATGTGTCTACAATTTGATCAAACATGCTTAGTCTTGTTGCTGCTCTTGAAAATGGTCTGAAAAAGTCTGGAAACTTATTGAATGCACTAAATATATATAGTTTCCAGACTTTTTGTACAGGCATTTAAAATTGTCATAGACTCCTGAAAATTCACTATGTTATTGCTATACATCTTATGAGATGACCGACCAAATTTTATGAATCCAGGTTCAAATGAACAGCTACAGCAGGAATTGAAATACACTCTACTAAAGCCTGATTGTCACAGCTGGTGAATTTCAAAAATGCAATCTGGACGTGAGGAAGAACGATATGCAATAGAATTCTGTTTTAAAAATGTCACAGAAACGTAAGTTGTTGGAACGGTAAAACAAGTGGATTACAGCCGGAGGAGATTACTTCGAAGGGGACTTGAGTTTCATGTGTGTACTATCAATAAAATTGCCCATATGAAAAAAGTCTGGGAACTTATTTAATGATCCTCGTCTATCTATCTATCTATCTATCTATCTGCGCACACACACAAAAAGTCATATTGAACGTCATATTAACTTTTTATTTAACTTTTCTTGTTTCTTTAAAAGGAAATGTATATAAGATTTATGAGAGAGTACGAACCACTATAATTTTTTAAAGTACAGAAATATAAATAAGAATGAAAGGAGTATAAGAATGAAAGGAGTATAAGAATGAAAGGAGTATTAGAAACCTATAATCCTTTTCAGGTACAGAAACCTATTTAAGAAATAAGGGAATAAAGAACTCTATAGTCTTTTTCAAATGCATCAAAGTATAAGAGAATTATATATTGCTTTACGGAGGTGCCCGTGGTGTAATGATCATCGTCGTAGGAAATGGACACGGCGACACGAGTTCAAATCCTGGATGAGACCGATTGCATTTCACATAGCACTAATACTCTTGGGAAGGTATGAATCCAATTATTCTCCCTCCAGCTATGAGTAAATAGTAGGGCAGACTAGGTTCTTTAGCCTTGGTGAGGCAACTAGTCTACGAGAAGGAAAACTCTGAATTCAAACCTGTTAAACTCCGCTTAAAAATTGACCTTATGTCATATCCTGCCCGAGCGGAGGGGTTGGTATATATATATATATTTTTTCCAATAAAATAAACATATATGAGAATTAAGTTAGTATAAAAATACCTATAGTCAATAACAGGAAATTATACAAGAATGAAATTATAAGAACTCTTTAATCTTCTGGAGAAGGGTAAGGCTTCCCTATCAATGAGTGTCCTGTGACCCAGTCGGCTGGGTTTGTAGAATACACCGACTGCTATTCTGCAGAAGGGTAAGGCTTTCCTATCAATGAGTGTCCTGTGACCGACTGCTATTCTGCAGAGGGATAAGATTCCTCTCAACGAGTGTCCTCGTTATGGCACTAAGCAATCTGATGGTAAGGTTCCAGTAATGGGGAATGCAGAGTACCCTTTCATTATCATCACTACCTGGCCCACTCTGGCCCGGAGTGGTATCACCTGATAGGGTTATATCTATCGGTCAAATAGAACTTAACTGTGTACTTATGTTAAATTGAATTTCTTGAAATAAAACTGTTTTGAAATTTAAACTGCGTACTTATGCTAAATTGAATTTTTTAAAATGGAACTATTTTTGATATTGAAACTGTACTTATGTAAATTGAATTGTTTGGAATAGAACTGTTTTGACATTTAAATGTGTTTGAACAAAAACTATACTTATACTAAACTGAAGTGTTTGAATTAGGATTGTTTGATTAAACTGAATAGCTTGATACAGAATTTTTAAAAATTAAATTGTGTACTTATGCTAAACTGAATTATTTGAAATCATTTTCATTATGTCGCGTCACCAGCGCGGATCTCCCTGAACCTCTCCCGGCACCCTCTCTATCGTCCATCGCTTCCGGTAGGTCTTCAAGGCTACACCCTGTATCGACACAGCTGTTGTATGTAGTTTCTAGCCGGTCTTCCTGCCTTTGCTTGTTCATGTAAAGTTCCTCCATAATTCTCTAGCAGTATCCCGCATGTCTGTTTCGTCTAACTTGGATAGTTTTCGTGATGGATGGTAAGTGGCCGTACAGCTGCTGCTTTGTGGGGTGTTGCCTCCAGGACTTGTTCAATACAGCGCGCAGCATTCTTGTATAGTTGCCGTCAAGCTTTTATTCCATACGTTTAGTTAGCGTCCATGTAGTGCATCCATACAGCAGTATCGGTACGACCGCTGCTTTCATTTTATCGGCTAGGTCTGACTTCCATATGGCAGATAGTCTATCGATAGCTATCCATGCTTTCGCAAGTCGCGTGTTGATGTCAGTCTCGTTTGATGAGACACTGCTTCTTAGGCATGAGAACTTGTCTACTAGTTTCAGAGAATTGCCTTTTAGTGTGGAGTTGTGACCTCTTTGATTAAAGCACATGTATTCAGTCTTGTGTGTATTGGCAAGGAGGCCTATGCCAGCAGCAACTCGTTCCAGACTATGGTTTCGTCTTGGCGGGTGTATTTGCCAGAAGTGCTATGTCATCGGCGTAGTTCGCGTCCATAATTGTATGTGCGAGGTATCTTCTGCTTCTTTCCTTTGTCAGCTGAAACCGTTGTCTTTCATTTTATCAATGGACGTTCAAAGCATGTAGTCTAGATAAAGAGGTATGGTGCTAATGTGTTTCCTTGCAGAACACCTGCAACAATGTCGAAGTAGTCTGTGTCTCTACCCGGGTAGCGGACTTTTCTTTTGTGTTTAATAGCATCATTATGGCTGCGACGGTTTCTTTTGGTAGGCCGTAGGCGAGTAGTATTTGCTCCATCTTTCCTCTGTGCATGGAGTCAAAGGCCTTGGCGAAGTCGACAAATAATATCGTTGCCTCTAGGTTTTTTTCACGTACACCTTCAAGAATTCAACAGATAGTCAGAAAATGTTTGAAATAGAACTGTTTATTGGTATAAAAATGAATTTGGCATTAAATAACCTATAAAGGCCGATATAGCATAAAACCCAAACAAACAATCAAACTCTTTAATCTCTTTTTCAATAACATCATGTTAAGTTCCCTCGAATTATTTCAATAACATCGATGTATAAAAAAATAAAAGAGTAGATGAACCCTACAGTCTTTTTCAATAACAAAAACATATATAAAAATTAAGACATTATAAGAATTTGTAGTCTTTTTCTCTTGATCCAAACACTTTCGACCATTTTCAGACCATTTTCAAGAGCAGCAACAAGACTTGTTTTCGGAAATGTTAAACCATCTTCGGGGCTTCTCTTCTAGGAAGCTAATATCTGAACTAAGTCGTTTAATCGTGGAAATCTAGTTTGTCGACTTGATTAGACTTGTTATAACTCGAGTTGCTAAAAGATCTAGAATGCTCAAGATACACCATAGTGTTCGAGGATAAAGACACAAGGTGGCGAGAAAATAGTAGTCGCAACTGAGAAGTGATCAATTCCAGCTGGGTTACCTGGGTGATGTTGATAGACCTGACCCCCACTGATGAACCCAGGAACATCTATGGCACAATAATGGGCATATATATATATATATATATATATATAGAGGCATGTGTGTGGGTCTGCGTGTGTGTTCGTTGATGAGTGACAAAAGAAAGGATTTTATCTTTAGCGTCTTTGGACTGCGTCAGATTGTCTGGAAGATCTTCCTTTTGTTATATAATAGCCGAGGGATTTCGGTTCATGCCTTTGAGTTTAGTTAGGCTGAGAACCTTTCGGCGATGCATATGGGTTAGTTGGGTGCAACATTGAGGCAGGTGTTAACGCGGGTGCGCACGGGCGGATGGAGGTGTCACTCAGATGTCACAATACTCCGAGACAAAACGGGTGACGGGGTGCGGGTGACGACACGCACCGGAAGCGCGCGGAGGTTTGTGTGAGATTTGAAGAAAGTAAGAGTCGGGTACTAGACGCCAAACGAGAAGGATCGACTTTTGGAGTTCGCAGGCGCGAGGCGAATGTGCGCCCTATGGGGACCGCTCGAGTTGGGGGCCAAATGAATAAGACAGCATAGAAGATTGTGTCTCTCCTCCTTACGTCGAAACCTTTAACTCAAAGTTAATAAAAAGGTTTCGTACCTGAACAAAAGTCGTTACGTGTTTTCGAGTTCCGAGATTCCTATGTTCTATCGTTATGAACATCATATGTCCATTTCGCACATGACGTTAATTGTGAATATGGTACACTTTGTCTATTTTAATGCGAAGACAACGCAAAGATCTGTGAATCTGCGTGATGCTCTGAGACCGGAAGTATGAGTGGCAAGACCAAGGACGTTGGTCGGTTGAGTCTAAGACTTGGGGGTCGAAGAGAACAGCAGTCTAAGAGTGAGACAGTCAGGAGAGGAACTCAGGCAGAGAAGGGTCTCAGGGAGTCAGAATGGCCAGGTTGAGCAGTTAAGACGATGACCAGAGATAACCCAGCATTTTTGGTAACTCTTTAGGATTTTTGCTAAGTTCTCGCGATAGCCACACATATACACACACAGCGTGTTAAAAATGCCATAGACTTGCTCCTGTTTTGCTGTCTTGAATTCGTGGTTTTGTCTTTTATTGTTCTTTATTGATATTTTTTTAATCAGCTTGTGAGTAGCCCATCGGGCTGAGAATAAGAAGTAACAACGAGATCCTCACTAGAAAGACGAAGTATTAACAGCTAACATAACCCTGTTGGTTATTTCATGCATCACCGATGATGCATCCCGGTGAGATGGATTGTTATGAACTTACCTGACAATGTCTTACATAAGAGACGTCATTTGGAACTGATCTTAAAAAGAATAACGATAATTAAAATTGTTTTAACAGAGAATTAATTTAATTGTAACTAAATATTCCCCTTGGCTAAAATAATAGAATTAACCCACTTAGAGGATTATCACTTAGGCTTCGGTTTCTTTGATCAATGGCATATCATCCTTTGTGGTTTATTTAATGCCAAAGACCTCCTTAGATAGGAACAGCAGTGGTACTACTTAACCCATAGCTAAGCTTCACTTTGGCCTACTATTTAGCAATAAATAACAGATAAGACTCAAAACATGATTTTTATTAAATAGCTGAATGTCCTGGCGTTATAAAAAAATTAAAACGGAATCAATACACAAGTTCTGGTTAAAATGATCGAATTATCATACTCAGAGGATTATCACTTAAGCTTTACTATTTAGTAGTAATAAAAATAATAAAAGATGAGACGAAATACATTCTTTTATTTAACAGCCGAAGGTTCTGGCTTCATAAAATATTAATTCATAAAAACAGAATCCATATTCTAGCTCTGGCTAAAATGATAGAATTAGCAAATTTAGCGGAAGCTCATATTTTTTTTTTTTTAGAACAAACAAATAGATTAAACGCAAATTTTGCTTAATAGGAGAACTTTCTGGCTTCATAAAATATTCTTCAAAGAAATTAGATTAAATTATTTAATAGAAAATTTTTTTGGCTTCATAAGATATTCATTTAACAAATTAGATTGAATTACTTAATAGAAGAACTTTTTGACTTCATTAAATATTCCTTAAAGAAACTAAAGTGAATTGAATAATGTGCCTTCAGTCAAAATAAAAATTCTAACGTTAGTCATGCAATTGCTACGCTGCCTTGCAGAATGGCACCATTTATCTGATTTTTGTTACATAATAGTCCCAACCCAAATCCCCGGTAATCTGCTGAAGTGTAGAGGCCTAATGGACACATGCCAAGTCAAATTTCAGCTCCGCAGAAACAAATTGGAGCAAGTTTGTGAAAATCAAATGCACGCAAGCTGGTTGGCTGTGATCAGTCACATGGTATTTAGAAAGATTTAAGTCGAGTAAAAAGTTTAAGATACTTCAGTTTCGGATTCAAAAGACGACTATTTTGAGGTTTAAGCAAAACCACCGCTCCACGTTTAATTCTTCGGGTATTTTTATTTTCCTTCATTAACTCTTTGAGATTTATGAGAATTCGCTGAAAAACAAATAATAGAATAACTTAAAAAGAAAAAAAAAACAAATAATAGGATAACTTAAAAAGAAAAGATTACAAAATAAAAAAAAGATAGGTATTCAGATAGATACAACTAGACCGACACATACTCACAAAACTACATGCAACCGGCTTATTGGTATAATGATTAGAGAGTTCGCAAATTATCCGGAAGACTGGGGTTCAATCCTAACTCTAGTCATATCAAAGACTCATAAAGTAGTACTAAATAGCTTTTTGCTTAACATTCAGCATTAAAAGTTACGGATCAATGGTAAGTGGAGCAAACCAGGGTATGGAGTAGCGCTCTTCTCAACACGTCGGTGTAGTACCTATTGAATATGGAGTCTTTAGGTCACCCTCGACTACAGTTGGCCAACTTATATATATATATATATACCAACCGACTGAGATCGGAAGATTGACAGGTACACCGAAATACACGAACAGATTGAAATAGAAATATTAGTGTACTATAACCACAATTAACGCCATGTGCGAAATAGACATATAATGTTCATAACGATAGAACATATAAAGAATATAGGAATCTCGAAATTCGAAAACACGCAACGACTTTTTTCGACATACGGAGGAGAGACACAATGTCGCTATGCCGTCTTATTCATTCGGCCCCTATCTCAGCGAGCCCCAAAAGTCGAACCTCCTCGTTCGGCGTCTAGTTTTCAACTCTACAAACTTTCTTTCAATTCTCCACAAACCTCTGCGCGCTTCCGGTGCGTGACGTCACTCGCACTCCGTCACCCATTTCGTCTCGGACTATTGTGACATCTCTGAGTGACACCTTCGTCCGCCTGCGCGCGCCTGCGTTAACACCTGCATCAATGTTTGCACCTAACTAACCCATGTGCTGAGTCAAAAGGTTCTCAGCCTAACTAAACCCAAAGGCATGAACCGAAATCTCTCGGCTATTATATTACATTAGTACACAAATACACCGATAGGAAAGACTTACATAAATAAAATATGCCAGCAGAATAAAATTGAAGATAACTAGATCCATAGATAGACACAAACAAAGCGAGTTAGAAAGGTAGGTAGACTAATACACAGATAGACACGAACAGATTCTGATAGATAGATAAGTAAACATATGAACTAAAATACACGAACAGAATCAGATAGAAAAATAGGTAGACAGATATATACGAACAGACTGACATAGAAGTGATGAATTCTTATTGAATAAAAATTCAAAGTTCCTTTCTTTGTTGGAATGAGAACTTTTCAGCAGTTCACCGTAATTCTCAAAGAGAACGCGTACACGAGCAAGTAAGTAAGTAAACATTAGAAGGCACTTCTAAGATTTCGCTAACATTAGGCAAAATTTTTTCCCGTTTTCTGTGTATCTAATCTCTACATAAGAGGTGATGATTTTATATACATGAACCCACGTTTGAGAAGTGGCGAGAACAAGCACTGTGCCCAACAAAAGAGTTGCCCCCTTTATCTTTTTTTTTTTCACCTGGACCAGTTCTGGGTGGCAAGAGAGCTAGTGTTAGCGCTTCAAAAGCCAGAGGATTAGTTTTCGATTAAGGGTGCGTGCTTATTTTGAGTCAGGGGATTAGTTCTATTGTGATGAGAGCTGTTCGCAGCCGGCTTTACCTACGAGTAGATGAAAGCAAAAGCACGAACACCCCACTTCTTCTGGACATCATAACAACTGGGTGGATAAAAAAGAGTACTTGAGGCGGATGAAGAGAATGAGCATAGGTAAAAGCCATTCTTGATCTTATCGTTGGCTACTTGCTTCACTGTAGGTCTCCTGTTTTACAACGTCGCCCCCCCCCTCTTTAAAGGATTCGATCACAGTAATCAATTCATTTGGTGTATATGTGAGTGTGTGGGATGATAGTTGTAGGTGTTAGAGAGGGCAACGGGAGATCCGTCTATTGTGACCCCCAGAGAACTATTAAAGGACATATTCTGAAGGGACACACGCGCGCGCACGAGCTAGGGAGTGGAGGTAGAGAAAGAGTAAGCGAAAGAGAGATAATAAAATAAAATAAAAAAAGAAAGCAAGTAAAGGATATATATATATATATATATATATATATATATATATACACACAATTTACCCATCGTACCCTCTGTATATATATATATATATATATATATACACACAGAGGGTACGATGGGTAAATTTTATATATATATATATATATATATATATATATATATATATATATATATATATATATATATATATGTATATATATATATATATATATATATATATATATATATATATATACACGCACACGCAGATGGGTAAATTGTTGGCTTAATTACGCAAAAATGAAAATAATACTAATTTCTCACTTTATCATATATATATATATATATATATATATATATATATATAATTTAATTAATTATCCATTGGGTCTGAAGAAGTCCTGTATTAATTTTTTCTTCATGTCTTTGGTTCACACCAGAAACTGAAAATACGGGATCGAAATAAATTTATAATCATGAATTAACCGGTCTTTGGTTTTTTTCTTAAATATATATATATATATATATATATATATATATATATATATATATATATATATATATATATATATACAGATGGGTAAATTGTTGGCTAAATTACGCAAAAAATGAAAATAATACTAACATCTCACTTTATCAGATGTATCAACTAAAATTACACAAAAATAACTTGAAATACAACAGACTAAATTTTTATTTAAAGAAATCGCCATTAGCTTCTACCATGGCCTCCAGACGACTTCGAAATCTCCTGTAAACCTTTCAAATGGTCTGCTCGTTTAAATTAGTAAATGCTTCCTTTATATTTGCTTTCAGTTCATCTTTCGTATTGTTTTGTTGGTATCTTGTGCCTCATACGTTATAATCAAGAAGATTACAATTTGGGTAGTTAGGCAGCCAGATGTTAGGGAAGATGTGTCGCAGAAATCTTTTTATAGTCAGCACAGGGTTTTCCTGCTTTTATGGCATGGCTCAGAATCCTGTTGCTAGACGTAGGGTCTTCTAGCAGCCACCATCACAATCAAAAGAAACGCTACCTCCTCTAGGCACTTAATGTGGGCCATGTGGGAAGATGAATTAAGACATAATTTCACCATCGCTAGTGACTACTCCAAACACCACGATGTGAACTGGATGTTTGGTTTTCATCATTGTCAGAACATCTTGTGGGGACAAAGCATGCGAATAGTTATTCAATGAATTCACCATCTGATCCGAGCAGAATTTTTTCTCATCTGAACCCCCCCCAAATACTTCGAACTACATCCTTTATTGAATTCACGGGGGTCACCTGCTCTGATACTGTTAGCTATAAACGGGTACAAGCGTTAAGTATTCCTGTATTGTTACTCGCCTGTAGTGAGGATTGAACCTGCAACCTCCTGTTGATTGTCTCCTTAGCGAACCAACTCCTATAATCGTGACGCCATGAGAAGTGCCCGTGGTGTAATGGTTATCGTCGTAGGAAATGAACACGGCGACACGAGTTCAAATCCTGGACGAGACTCATTGCATTTCACATAGCACTAATACCCTTGGTAAAGGTATGAATCCAATTATTCTCCCTCCAGCTATGGGTAAATAGTAGGGCAGACTAGGTTCTTCAGCCTTGGTGAGGCAACTAGTCTAGGAGAAGGAAAACTCTAAATTCAAACCTGTTAAACTCCGCATAAAATTGACCTTATGTCATAACCTGCCCGAGCGGAGGGGTTGGGTAAATATGATAATCGTGACGCCATGTGTTCTGCTGGCCAATGCAGAGTGAATTTTTGGGACTTATAAACTTAATATTCTTACTTGACTAGAATTACTACTATTATGTATGATTTTTTACCTGTGCTCATATTCAGAAAAAGATCTGAACAGGAACACAGATAAAAAGTTGTTCAAAAGCTTGGCAGTACAGTCTTTCCTGTTGTTCTTCATGGCCTGTGGGAAAAATTGGCCCTTTTTCATCTTATATGAGAAATACGGAAGTCTTTATGCATTACATGCCTAATAAGATTTTCAGACACTCCTATGTCTCTGGGTATGGAGCTGATTGAGTTGCTGGGATCGTTGTCTATCATGGTTTGGATCTCACTAAGAAATTCATGAGTTCTTTTCTAACCAGAACGATGAGAGTAATGTTTCCACGCTGCCGTACCTTCGTAACTACATGCGGACTCATGCAATTCTTTTCAAATTCTCTGAATTGTCCTCAGATCGACACCCAAACACTGTGAAATCTTCCGAGATGAATGCCAAACACTACATCCCGTTTCCAAATTTCTGGCGGAGTGAATTGCGTCATGGTGCTGCGTTCCTCGTAGATAGTTTCCTACAGACCAATTTGCTGCACAGAAGACAAAACGTGAAAAAGAAAAAAAAAAATGGAGAGCACGGGTAAAATTAATTTGAAATGGCGAAAATTTACCCATTGCACCCTCTCTCTCTCTCTCTCTCTCTCTCTCTCTGTGATTATAATATATAAATAAAGTGTGTGTGATTAAGATATATAAGCAAAGTGTGTTTGATTATAATATATAAGTAAAGTGTGTGTGATTATAATATACAAAGTGTGTTTGATTATAATATATAAGTAAAGTGCGTGTGATTATAATATACAAAGTGTGTTTGATTATAATATATAAGCAAAGTGTGTGTGATTATAATATATAAGTAAAGTGTGTGGGATTATAATATACAATCAAAGAGTGTTTGATTATAATATATAAGTAAAGTGTGTGTGATTATAATATATAAATAAAGTGTGTGTGATTAAGATATATAAGCAAAGTGTGTTTGATTATAATATATAAGTAAAGTGTGTGTGATTATAATATATAAGTAAAATGTGTGTGATTATAATATATAATCAAAGTGTGTTTGATTATAATATATAAGCAAAATGTGTGTGATTATAATATATAAGTAAAGTGTGTGTGATTATAATATATAATCAAAGTGTGTTTGATTATAATATATATGCAAAGTGTGTGTGATTATAATATATAAGTAAAGTGTGTGTGATTATAATATATAATCAAAGTGTGTTCGATTATAATATATAAGCAAAGTGTGTGTGATTATAATATATAAGTAAAGTGTGTGTGATTATAATATATAATCAAAGTGTGTTTGATTATAATATATAAGCAAAGTGTGTGTGATTATAATATATAAATAAAGTGTGTGTGATTATGATATATAAGCAAAGTGTGTTTGGTTATAATATATAAGCAAAATGTGTTTGATTATAATATATAAGTAAAGTGTGTGTGATTATAATATATGAGTAAAGTGTGTGTTATGGTAAGTTACTCATGCATGCATGAACTCTCCCAGCTATAAATAGCAATAGGTACTGCTCTTAGGCAGAAGGCAATATTCCAGCAGACAGCCCTAGCAGTCGGACCGAAACAGTCTCGCTGGTAACCCTCTCATTTGTATATGTTGTATTAATGTTCTTTGTTAATATATTTGTCTAACTCAATTCCTTTCTTGTGTCTTTATTTTTGGCCCCTAACAAGGCCACAATAGTAGACGAACGTAGTCGAAGACGACTCGAAGGCTCCCTTTCCAATAGCTACAACACCGAGGTGTAGCGGAGGGCACAACTCCTTTCCCTGGATTGCTCCACTTTACCCTTGATACCTACTTTATAATGCTGAGTGTTAAGCAAGTAGATATCAAGTACCATTTTTTGAGTTTTTGGTATGACTCGATCTGGGATCGAACCCCGGGCCATTGACGAACACTCTCCCCTCTAGACTCAATATAGAGAATAGCATAAAATTTATATATATATATATATATATATAATAAAATATGAAAAAACAAGATATTCCAAAGTTGAGTTTTTTATAGCTGAATTTTTCTTATCGTTAACCGTTTCAGCTTTTTTCATATGAAACCATCAACAGGGCAATGTTTATATATGATGTATTTTGTAAATTATATCCAATCTAAAAAAAGAAATAGAACGCAAAGATTTTTCTGATGTTTTCGTTTCATATTTTAAATTGAATATCTTTCAGAACATACAATAAGACATCATTGTCCTGATAATGGTTTGATATAAAAAACCGAAACATTTGACGTTGGCAAAAAAATTCATCAGTAAATAAACTCATCCCCTAAATGCCTTGTTTTTTCATACCTTTATCGTTAGATACCATCGGATTCATTTCCATTTTCTCTCTCTCTCTTATATATATATATATAGATAGATATATGAAATTAAAAGTATTTTATCATATTAACCAACCCCTCCGCTCGGGCAGGATATGACACAAGGTCAATTTTTAAGCGGAGTTTAACAGGTTTGAATTCAGAGTATTCCTTCTCCTAGACTAGTTGCCTCACCAAGGCTGAAGAACCTAGTCTGTCCTACTATTTACCCATAACTGGAGGGAGAATAATTGGATTCATACCTTTCCCAAGTGTATTCGTGCTATGTGAAATGCAATCATTCTAGTCCAAGATTTGAACTCGTGTCGCCGTGTCCATTACACCACGGGCATTTTATAATTTGCTTGAAACATTGAACAAATTATTCTATTTTATTGTATTTTTTCGTTTAGAGGACTATCGAAATTCAAAATAATTATTCGGGTCTAATCAATTTCGAAGTAAAAACTTCATCATCAGAGACTTTTTAAAAAAATTTGAACCTACAACACCGAGTTGATTTTAAAAAAAATGTCTCACATGAAGTTTCTATTTCAAAATTAATTAAACCCAAATAATTATTTTCCTTTGCAAGTGCCCTTAAAATAAATAAAATATAATAAAATATATGAAATTCATTTAAAGTTTCTAAAAATTCTTAAATTACGGAACTAATATGATAGAATTTAAAATGAAATTTTAAACACCAATTACATCATAAACATTTGAAATTGAACTTTTCTAACGGTAATAAAATGCTTGGAATTTTCTCAGTTTCCGTTCGCTAAATTTGATGAAGAACTAAAATTGACTCTAAGATTCCAAAGCCCGTTACTGGATGAGATTTAGAGTCATACCAAGGACACTCTTTCAGAGGGCGAGTTGAGAGAGAGAGTTCCTTCCACCCTGCAGAGTATGGATGTAGTCGACATATCCTTGGCCCCACTGCGAAGACAGTTTTAACACCACGAATCTCTTTACATTGCTAAGTAATACCGGAAATATACATCCCAATATATATATATATATATATATATATATATATATATATATGCGCGATGCGTGTATTTTTCCTGTCTATCCTCAGTTTCTTCTCTCTCTCTCTCATATATATATAAAATACTCAATTTTAATAGTTTTGATAGTATTTTTAATCAAAATATTTTCTAAATAAAAATAATAAAAATTTTTCAAATTAATTAAAAAAAGAATTTTTTTTTTTAGAACGACTGCAAATTGGTTACCGTTTGTTCTTTTTAATAAATAGATAAAATAAATAAATAAACCAATAAATAAAAACGAAAACTTTAATTTTGGAATCCTGATTACATTTCGGAACATTACGCAATTAAATAATAGAACGCTGAGTCGGCAGGATTATACAATGCTGATTGTATCCCGTGCCGAGGAGTAACCCACTCAACCTGCAAAAAGAGATGTCCTAGATATAACAATAAAATGTATCCGGTCATTAGCGTTCTATGAAGCGGAGTGTGGAGTATGGAGTCCCCCCTTCTTGGCCATTACTCCGAGGTTCAAAATAGAAGTACTAATTAGGTTTCCATCCATGAGTGAAATTGATTTGTTAAAAAATTATTGGTGTTGGATCGGAATACATGAAACCATTGAACAGAGTGTTATCAAATGATTACTATCAAATATGAAAGGTTTGTTGAAACTATAAGATTGTGTATAAATTATGAACATTAAGAATTGTAGCTTGAAGCAAAAATTGTTGAGAAATGATTATTAGTTACTTGAGACCATATAGTTGCTTCAAAAAAAGTACTGACTTCGGCATTAAATAACCCCAAAAATATTGATATGCTAAAAAAAAACAAAAAACGATAATACTCTATTTTTAACCCTTAGAACCCGAAGGTACCGCAATTCTGATACTTTCCCATAACGTGGAGGCGTTGAAAGATTTTAGGTAATCGAGTTCAAAGAGTTAAACAGTCGAAACTATTAAAAGACAAAAAACAGACAAAAAAAAAAAAAAAGAAAAAAAAAAGAAATAAAAAAACGAGTCGGATCTACTCATTAATTTTTCCTTAAAAAACGTTTTGGACATCTCACGTAGTGCAAAGGATAGCAAGCTGGGTTAGTTGAAAATTGTTAGTGAGTTCGATTCTCACAAGGAGCTTTCTGCCTCTGACTTTGTGACGTAACTAAGCTAAGCTCAGTTAATAATTAAAGACCGTTTCAGAAATAAAGCTTTTACTTTTTGGGGTTTCTTGGCGCTGTGAACTCTCGAGCGATGTCCTATTGTTTGACTACTCAGACCTTACCTTAATCCACGTTTATTCTGCCTCCAGATATCTTTGAATATCCTGTAAGTGACAGAGAAATAAGCAGGTCTTTGTGTATTTTAGTAAAAAAAAAAAAGAAGCACCACACCCCAAAAAAAACCCCAAAACAAAACAAACAAAAAAAACCCCAACAAACAAACTCAAACCTCCTTATTAAAAAAAAGAGGCAATTACTCACTAATGGTGCGTAAAATGCAGACGGCTCAGCCCCAAGCAAGCTGGTTGGTGAAAGTCCAGCAGTATTATATAAATGATCCATGAGTGAGGGCACCCGAGGGTAGGAAGCCAGGAGGGCCGGGTGAATTTGGCAGGTGCAAGTGGACTGCCCCGTGCAAGGGTCGGTGACGATTGGTCGGCCATTCTCGCAGCACGTGGACGAGGTAGAAGACGATGACGTCACAGCTGCTACTGCAGCTGCCGCTGCTGCTTGGCTGAGGTTACTGCCAGTCAGGAGGAGCTGCAAGACAATAAATGAATAAATAAATAAAGATGTCAACTAATAGACTGAGAAAAGTTTGATTAATTTTTGACACACACCACACATAAACCACGCCCTGTTAGGGGGACTTAGAATACGCCAATTGTATTTTCTGTGGTGGAGTAAGATCACTCCCCCACAAAAAAGAGTGTCCTGGGTAAGAAATTAGACAGCAACATATGAGGAGGCTCTGGTTCTAGAGCTACATGGAACGTGGGGTCTCTCGTTCGTTACTATTTCTCCTTTGACACGAACTTGGTCAAAAGAATCAGAATCATTGAAGGATAAAACATACAGACCATAAATAAGCTTCAAAAACTATTTGAAGAACTAGGATCATCGAACGATATCATAAGTAGAAGATTAAATAAGTAAGTAAAACTGGCGACATTAGTCGACGGTGACCCGAAGACTCCCTTTTCAATTGCTACTACACCGAGATATAGAAGAGTTGCACAACTCCATTCCCTGGATTGCTCCACTTTACTCTTGATCCTTACTTATAGTGCTGAGTGCTAAGCAAGGCGGCATAAAGTAACCATTTTTTGAGTCTTTGGTATGACTCGACTTGGGATTGAACCCTGGTCTCTCAGACCATTGGTAAACACTCTACTCATTAGGCCAATGGCTCGGTGAGAAGACTAAATAAGCTTCAAATCTATTTGAAGAACTAGGCTCATCAAAAGATATATGTAGAAGACTAAATAAGTTTCAAAAACTATTTGAAGAACTAGGCTCATCAATAGATATATGTAGAAGACTAAATAAGTTTAAAAAGCTATTTGAAGAACTAGGCTCATCAAAAGATATATGTAGAAGACTAAATAAGTTTAAAAAGCTATTTGAAGAACTAGGCTCATCAATAGATATATGTAGAAGACTAAATAAGTTTAAAAAGCTATTTGAAGAACTAGGCTCATCAATAGATATATGTAGAAGACTAAATAAGTTTAAAAAGCTATTTGAAGAACTAGGCTCATCAATAGATATATGTAGAAGACTAAATAAGTTTAAAAAACTATTTGAAGAACTAGGCTCATCAATAGATATATGTAGAAGACTAAATAAGTTTAAAAAACTATTTGAAGAACTAGGCTCATCAATAGATATATGTAGAAGACTAAATAAGTTTAAAAAACTATTTGAAGAACTAGGCTCATCAATAGATATATGTAGAAGACTAAATAAGTTTAAAAAGCTATTTGAAGAACTAGGCTCATCAATAGATATATGTAGAAGACTAAATAAGTTTAAAAAGCTATTTGAAGAACTAGGCTCATCAATAGATATATGTAGAAGACTAAATAAGTTTAAAAAGCTATTTGAAGAACTAGGCTCATCAATAGATATATGTAGAAGACTAAATAAGTTTAAAAAGCTATTTGAAGAACTAGGCTCATCGAAAAATATCATATGTAGAAGCTTCAAATTTTTTTAGATAAGTTAGGATTATCGGAAATGATCACGTATAAAGCATTACAATAGCGTCAAGAACTTTTAGCTCATCAAAAGAAAACTTATGTAAAGCCTTACACTAGTTTAAAATATATGATCAAGAAAATATACTTTTTATAAACCCTTACAGGGGACTAAAACGAAATTGAAGAAAATCACTGACATACCTTTGATGCATCCTAATACTATAATAATAATGAGTGACGTTGTAAAGTCCGAAATTATCGCCTCTTAACTTTTTACCATAAATAGCATTTTTGGAAAGTTAATTTTAAAAATAAAATATATATATTTGAAAAGAGATTAAATTGATATAAAATTTGATAAAGTATTAGACTTATCAATCATTGGCTAAATAGAAGATAAGTCGAGGCTCACAGTGGAATAGAGATTTCTATTGATGTTATATGTTGAATGATTATCGATTGTTTTTATTGAAAAGAGATTGAGTCTCATTGTTGGGACGTGTACTGAAAGTTTATTAGTTTTCACTATAAAAGAGAGACTGAGTCTCATAATTGAACAGAGACATATTGAACAGAGACATATTAAAAGCATATTATTGACACAATACCAAAGAGGTTGAGTTTCTACTGTCGAACCGAGATTTGTATCGACGCTGTACGAGGTGCATACGATAAGTTTCCAGCCTTTTTTTGTATCGGCACTTTTATTGATAGTACAAACATGAAACTCTATCCCGCTTCGAAGTAATCTCCTCCGGCTGCAATGTACTTGTTGTACTGTCCCAATAACTTTTGGAGGGGCCCATGGAAGTCCTCTTGTGTGAGCGTGTCAATGACTTTCGTCACAGCCTCTTTAATCTCCTCAACGACAGCCTCTGAGCTTAGGGAATAAGCAAAAGTCACAGGGAGCAAGGTCTGGACTACAGGGAGGCTGAGGAACTGTCTTGATGCCCATCTTGGTCAAATAGTCTGTGACAAGGATGGAGTTGTGGACTGGTGTATTGTCCTGGTGGAAATGCCACTGACCCGATTTGAAGAGTGCTGGCCTCTTCCCAAGGAATCTCTTCCAGAACTCCCTTATAACCTCAACATAGTAACCTTAACCCGAAGCCTAACCATTTGGCCAATCAACTCTGGTCTATTGACTTCCTTACTCCTCCCACACCTTTCATCATCCCTTACAGACTCCCTGACTCCCTTGAATATCTTATGCCACTAAAAAACTGATGCTTGATTCATGCAAGATGGTCCAAAAGCAGTCTGAAGCATTCCATACGTTTCTGTGGCATTTTTTCCAAGTTTAAAATATACTTTTATTGCATATCGTTCTTCTAAAGTGTCCGATTGCATTTTTGAAATTCACCAGCTGTGACAATTAGGCTTTAGTAGGGTGTATTCCAATTCCTGCTGTAGCTGTTCATTTGAAGCTGAAATCATAAAAATTGATCAGTCATCTCATAAGATGTATAGCAATAACATACTGAATTTTCAAGAGTTTATGACAATTTTAAATGCCCGTACGAAAAAAGTCTGGAAACTTATCGTATGCACCTCGTATATTAAAAGTTATCAATTGTATCAATAAGTTTGGTTTCTTTGCTTAATGGCATATTAACCTTCGTGGGTTATATTATCCCAAAATCATCCTTGAAGAAGAAAAATAGTGGTACTATCTAATCCAAATCTGAGGGGATAAGGGTATTTATACTCTTTCGAAGGGTATTAATCCAAAAGTGAATGTAATAGCATGACTGAAATTCGAACTCACTCACTACGATGTCATAGTCCATCACATTAGACAGCAAGTGTCACTGTTGGGACGTGTACTGAAAGTTTATTAGTTTTCACTATAAAAGAGAGACTGAGTCTCATAATTGAACAGAGACATATTGAACAGAGACATATTAAAAGCATATTATTGACTCAATAAGAGTCAATAATATGAAAAACTTTATCAACACAATGTTTACATATCATATACATTTAAAATATATATGTGTTATATAAGAAGAATGAGCCGATACCGACATATGTGGTCGGACACTACGCTACGAGGACACCTCCTGTGTCCTTAGAATAGATACCGAGTCTCACAGATGAACAAAAACGTATTGAAATTGTACGCTAAATACTTATCAATCTTTGGCTCTATCGGGGAGAGATTTGTATAGACATCTGTTTAAAGTTTATCAATTGTCTATATATGAGAGAGAGAGAGAGAGAGAGAGAGAGAGTCTCAGAGTTAAGGAAAGACTTGTATTGATATCGTATGTTAAAAGCTCATTAATCGTGGACTAGGATGGCTGAGTATCATAGTTGAACCAAGATTTGTGCAGATACTGTTACCTGTTTCAAACTTACTAATAATTAGTTCAAGAAAACATAAGTTAAATCTTCAGAGTTGAACGGAGGTCTATATAGACAGTTTCAGTAACATACTTATCAGACTCAAGCTCTCTAGAAGAGAGGTCGGACAGAATTTTATACAGAAGCGTTATTTTTTGTAACAAGCTTATCACTCATTGATCAAAAGTTTAACCAATATTCATTCTAGAAAGTAGATTATATACTTTCAACGCTTTTTTACTCTCGAGGGTAAAAAAAACACACACACTCTAAAAGTGTTGTATATTGACCTACGACCCGGTCGGGCTGTCAAAATAGGAAATGCACCTATGTAAATAACAGGTGTATCCGGTCGAGGAATAGCAGAGTATAACCTTGGCCGTGGGTAGGTTGAATGAGTGCAATTTGTGACGCCCACAAGAAGGTGGACGTTGAACTATTATATAACTCAGTGAAGACAGGAAATCAGGCAGTTTGGAGACCAGACCAGTTGGAGAGAAGTTGTGGTAGAGAAAACCAGCACCCAGCAGAGTGGGCCCCAGGCCCCCAGTTGAGCAGCCCAGGAGAACAGGAAAGAAACGCTGATGGCCACAAGAGTGGAGGTCAATATGTTGCAGTTCTGTTCGGTCTCCAACTCCCGCTCACACACACAACCCTTTCAAATAAAGTGAGAGGTATATTTTTCTAAAAGACTGTGTCGCTCGTTATTATTGTGTCGTTTGCATGTATGCATATGCATATGAGTATAAAACAAAAGAAGGGATTCTCAAACTTTTTATTTCATGCGTTCTTTGTAACGAAATTTAATTTCCATACACGCTCAAATAAATCAATTGAATACAGTCAACGTTTGTTTCAGTCTCACTGGGTGTCATGTCAAGAAGTTGACTTTTAAATGATTGTAGCCCTGTCGGTTGGGGCTGTAGAATACATCGACTGCTTCACTGCAGAGGGGTGAGACCCCCGCAACGAGTATCCTAGTTTTGACCTTAAGCAATCCGATGGTGAGGCTCCAGTAATGCTGTAGCTTTGATGAATGCGAAGTACCCCTTCATTGTCATTGTTCCTAGATCCACTCTGACCCGGAGTGGTAACACTTGATAAGGGTCCTATCTATGTGTCACATAGAACCGTTTGACATTTAAACTTAGCGCAAACAAATGACTGATGCTAAATTGACTAGTGAGAAATAGAACTGCTTGATCATTTAACCGTGTGTAAAGAAATAACTGATGTTTAATTGAATTGTTAGTGATACATAGCAATACTTGGAACCATTTAACTGTGTGCAAAAGAATGAGTTTAGGCTTGTTGAAAAACTTTATCAACAAAATGTTTACATATCATATACATTTAAAATATATATGTGTTATATAAGAAGAATGAGCCGATACCGACACATGTGGTCGAACACGGATCTCTAGGCAATAAGCACAACAGTTAAATGCATCGTGCTCCTTGGGGGGGGGTCACGTGACCAGGAATAGTAAATATATAAATCATTCAAACAGAAGTCCGGCAGCATTGTATAGTATTACATATGCAGTTATTATTCAGTATTCGATTCGGTATTGTAAGTGAAAACATTATGAAGAATCGGTGAACATTCCGCCCTGAACCAATCATTATAGAAATATGTATAAAGAGGGTTTGGTATTAGATAACCTACAACGGTTGATATGCTATAAAACCCAACCCAACCAAATCATATATATTTAACATATATGTATAAAGAGGGTTTGGTATTAGATAACCTACAACGGTTGATATGCTATAAAACCCAATCAAACCAAATCATATATTAAACATATATGTATAAAGAGGGTTTGGTATTAGATAACCTACAACGGTTGATATGCTATAAAACCCAACCCAACCAAATCATATATATTTAATATATATGTATAAAGAGAGTTTGGCATTAGATAACCTACAACGGTTGATATGCTATAAAACCCAACCCAACCAAATCATATATATTTAATATATATGTATAAAGAGGGTTTGGTATTAGATAACCTACAACGGTTGATATGCTATAAAACCCAATCAAACCAAATCATATATATTTAATATATATGTATAAAGAGGGTTTGGCATTAGATAACCTACAACGGTTGATATGCTATAAAACCCAACCCAACCAAATCATATATATTTAATATATATGTATAAAGAGGGTTTGGCATTAGATAACCTACAACGGTTGATATGCTATAAAACCCAACCCAACCAAATCATATATATTTAACATATATGTATAAAGAGGGTTTGGTATTAGATAACCTACAACGGTTGATATGCTATAAAACCCAACCCAACCAAATCATATATATTTAATATATATGTATAAAGAGGGTTTGGCATTAGATAACCTACAACGGTTGATATGCTATAAAACCCAACCCAACCAAATCATATATATTTAACATATATGTATAAAGAGGGTTTGGCATTAGATAACCTACAACGGTTGATATGCTATAAAACCCAACCCAACCAAATCATATATATTTAACATATATGTATAAAGAGGGTTTGGTATTAGATAACCTACAACGGTTGATATGCTATAAAACCCAACCCAACCAAATCATATATATTTAATATATATGTATAAAGAGGGTTTGGCATTAGATAACCTACAACGGTTGATATGCTATAAAACCCAACCAAACCAAATCATATATATTTAATATATATGTATAAAGAGGGTTTGGCATTAGATAACCTACAACGGTTGATATGCTATAAAACCCAACCCAACCAAATCATATATATTTAACATATATGTATAAAGAGGGTTTGGTATTAGATAACCTACAACGGTTGATATGCTATAAAACCCAACCCAACCAAATCATATATATTTAATATATATGTATAAAGAGGGTTTGGCATTAGATAACCTACAACGGTTGATATGCTATAAAACCCAATCAAACCAAATCATATATTAAACATATATGTATAAAGAGGGTTTGGTATTAGATAACCTACAACGGTTGATATGCTATAAAACCCAACCCAACCAAATCATATATATTTAATATATATGTATAAAGAGGGTTTGGCATTAGATAACCTACAACGGTTGATATACTATAAAACCCAAACAAACTTTTAAATGTCCGCGGTTTCAAGATTAAAATAGTTACAAAATGCAGAAAAGATATTAAAAATGAAATATTAAATCATATCAATATTGCTCGCAACATTCTTGTGTAATTGCCATCCAGCTTCGTCTCCAGCCGTTTTGGTAGCGTCCAAGTAGTGCATCCATACAACAGTATCGATACGACCACTGCGTTTCCTTTTATTGGTCAGGCCAGATCTCCATATGATCGATAGCCTATCGATAGGATTTGAACTCGTGTCGCTGTGTCCATTTCCTACGACGATAAATATGATTATATGCGTCGTTAACAATGCCGAAAAGATCCGGATCTTTTTAGTCAGAGCTAGATCGTTCGTTCAGTTAAATGACCCGGATGAAATGAACGGATTGTATGTGAACAATACATTATTAGTGACCATCACACCCAATACACATTCTGCCAGGTGTACGATACCTGACAACTAGTAGGAGGTGCCCGTAGTATAATGGTTATCGTCGTAGGAAATGGACACGGCGATACGAGTTCAAATCCTGGACGAGACTGATTTCATTTCACATAGCACTAATACCCTTGGAAAAGGTGCGAATCCAATTATTCTCCTTCCACCTATGGGTAAATAGTAGGGCAGACTAGGTTCTTCAGCCTTGGTGAGGCAACTAGTCTAGGAGAAGGAATACTCTGAATTCAAACCTGTTAAACTCTGCTTAACAAAATTGAACTTAGTTCTATTTGACCCATAGATGGGACCCTATCAGATGCTACCCTACCGAGCCTGAGGAGACCTGGGAGCGATGGAAATGAAGGGGTACTCCGCATTTCCCAAAGCTCCAGCATTACTGGAAACTCACCATCAGATTGTTTAGTGTCATTTTCAAGACACTCGTTGGGAGGGGTCTTACGCCTCTGCAGAGAAGCAGTCGGTGTATTCTACAGACCCATCAGACTGGACAACTTTGGTCGGCAGGGAAAGAGTTGAGTAAATATATACTATAAACCATCATGCTGTATCTTTACAAAGACTGGCGCACAACAATCTTTTTAGAACATTTTACCTCAACGAGCCATCACCTAATCAATGGGGCTTAGAATACGCTCCCCGCTCAAAAAATGGTGTTCTGGATAAGATGTTAAATTACGTCTGATGAGGCTCCAGTTTTGGAAATGTGGGAAACGTGGAGTACGTTCAGGTCCACTCCTGAACCCAAATAGTAACAACTGTCAGGGCTCCATATATGGGTTGACATGTCGTTAAAATCAATCAATCAATCAATCAAGGAGAGTATTTGTGATTTAGTAGATTAAAGTACAGGACTTCAGTTTCGATGTAAGCGAGTTCGATCTCCAGTCATTCTATTACGTTCACTTTCAGACTAATAATTCTTTGGAAAAGTATGAACCCCCGTATCCCTCCAGCTACGGGTTAAATAGTATCACTGCTGTTCTTCTACAATGATGGCTTTGACATAGAATAGCCCACGAAGGTTGATATGCCATAAAAAAACCCAAATCAATTCACTGGGGCTCTAGAATACACCGACTACACCTCTGCTGAGGGGTAAGACCCCCCCATGAGTGTCCTGATTTTGACACTAAACAATCTGATGGTGAAGTTCCAGTGATGCTGGAGCTTTGGGGAATGCGGAGTACCCCTTCATTGCCATTGCTCCCAGGTCCACTCTGGCCTGGAGTTGTAGCACCTGATAAGGTCCTATCTATGGGTTAAATAGAACTAACTGTATACTTATGCTAAACTGAATTGTTTGAATTAGAACTCATTGACTAAATTGAATAGCTTGAAATATAAATGTTTTTGACAATTAAAGTGGAATTACATTTAAACTGCGTGCTTATCCTAAACTGAATTGTTTGAAATGGAACTATTTTTGACGCTGAAACTGTACAAAACTGAATTGTTTAATATAGAACTGTTTTGTCATTTAACTGTATGTAAACAAAATCTGTATTTATACTAAACTGAATTCGCTGAATTAGAACTCTTTGAATAAACTGAATAGCTTGAAATAGAAATGATTTTGACAATTAAACTGTGTACTCATGCTAAACTGAATTGCTTGAAATAGAAGTGGTTATTTGCATAAAAATGGATTTGGTGTTAAATAACCTACAAAGGTTGATATGCCATAAAACCCAACCAACCAACCAACCAACCAACTCAATTCATCCAGCTGGCCAAATATTGTTCTCTGTTAAATATGGCAAATTATCAATAAGTAACATAGGTTTTTATCTTTCTTATTTAATAAAAGCACGCTAGATTTTAATCATTTCTTCAGTTATTTTACGACCCCACAAATAGATATCTATCCAGCAGTGTTTTCTTTTTTTGAGACAGTGGTTTTTAACCTTTTAACGCAAGCAAACTCCCTTTTTATTAACATGTTCAATAGATCTTAGGTTCTTAGTTGAAGTCTCTCATAAAGTTAATACGTAAATTGACACTGTTAAAAGCTTATCAATCTTAACTCTATAGAAAAAGGGACCGAGTCAGACAGCTGGGTTGAGATTTATAGTTTAAATGGGATATTTTATATTAGTTTTGAATTTAAATTAATCTAGAATTTAAGATTGACAGAGATATGAAGTTACAAATGGAAGTAGAAGTTTGTAAAAATCTCTATCATTTACAGACTACATTTACATGAAACGTTGCCTCTACAAATGAGAGGCAGGGTCTCATTGTTGAACTGTGATTTGTAGAGACGTTGTTTTTAAAAGATTATTAACATTTGTCTCTATTGAAAGAAGGCTAAATCTCACTGTCGAACTGAGATTTGTAGAGATGTTTTTAAAAGCTTCTCAACATTTGTCTCTATTGAAAGAAGGCTAAATCTCACTGTCGAACTGAGATTTGTAGAGATGTTTTTAAAAGCTTATCAACATTTGTCTCTATTGAAAGAAGGCTAAATCTCACTGTCGAACTGAGATTTGTAGAGGTGTTTTTAAAAGCTTATCAACATTTGTCTCTATTGAAAGAAGGCTAAATCTCACTGTCGAACTGAGATTTGTAGAGACGTTGTCATTTACAAGCTTAATAACATTTGTTTCTATAAAAGACAAGCTAAATCTCACTTTTCAACCGAGATTGATAAAGACATTATTTACAAGCTTATTAAAACTAGAGAAAAAAAACGCTTAATTTAACAGTTGAACTATTTATCTTTCTGCTTATATACTTCACTGATGGTTGAGTTGCAGTTTTGAAGTTCTGTGTATGTGGAGCTATCTCTTCATTACCATTACTCCCAGTTCCACTTTAACCTGGAGTGGTAATACCTCTTAGGGTCCCATTTATGGCTTTAATTGAGCTGTAGTTGTTGATGTTTGATAGGAATACTTGATGCTATATAACTGTGTGCAAAGATTTTTATGAAATAGGATGAGTTACTTGAAAACATATAATTGCACGAGACCGGACATTGGCACAATGGTTAGAGTGTTCGCCAATGGCCCGGGAGACCTGGGTTCAATCCACAGGTCGAGTCATACCAAAGACTTTAAAAATGGTACTTGATGCCTCCTTGCTTAACACTCAGCATTATAAGGTAGGGAAAAGTAGAGAAATTCAGGGAAAGGAGTTGAGCCCTCCCTACACATTGGTGTAGTAGCTATTGAAAAGGGAGCCTTCGGGTCAATCTCGACTAAGGTCGCCAACTTTACTTACTATATGGTTTAAAGCATTCCAATTTAAAACTCGTAACTGTGTGAAAACAAATCATTATGGACATCTAAAAATGCAAGTTAGAAAAATATAGTCATGATTATAATGAAACCCCTACAAATAAATCAAATTTCGACTTTAAATAACTCGTAATGAGTTGATATGCTGTGAAACAAATAAACCAAACCTTAGCCTCCCTTTGAGCCAAGAATTGGCTCTATAAAAGGTTGAACTGGGTCTCACAGTAGGTATATAATACTAATAAGTTTGTGTATATGATAATAATGTTTAAAGCGATAAACAAGAAAAACATTTCACTCGAGAAAACGTGGACGTGGCTAAGAAAGAGAAATCTTAAGAGAAGAACTGAATCTCTTCTGACAGTGTAATATAATGGCCGAGGGATTTCGTTTTATACCTTTGGGCTTAGTTAGGTTGAGAACCTTTCGGGTCAGTGCATGGGTTACTTAGGTGCAACATTGACGCAGGTGTTCGCGCGCGTGCGCGGAGCGGACGTGTCACTCAGAGATGTCACAATAGAAACCCGAGATGGGAAACGGGGCTAGGGAGTGCGAATGACGTCACGCATCAGAAGCGCCCGGAGAATTTTGGGAGATTTGAAAAAGTCAGTTAGTTGAGTTAGGCTCGGAAGAAGACGATTGACTTTCGGGGCTCGCAGAGGCCAGACGAATTTGCGTGCTACGGGTGCCTCACGAGATGGGGGCAGGTGAAAAAGCCAGAATAGAAAGAACGTGTATCTCTCTCCTTATGTCGAAGAACCTTTAAACTCAAAGGTTATAAAAAGTTTCGTACCTGAACTAAGAAATCGCAAGTGCTTTTCATGTTTTGAGATTTCTATGTTCTATGTATATATGTAACAGACATTCTCTGTACGTTTCGCATATCCGTATCATGGGTATGGTACACTCCGCTATGAGCAGGATGTGACACAGAGTCATTTTTTAAGCGGAGTATAACTGGTTTGGATTCAGAGTATTTTCTTTCATCGACACCGTTTACCATACCCAGGTTAAAGAGCCCAGTTTGCCCGACTAGATAGCGGGAAAAAAGTTGGATTCATACATTTCTCAAAAGTACTTGCCTGATGTGAAATGCAGATAGCCTCAACAAGGATTTGAACTCGGCTCACCGAATCCATTTTCTACGACGATGACCGTTACGCCACGAGTCCCTTTGAGGGATTAACGACATTGCCGCTTCAAGTACCGTATGCAATCTGTGACGGGAGTGGCACACTTAGCTTTCTTTGATAAATTCTGAATTAAGCATTGGTGAACCTGTTCAATACCTAGATGAGTGACCACTTAGATTTTACTGGCCCAGACCCACGTCGCTCATTACTTTTTATATGGCAAAGGATGACCATTGTTAGTGTTATTTGTAAAATTAACATGTGTTGTTCTACAGCTGGATTTCTATAGTACTCATCAACTAACCTTAATTTGACACAAAGCCAGAATAGCCCAGTTATCTGGGGTTGCAGAATACACCGATTGCATCTCTGTAGTGGGGTAAGACCCCCCCACTCCAACGAGTGTCCTAGATATGACATATAACCATCTAATGGCAAGGCTCCGGTAATGCCGGAGATTTGGGGAATGTTAAGTATTGCTATTCCTCTCAGGTCCACTCTGACCTAGAGTGGCAGCATCTGATAGGGTCCTATCTATGGGCCAAATAGAACAAACTGTGTGCAAACAAATGACTGATGTTAAATTGTTACTGTTATATAGCAAGACTTGAATCCATTTAACTGTATGCAAAAAAAAAAAGCTCAGGCTCGTTTAAGAATGTTATTTACAAAATGTGTTTACAAATCATATATATATATATATATATATATATATATATATATATATATAAGTAAAAGTAAAGTTGGCGACCGTAGTCGAGGGCGACCAGAAGGCTCCCTTTTCAATAGCTATTACACCGAGGTGTAGGGGAGGGCGCTACTCCTTTCCCTGGATTGCTCCAATTTACCCTTGATACGTACCTTATTTTGCTGAGTGTTAAGCAAGGAGGTATCAAGTACCATTTTTTAAGTCTTTGGTATGACGCGATCTGGGATAGAACACAGGTCTCCCGGACCATTGGTGAACACTCTAAGCACTCGGCCAATGTGCCGGTATGTATATATATTTAATATGTATGAAGAGGACCCAGTGAGAAACGAGCTCACTAACAATGTTCAGCTTCCTCTGACTTCCACAAACAGGGACAAGATAGAAAACGCACTCCAACGACAATACATTAATGTTTTTTTAGAGTAAACATGATCAACCTATTTCGAGAAGTGGGCCACATAAGGAGACATGGCTTAACATCATGCGGGTGACACTACTAAAAATCAAAGGTAATTCGGCTCACTGGTTTAGTGGGTAAAATGTTCGCCAATGGTGCGGGACACCTGGGTTCGCGTCATACCAAAGACTTAAAAATGGTACTTGATACCTCCTTGCTTAACACTCAGCAATATAAGGTACATACGAGGTTCCAGACTTTTTTTGTATGGGCACTTTTATTGATAGTACACACATGAAACTCTAGTCCCTTTCGAAGTAATCTCCTCCGGGTGCAATGCACTTGTTGTACCGTTCCAACAACTTCTAGAAGGCCCCATGGAAGTCCTCTTGTGTGAGCATGTCAGCCTCTTTCATCTCCTCAATTGTCTCATAACGACAGCCTCTGAGCTTAGAGAATAACCAAAAGTCACAGGGAGCAAAGTCTGGACTATAGGGAGGGTGAGGAAGTATCTTGATGCCCATCTGGGTCAAATAGTCTGAGACAAGGATGGAGTTGTGGACTGGTGCATTGTCCTGGTGGAAATGCCACTGACCCGATTTGTAGAGTGCTGGCCTCTTCCCAAGGAATCTTTTCCTGAACTCCCTTAAAACCTCAACATAGTAATCCTAACCCATTGGTTAATCAACTCCTCACTCCTCCCACACTCTCATCATCCCTCACAGACTCCCTGACTTCTTTGAATCTCTTATGCCACTAAAAAACTGATACTCGATGTATGCAAGATGGTCGAAAAGCAGTCTGAAGCATTCCATACGTTTCTGTGGCATTTTTTCCAAGTTTAAAACACAATTTTATTGCATATCGTTCTTCTAAAGTGTCAGATTGCATTTTTAAAATTCACCAGCTGTGACAATCGGGCTTTAGTAGGGTGTATTCCAATTGCTGCTGTAGCTGTTCATTTGAAGCTGAAATCATAAAAATTGATCAGTCATCTCATAATTTGTATATCAATAACATACTGAATTTTCATGAGTCCACGACAATTTCAAATGCACCCCCCTACTCTTCGGTGTAGTAGCTAATGAAAGGGAAGCCTTTCGGTCGCCTGCGACTACAGTCACCAACTTTACTTTTAGTTAATGTTGAAGTAACCTTAAGTATTCTTACTATAAAAGATTACACGCGTAAGCATTTGTCTTAGAAATAGGGGATAGTTATTTTTTTTCTCTCTTCAGTAAAAAGATATTTTCTATAAAGAAATTTAAGTCTTGGTATAATACTATCACCGATATAAATATGATTAACATACACTGCGATACATGACGGAGTATTTAAAAGAAAAATACTTGAGAAATTATAGTATTTAATATGAATATGATCCGTAGTTACGGTTTGATTCGGTTTCAAATCATATCAACCATTGTTGGTTATTTAATGTCAAATTTTGTTTATATATATGATTTGTATACGCAGTTTGTAAATAACATTCTTAAACGAGCCTGAGTTAAATGGATTCAAGTATTGCTATATCATCATCATCTTCATCATGTCGCACTATCAGCACGGATATCCCTGACCCTCTCTCGTCACCCTTCCCTGTCATTCATTGCTTCCGGCAGGTCCTCAGGGCTACACCCCGTATCGGCACAGAGCAGCTGTATGTAGGTTCGAGCTGGTCGTCCTAGCTTTGCTCGTCCATGTGAAGGGGTCCACAGGAATACATCACTTATGAGCTCGTCCCTCCTTCTCCAGCAGTGTCCCGCATGTCGTGATGAGTGGTAGGTGGCCGTACTGCTGCTGCTGCTTTGTAGGGTGCTTCCTCCAGGATTTATTCAATATTGCTCGAAGCATTCTTGTGTAACCCATAGATAGGACCTTATCAGGTGCTGCCGCTCCGGGAGAGAGTGAGCCTGGAAGCAATGGTAATGAAGGAGTACTCCACATTCCCTAAATCTCCAAGTGGTGTGATGGTTTAAGCGCTGGACTGCCGAATCGAAGTGAGCGATCTTAAACTCCAGTCGCGCTATTACGTTCACTTTCGGACAAATACCCTTTGGAAAGGTATAACCCCCCTTATCCTCTTAGCTTTGGGTTAAATAGTACCACTACTGTTCTTTTACATAATGGCTCTGGTATTTAATAACCAACAAAGGTTAGTATGCCACGAAAGAAAGAACTCAAACCCTCAAAGGCTGGAACCTCACTATTAAGCGGTTTAATGTCATAAGCAGGACACTCATAGTGGGGGGTGGTCTTACCCCTCTGCAGAGATGCAGTCGGTGTATTTTACAGCTCCAGCCGACGGGGCTAAATATGATCCGTGTATTAAAGAAAACAAGTCCTGGCGGTAAAACCCCACAAGGTACCAACTATACGGCCACCTGCCTCCTATCACGAAAACTATCCAAGTTAGACGAACCAGACATGCAGGACACTGCTGGAGAAGCAGGGACGAGCTCATAACTGATGTACTCCTATGGACTCCCACATTTAGCCGGGCAAAAGCAGGACGACCAGCTCGAACATACATTCAGCAGCTATGTGAGGATACGTGATGTAGCCCTGAAGACCTGCCAGAGGCGATGAAGGATAGGGAGAAGTGGCGAGAGAGGGTCAGGGATATCCGTGCTAGCGGCACGACATGATGATGATGATGATTAAAGAAAAAACTTAACATTTTCATAATCCTGGAATTAAAATTTCATTAAAACTATTTTCTTTCAATTACAGTTACGAATTGAACAATTTGACAATAAAATAATTTCATTCATCACAAGAAATTGAAAGATAAAATCAGTATATAAATATATGATATATATATATATATATATATATATATAATAAAGATATGCATAAGAATTGATTATTTTGGAATTTATTCATTTGACAATACGAACAAAGTCTTTGTGTGTGTGTGAGAGAGAGAGAGAAGGAGAGTGGGGGGAGGGAGAACAAACATGACCAAAACGAGACAAACAAATATTTAATAAACATTATTTTTCGCCTGAAACTTGTCGGTTCATTTTAAAAGCACCGCAGGTCGCATGAGGCCCATGACTACTCTGAAGCTAACAACCTTCCACGAGTACTCATTTACTAAGCTTGATTTGATACGAAGCCAGAAGTGTAACATACCGATACATGAATATGGGAAACGTACATAGAATGTTCATAACATATATACATAGAACATAGGAATCCCGAAACACGAAAAACACTTACGACTTCTTAGTTCAGGTACGAAACTTTTTATTACCTTTGAGTTTAAATGTTTTTCGACATAAGGAGAGAGAGGCACAATCTTTTTATCATATTTACCAACCCCTCCGCTCGGGCAGGATATGACACAAGAGCAATTTTTTAAGCGGAGTTTAACAGGTTTGAATTCAGAGTTCTCCTTCTCCTAGACTAGTTGCCTCACCAAGGCTGAAGAACCTAATCTGCCCTACTGTTTACCCATAGGTGGAGGGAGAATATTTGGATTCATACCTTTCCCAAGGGTATTAGTGCTATCTGAAATGCAATCAGTCAGGTCCAGGATTTGAACTCGTGTCGCCGTGTCCATATCCTGCGAAGATAACCATTACACCACGGGCACAATCTTTTTATGCTGGTTTTTCCATCTGCCCCCACCCCAACACGTGTGGCACCCGCCACAAGGCCACTGTGAGCTTGCGAAAGTCACCCTTCTTCGGACCGCATGACTCAACTAACTGACTTTCTTCAAAACCCCCCAAATTCTCCGCGCGCGCTTCTGATGCATGACGTCATTCACATCCCCAAATCACAATTTTCTATCTGGTATTTTTATTTTGACATCTGTGAATGACACATCCTCCCCGCGCGCACGTTAACACCTGCGCTCAAGTTTGCACCTAACTAACCCATGTGCTGAGCCGAAAGGTTCTCAGCCTAACTAAACCCAAAGACAAGATAT
>OY757943.1:17316118-17366118 GCA_963585895.1 Sepioteuthis lessoniana
CCCCGGAAGCAAACAAGAAAATTTACTATCGAAATGCATTGTTATCAAGAAAAAAGGAAAGAGAGGAAAATTTACTACAGAAAGCCTTGTAAATTAGAAAAATGAAATATTGCAAAATTTACTATGGAATGCCTTGTAAACAAGAAAAAGGGAAATATATCAAAATTTGTTATGTCATAGGATTCTGGTTTTAGTTCAAATCTGTCGGTAATCACAACGAAATTGAAAATGCTTTATCGTTGCTTACGGCGCATCGATTTGATTCAAATTGATGTGCCAGAAGCAAAGCTGAAGCATTTTCAAATCCGTTGTCATTTCGGCCTTCTAAAAATTGTCGATACCAAAGATAAAAATCAACGACTAAAGTTGCTTGATTCCTCACGCATGCGCGCGCAGACACACACTCACAATAAACTGTTTGATCCAAGCGTGAATGATGGCAAATACGGTCAAAGTGAGTCGGTGTCAACGTGAATTTGAGATAGGGTTTAGCTCATTCGCATGAGGGATCATATTCACATTCACCGAAGTAAACATGCAATTTGCCGTGGCTGAGGTCCAGCATTTGAGCCGGCAACCACTGCACCTCACAGAGGCTCAAATAGTCTGTGGTGTTTCGAGTCGTTATCAAAAAACTAAAAGAAAAAAAAAGAAAGAAAGAATTAAAAAAAAGAAGAAATCAATGAACTAGTTTGTTTAATAACGCTAAGTATATGTTTATGAACTTTTTTCTCGATAAAGCTGTGAAATTTTAGAAAGAAGGAAGAGAATTTTCGTTTTTATAAATCGATATTCACATTTACCGAAGTAAACATGCAATTTGCCGTGGTTGAGGTCCAGCATTTGAGCCGGCAACCACTGCACCTCACAGAGGCTCAAATAGTCCGTGGTGTTTCGAGTCGTTATCAAAAAACTAAAAGAAAAAAAAGAAAGAAAGAAAAAAAGAAGGAATCAATGAACTAGTTTGTTTAATAACGCTAAGTATATGTTTATGAACTTTTTTCTCGATAAAGCTGTGAAATTTTAGAAAGAAGGAAGAGAATTTTCGTTTTTATAAATCGATATTCCAAAACTTATTTCATGTATTCATCTAAGAACTATCTATAAATCTATAATTAATGACGACCATTGATACTGTGAAAAAATCGCAAGTAATATAATAATTCATGGCTAAGAAAGGGAAAGATTAAGAGAGAAACTGAATCTCTTCGAATAGCAGCACAAAATAACGCTATAAGATAAGACGCTACAAAATAGCAATGTTGGCGATAGAGACGAAATGATCAATCCTATAAGTGAACGTAGCAAATAAACTTAAAGAGTTTTAGACTAGACACAATTGGTTGGGGAAGGTGATCAGCTAAGAACTTTGCAAGAAATTTAAATTTGACCATACAAACAAGTGGTATATGTACATCTCAGAATCCGCCCTAAAGAATAAAACGCACAAACTTCTCTGGACTTTTGAGAATCAAACAAATATCGGCCAGACGACTACAGTGATAGTCAACACAAAAAAAGAAAAAGAGATCTTGTCGAATGGTAGACTTTGCTGTCTCGGCAGACAACAGAGTAAAAATCAAAAGAAAGCGAAAAGTGATATCAAATATCTAGACCTTGCTAGAGAATTAAAAAAAAACACCCTGAAACATGAAGGTGACGGTGATACCAATTATAATTAGTGCACTTGGAACAATCCCCGAAGGATTGATAAAGGGACTGGAAGACTTGGAAATAAGATGGCAAGTAGAGACCTCCCGAGAAGAGTTCAGGAAACTTGGGGAGGCTTGCTGCCTTTCAATCTCCAGTAAAAAAAACCCTCAGTTAACATTGGTGTGAAAAACTCTCAAAGAAGTTAAACAATAGTAAACGAAAACCAAACGAATAACCAACAAAGGTTAGTATGCCATTAAATAAAGAACCCAAACCCTCCAAGGCTGGAGCCTCACTATTAAGCGGTTTAATGTCATATCCAGGACGCTCGTTGTGAGAGGTGGTTTTACCCCTCTGCAGAGATGCAGTCGGTGTATTTTACAGCTCCAGCCGACGGGGCTTGATATGATCCGTGTATTAAAGAAAACAAGTTCTGGCGGCAACACCCCACAAGGCACCAACTATACGGCCACCTGCCTCCCATCACGAAAACTATTCAAGTCAGACGAACCAGACATGCAGGACATTGCTGGAGAAGCAAGGACGAGCTCATAAGTGGTGTACTTCTATGGACCCCCGGGCAAAAGCGGGACGACCAGCTCGAACATACTGGTGTGAAAAACTCTCAAAGAAGTAAAACAATAATAAACGAAAACCAACCGAAAAGAGGGAAAGTACTTGGACCTTGCTAGAGAACTGCAAAAGCTATGGAACATGAAGGAGACGGTGTTACCAATTAGAATTGTGAAAGTGATACAATACTGCCAAATTGTATATACACAAACTGGAATCTGTCCAAAAGAATGATAAACATAAAATTCTCTGGAATTTTGGGATACAAACGGATCCCGACTAGAAGACCAGACCTAGTGCATGTGTGTGAAATCTCAGCGTTCGTAAAGTAAACATTTTCGCTTAAGCTTTTCTATGATAACGTACAAGGCTCATTAAATAAGTTTCCAGACTTGTTTTTTTTTGTATGGTATGGGCACTTTTATTGATAGTATACACATGACACTCTAGTCCCTTCGAAGTAATCTCCTCCAGTTGCAATGCACTTGTTGTACCGTTCCAACAGCTTCTGGAAGACCCCATAGAAGTCCTCTTGTGTGAGCGTGTCAATGACCTTTGTCACAGCCTCTTTCATCTCCTCAATTGTCTCATGACGACAGCCTCTAAGTTTTTCCTTGAGCTTAGGGAATAAGCAAAAGTCACAGGGAGCAAGGTCTGGACTATAGGGAGGCTGAGGAACTGTCATGATGCCCATCTTGGTCAAATAGTCTGTGACAAGGATGGAGTTGTGGACTGGTGCATTGTCCTGGTGGAAATGCCACTGACCCGATTTCAAGAGTGCTGGCCTCTTCCTAAGGAATCTCTTCCTGAACTCCCTTAAAACCTCAACATAGTATTCCTTGTTGACTGTCTGTCCAGTGGGAACCCAGTACATGTAGATCATACCAGTGCTGTCAAAAAAAAAAAAAAAAGGGATCATCAAAAGTTTGTGGGTGGATTTGCTCTGTCTGGCCTTCTTGGGTCTAGGAGAGCCAGCATGCTTTCACTGGGAACTCTGTCTCTTGGTCTCTGGGTCATAGCAATAGATATCCAGCTTTCATCGCAGGTCACCAAAGCATCAAGAACTGTGGGAGCTGAATTGATCAGCTCGAACATCTCCCTGCTGTCATGACAACGTCTTCCTTTCTGATCTTCTCTGAGCGCTTTTGGGACAAACTTCACGCAAATCTTCCGTATGTTTAGTTCCTCGCGAATAATTGTATGTACAGTTCCCACACTGACATCAAACTGTGCACTTATTGTCTCTATAGACACACGACGGTCCTTATCCATGATATTCTTTATTTGGCCAATCAGCTCTGGTGTTCTGAAATCCTTACTCCTCCCACATCTCTTATCATCCCTCACAGACTCCCTGCCTTCCTTGAATCTCTTATGCCGCTCAAAAACTGATGCTCAATTCATGCAAGATGCTCCAAAAGCAGTCTGAAGCTTTCCATACGTTTCTGTGGCATTTTTTCCAAGTTTAAAACATACTTTTATCGCATATCGTTCTTCTAAAGTGTCCGATTGCATTTTTGAAATTCACCAGCTGTGACAATCAGGCTTTAGTAGGGTGTATTCCAATTGCTGCTGTAGCTGTTCATTTGAACCTGAAATCATAAAAATTGATCAGTCATCTCATAAGATGTATAGCACTAACATACTGAATTTAAAGTTTAAAACAGAATTTTATTGCATATCGTTCTTCTAAATTGTCCTCACGTCCAGGTTGCATTTTTGAAATTCACCAGCTGTGACAATCAGGTTTTAGTAGGGTGTATTCCAATTCCTTCTATAGCTGTTCATTTGAACCTGAAATCATAAAAATTGGTCAGTCATCTCATAAGATGTATAGCAATAAGTAAAGTAAAGTTGGCGACCATAGTCGAGGGTAACCCGAAGGCTCCCTTTTCGATAGCTACTACACCAAGGTGTAGGGGAGGGCGCTACTCCTTCCCTGAATATACTGAATTTTCAAGAGTCTACGATAATTTTAAATGCCTGTTCAAAAAAGGTCTGGAAACTTATTGAAGTCACCTCGTATTTCTAGTTTTAGTTGTCGATGAAAGGGAAATTGATGTTGGATCGATTCAGCGACCGGAAATCGAGTTATTGGTAGTTTTCAGAGAAATCCAGGCAGATAAATATTTCAGAACTTACACAAACTATTACATTTATCTCTCTAGACTTTCTTTCAAAATCAAATCAAGACCGAAATTGATAAGAAGTGCATTTATTTTGCGTTAAGAAAATAGTAATTAAATCCACTCCAAGTCTGGCAAGATTTCAAAAACTAGTTAGTTATATATTGTCTTTTACTATATTGTCATTTTAAAATGCATGAATGATTTTATTTTTTATTTGTAAAATCACTGCTGTATACTATCAGTACTTTAAATGCAAAGACAATTTACTGTAATTCACAGTAACAGTTGAACCTGGTTAAGAGAAACTAATACTATTGGACTTTATGAAAAATTGAAAATCTTAGCGTAAAATAGAATGTCTATAAGTATGCAAAGAACCATAAATAAGGACTCCAATGAAATTTAAATAGAAAGAAATAGTGGATTTAATATTGGCAGAAAAGGGAAGAAAGAAGGAAAAAATATTTTTGCGAAAGCCATGGGAAGCAGCATGATGGACGTTAACGCAAGCAGATATACCCTCTGACGGTTCAATGCCATGTCTAATCAGGCCCTGGGTATATGAAACCTACGGTTCAACGGCCAGGATCAAATAGTTCGATCTAAGAACCACTGCTGCTCATCTTTATGGGTGGCTTCTATAGATGAAAATAAAAAACAGCCATCGAAAGATTACTATGACCCACACTCAAACCAACTATCCGAACCATATCGCTCTTTGCGTAGGTAAAAAAATGATGCATCCTGCTGAGGTTGTAGCCCTGGCTCCAGTGTTCGAAAAATCAGCTACAGAGCTCAAACTAAATCAAACATTACTAAAATGCAAATGTACAATACAAATAGTGAAATTGAACGTTAGAACTTTAAGTAGAATAGGACAACTACCGGAGCTAACATCATCGGCGATAGTTCATAGCATAGACATAATATGCATACAAGAACACAGATACAGTCATAGCGAGGATATTAAATATCACGATACTGGCAATGGATGTATGCTAGCCACTGCATATGCATGGAAAAACTCTGTTAATGCCACGATAGGAGGTGTAGGTATGCTTATAGGACCACGGGCCCTAAAATCGCTAAATAGCATAGAGAAAGTACAACCGAAGATGATGGTAGCTATTTTTAATGTCAACCCCAGGGCAACAATCATCTCCTGCTACAGCCCTGCCAATATTAGTGAAGAAACTAAACTCATAGCCGTCTATAATGAGCCATACTCCCTCGTTCGTATCATACCGAAACGCAACGTTCTCGTTATTGGTGGAGACATGAATGCCCAAATTGGTCAAAACGTAAACCACAAATTCAGCTTACACAACTCGTCAAACAGAAACGAGGAACATCTAACAGATTTCACGTTAAAAAATAGATTAACATACCCTCATACAAAATTTCCGAAAAGGGAGGGAAAACTATGGAACTACACTTATGCAAATAATACTAAAGCACAGATAGACTACATTTTTATGAATAAAAAATGGAATAATAGCGCATTGAATTGTGAGGCATATTCCTCTTTCAAGAGTATGTGCTCCGATCACCGAATTGTCACAGCAAAATACGACTGAGCCTACGAAGGAATATGGCCCGAACAACCACTGTACACTATGACTAGTCCCTGCTCAACAACAGGGATATTAAAGATTAATATACGTTTACACTAAGAAACACATTCGATGCACTACAGGAGATATCAGAAACACCTTCTCTGAATGACGAATATGAGAATTTCGTCAATTTCCACTAAGAATCAGCCGCAAAATACCTACCAACTAAACAAAGATCTAAACCTAGAGTCCCATGAGAGACATTAGCGGTTAGAAAAAAGCATATAATCATGAAAACTGCTTCCAAATGCAATAGCAGGAATCCAACCGTAAATAGATTAACATGCCTCAATACAAAATTTTCGAAAAGAGAGGAAAAACTATGGGCCTATACCTACGCAAATAATACTAAAAACCGATAGACTACGTCTTTATAAATAAGAAATGGAATAATAGTGCATTGAAATGCGAGGCATATTCCTCTTTCGAGAGTGTGTCCTTCGATCACCGAATGGTCACGGCAAAGATACGACGGAGCCTACGAAGGAATAGGGCCCAAACAACAACCACTGTACACAATGACTGGTCCCTGCTTAAAACAGGGATATTAGAGATAAATATGCACTAACACTAAGAAACACATTCAATACACTACAGGAGAAAACAGAAACACATACTCCGAATGACGAATATGAGAATTTCGTCAATGCCCACTTTGAAGCGGCAGCAGAATGCATACCAACTAAACAAAGAGTCCCATGGGGGACATTAGCAGTTAGAAAAAAGTGTGCAGACGTGAAAACAGCTTCCAAATGCAATAGGAAGAACCCAACCAATACCAATGCCCTGAAACTTAAAAAGCACAAAATGAATTAGCTAACATATACCTAAAAGAACAAACAGAATACATACAAAATCAGATAGATAAGATTAGAGATTCGGTTGAAGATACACATTCTAGGATAGCATGGCCAACGGTAAACAAAGCGAGCTGAAGGAAGAGCACTGCCAAAGGTAAACTGAAAGCTACCAGTCAACAAGATCGAATACACCTGTGGAAACAACATTTCGAGAATTTACTCGGGAACCCTCTGAACCAATCACGAGAATTATAAGTAAGCAATTAGACATCAAACTAGGACCGTTTACTCAAGAAGAACTCGACTCGGTACTAATAAAAATTAAAAATAGAAAGGCAGCAGGGCTCGATGAAATACCCCCAGAAGTGTGGAAGACCAGAAAATTCGACGACATACTGCTCCGACACCGTAATGCCGTATATAATCAAAACACAATAGACAGATGGTCAAAGGATGCATCCTCCCTTTTCTTAAGAAGGGTGACCTTGAATTAGCCAAGAACTACCGACGTATAACCCTTACATTCATAGCGGCCAATATATACAATGCTCTACTATGCAACCGCATAGAACCCAAAATTGACAACATACTTAGGAAGAACCAAAATGGCTTTCGGAGAAATCGATCAACGACGTCACAAATTCTGACTATCCATCGAATTCTTGAAGTTGTACGTGCAAAAAAAACCCCTAGAGGCAACAATATTATTTGTCGACTTCGCCAAGGCGTTTGAATCCTTACACAGAGGGAAGATGGAGCAAATATTACTCGCCATAATGATCTATAGAAACATAAAAGTATAAGTCCGTTCCCTGGATGGAGACACAGACTACGTCGACATTGTAGCAGGTGTGCTGCAAGGACACTCATTAGCCCCTTACCACTTTATCATCTGTCTGGACTACGTGCTTAGAATGTCTATTGATAAAATGAAAGACACGATTTCAAGCTGACAAAGGAAAGAAGAAGAAGATACCTCGCACATACAATTACGGACGCGGATTACGCCGATGACATAGCGCTTGCTGGCAAATACACCCGCACCAGCCGAAAACCTGCTACATAGTCTGGAACGAGTAGCTGCTGGCATAGGCCTCCATGTCAACGCAGACAAGACAGAATACATGTGCTTTATTCAAACAGGCGACATCTCATCACTAAACAGTATTTCTCTGAAACTATTAGACAAGTTCACCTACCTAGGAATCAGTGTCTCATCAACCGAGACTGACATCAGCACACGACTAGCGAAGGCATGGACAGAGTCTATCTGTCTTATGAAAATCAGATCTGACCGATAAAATAAAATGCAGTTTTTTCTAAGCAGCGGTCGTGTCGATACTGCTGTATGGATACACTACATGGACGCTAACGAAACGTATGGAGAAAAAGCTTGACAGCAACTACACAAGAATGCTGCGAGCAATATTAAACAAGTCCTGGAGGCAACACCCCATAAAGCAGTAGCTGTACGGTCACCAATCTCCCATCACGAAAACTATCCGATTTAGACGAACCAGACATGCGGGACACTGCTGGAGAAATAGGGACGAACTCATAAGTGACATACTCCTGTGGACCCTTTCACATGTACGAGCAAAAGCAGGAAGAACAGCTCGAACCTACATACAACAGCTCTGTGTTGATACAGTATGTAGTCTTAAAGACCTACAAGTAGCGGTGGATGATAGAGAAGGGAGGAGGGAAAGATTTAGGGAGATCCGTGTTGCCCGCTGTATTATTGATGATGATGATGATGAAAAGGATTACAACGCGAAAGAAATCAGAATAAAAATAATTAAATAACGTTCGTTCATGCTTTGTTTTATTTATAAATAAATAAATACATGACTTAAAAGAAAAAATAGAGATAATGTCGATGTTTAATATTCCCGTATTTCCCTTTCATGTATGAAAAAGAAAAAATATGCAGAATTAAACGAATCTTTAAAAATTTTTTTTTTTCAACGGGACATTGGCCCAGCGGTTAGAGTGTTCGCCAATGGTCCGGAAGACCTGGGTTCAATCCCAGGTCGAGTCATACCAAAGACTTTAAAAATGGAACTTGATACCACCTTGCTTAACACTCAGCATTATAAGGTACGGTTCAAGGGTAAAGTGGAGCAATCCTGGGAATGGAGTAGCGCCCTCCCCTACACCTTGGTGTAGTAGCTATCGAAAAGGGAGCCTTCGGGTCACCCTCGACTATGGTCACTAACTTTTTACTTACAATTCTATTTTCTTAATAATTGCATAATTCTCTAAATAAATGTTTTCTTTAAATTATTATCAATTAATTGGCATTGGTCTCAATGAAATTTTTCTGTAAATAATAATCCCTTAATTTATATTATGAAGTGTTTTCTCTAATAAACAATTAATTAGTAATGACAATAATTAATTAATTTACAAGAAATATAACCTTGAACATTCTTCTTTGTAAGTTATTATATGGGATGTTATTCTATTTAATCGGAAAACGCCGAGGAGCCTTTTTGATATATATATATATGTATATATATATAGTTACAAAAATTATTTCGTGAGTCAGGAACTAAACCTACTACAGTTTCGCCTAAGTGGCTCATTAGGGTACCTAATCCTGAATCAGGATTAGGTACCCTGATGAGCCGCTTAGGCGAAACTGTAGTAGCTTAGTTCCTGACTCACGAAATAATTTTTGTAACTACTTTGCTCTACTTAGTATTGAGCACTTTTTGTACTTGTAGCTAAGCAGCAATTTACGGTTGTTTTTTCTTTTGACCAATCGATTGCGTATCTGTTGATTTTTTTTAATTGGTGTGACAAGGGGTTGGCCTTTTCTTTTTTTTCCAATATATATATATATATATATATATATATATATATATATATATATATATATATTCCCCGAGTCAGTGATTCGTTGTATATTTTTATCTTCGAATTACTGGTGTTTTTTTCCCTTACCGTAAGTGCTATTATTCAGTAAGTCATTTAATATATATATATATATACTCACACACACATATGTATCATTTTTGCAAACACTATATATATATATTGTGTTTGTTGGTTGGTTCGGTTTATGGCATATTAACCTTTGTAGGTTATTTAACGCCAAATTCCTTTTTATGCAAATAGTTCAATTTCAAAAAATTCAGCTGAGCATGAGTACACAGTTTAATTGTCAAACACATTTCTATTTCAAGCTATTCAGCTTATTCAAACAGTTCTAAATCAGCTAATTCAGTTTAGTATAAGAACAGATTTTGTTTACACACACTTAAATGTCAAAACAGTTCTATATTAAACAATTCAGTTTAGTGTTAGTAAAGTTTCAATATCAAAAACAGTCCCATTTCAAACAATTCAGTTTAGCCTAAGCACGCGGTTTAAATATAAGTACACAGTTTAGTTATAAAAAAAAATCTATTTCAAGCTATTCAGTTTAGTCAAAGAGTTCTAATTCAAACAATTCAGTTTAGCATAAGTATGCTGTTAATTCTATTTAACCCATAGATAGGGCCCAGTCAGCAGTCAGGTGCTACCATTCCGGGCCAGTGTGGACCTGGAAGCAATGGCAATAAAGGAGTACTCCGCATTCCCCAAAGCTCCAGCATTTCTGGAACCTTACCATCAGATTGTTAAATGTCATATCCAGGACACTCGTCGCGTGTTGGGGGCTTACTCCTCTGCAGAGAAGCAGTCGGTGTATTCTATAGCCCCAGGTGACTGGGCAATATCTCGTGTTCGCTAAAATACTGTACACTTTTCTTCTCATATTTTTTATATTTCAGATTTCATCCTAATGTGGTTTTAACAACTTAACGAGTATTTTCATCAAAGGTGCATTAAGTATAATAGTTAAAGTGCTAGATTGCAACCACGAAGTACTTAAAAGTGAGTTCAAACCCCAGTTATTCCATTACGTACACTTTCAGATTATTACCTTTGCAAAAGATACGAACGCCGTTATTACCCAAGCTATGGGTTAAATCACTACTGTTATTCCAAAATAAATAACCTCATTTGGTTGGTTGGGTTTTATGTCATATCAACCATTGTAGGTTATTTAATACCAGGTCCTTTTTGTACATATGTATTAAATATATATGATTTAGTTGGGTTTTATGGCATATCAACCATTGTAGTTTATTTAATGCCAAATCCTCCAATATATATATATATATATATATATATATATATATATATATATATATATATATAAGTAAATATGGATAAAATCCGACAGTATGAAGGTATCAGGAAAAAATATAATCCAAATAGGTGAATATATCATGATGTGAAGTCGACGTTAACGTTTCGGTTTTAATAACCATCATCAGGACTTGGATTATATTTTTTCCTGCTACCTTCATATATATATATATATATGTATATATATTGAATACATACGATTTGGTTTGGTTGGCCAAAACCCAATTACACATATATATTAAATATATATGATTTGTTTGGGTTTTACGGCATATCAACCATTGTAGGTTATTTAATGCCAAATCCTCTTTATACGTATCTTTCAAATCTGATAAACATTTTGTAGATAACATTTTTAAACGAGCCTGAGCTCATCATTTTTTTACACCGTTAAAGGGTTTCAAGCATTTCTAATAAGAATAATTTATTTGTTTGAACCAAGTTGAATAGTTTCAAGTATTGCTATATACCACAAACGATTTAATTAAACATTAGTCATTTGTTTGTCTGGTCAAACAGTTCTATTTCTTACAATGCAATTCATCGTAAGTCCTTTGTTTTCACACGGTTTAAATGTCAAACAGTTCTATTTGACGCATAAATAGGATCCTATTAGGTGTTACCACTTCGCTTCTGGGTGGACCTGGTAACAGTGGCAATGAAGAGGTTCTCCTTATTCCCAAAACTTCAGTGTTTGAGCTTTATTCGATAATTTAGTGTCATATCCAGGACACTGGTTGTGGAGGAATAATTACCCCACTGCAGATAGAATTATTCGTGTTGGATAACAATACTTGAAACCCTTTTACAGTGAGTAGACAAACGACTAATTTTTCAATAGAATTATTAGTATTGGATAACAATACTTGAAACCCTTTTACTGAGACCAAATAGAAATATCAGTATTAAATAGCAATAATTGAAACCATTTAACTGTGTGCAAATAGAAATATTAGTGTTAAATAGCAATGTTTGAAAGCATTACATTTTGTAATAAATACTTGGAACCATTCAACTGCGTGCAAACAAATGATTAATATTAAAAAGAATTATTAGTGTTGGATAACAATACTTGAAACCCTTTAAATGATCTCAAGCGTGCTAGAATAAATTTACCTGCTGACTATGAGCTTATAAATCCTATATATATATATATATATATACATGCGTGTGTTTAAACAGGATTTGGCATTAAATAACCTACAAAGGTTGATATGCAATGACTTTTTTTTTACTGACGAAGCATGATTACCTCTCTCTGGTTGTGTTAATCCGGAAAGCACAAGATTATCGTTATCCAATAATCCTCACGGCTTGCATAAAACTCACTTACATGATCTCAAAGTGGGAATGGAGATGCCCGTGGTGTAATGGTTATAGTCGTAGGAAATAGACACGACGACACGAGTTCAAATCCTGGACGAGACTAATTGCATTTCACATAGCACTAATGCCCTTGGGAAAGGTATGAATCCAATTATTCTCAACCCAGCTATGGGTAACTAGTAGGGCAGACTAGGTTCTTCAGCCTTGTTGAGGCAACTAGTCTAGGAGAGGGCAAACTCTGAATTAAAACCTGTTAAACTCCACTTAAAAATTGACTTTTTGTCATATCCTGCCCGAGCGGAGGGGGTGGTAAATATGAATTCAAAGTGGGAACGTGTTTTGTGATTTTTAGATGTGTAATTGTTTGACCTATTTTCTTTATGAGCACAATAAATATCGCGTGCTCTTGTTTATATATATATGTGTGTGTGTGTGTGTGTGTGTGTGTGTGTGCGCGCGCGCGCGTGTGTGTACGTTTACTAACCCTTTAGCATGGACAGTATGTGAAACAAGGTCAATTATTTTAAGCGGATTTTAACTGGTTTGAATTCAGAGTTTTCCTTCCCCTTAACTGGTTGCCAAACCAAGGCTAAATTACCAAGTCAGACCCATTAACTCATTGTTTAACGTCGCTCTCGACTACGGTCGCTAACCTTGAGGAAGAAGTTTCGCCCTTCCCTACACATCGGTGTAGTAGCTATTGAAAAGGGAGGCTTCGGGTCGCCCTCGACTACGGTCACCAACTTTACTTACTTATATAGGCGCCTTCCCAAATCCATTCTATGTAAAAGTCAAATGACTCTTACGAAGACTTGAACGGATTAAAAATAGAATAGAAAGACATAAAGTGTCTATCCTGTTTAAAGGAGAAAATTATATATATATATATATATATATATATATATATCACATGTTGATTAAACCAAAATTGACTTTTCATTAAATGAGAGGAAACGGAGAGTTTTATTTTGAGAATTTCTTTGCAATGGTAAATAATTATTCCAAGTCCTATTTTTCTACTGAGGTCGCACGGTGACCACCAGCCCACGATTCAAACCCTGCGACTGTCTCAGTCACGAAGCAAAGCACTTGTACACATATATCCCTATGCTTAATCAAACACTCATCTAAATTTCATGCGAATGTGTGCACAAAAATACGTGCTTATTAAAACAATAAATATCTGCGATTACACAATAATTAATTTGCATGTGCACACAATTACATCCGAAGCCGGCACGTTTATAAGTGTACTTTATCTATCTATCTGTCTATGTCGTTTGCGTACACACACGTTTCTCTCTGGGTTTAAATCAGTGATCATGAAGGACGCAAATTCACGGTTTATTGTTCTGAAAGAGATCTGATTACTGCCGATGCAATATGGCTTCTAGTTTTCAAACCAGGCTGGGTATAGAAATAACACTGACAATACCGGCTGACATAGATTCGTACGCTGTTTTTAAGGCAGGAAGGTGGACACTTCCAATGATGGTGTCAGGCCACCCACACAGTCCTTTTTTTGCGACGTCCTGACAAGAGGAGACAGTACCAACTCTGGTCGTTGGGTGGATAGAATCTTTTGTTTGTTAAAGAGTCAAATAGCGAGCGATAAAATGTCATAAAATTTAAAAGAACACGATTGCAAACAGATCTATAGAAGTGGAACGACCCTACAATAATGCAGATATGGCTATACGCAAAGGTAAATAAACATAATAGATTCAGCCGAGTCGGCTAGGGTTGTAGAATACATCGACTGCATCTCTGTTGAGGGGTAAGACCCCCTGCCAACGAGTGTCCTGATTATGACACATAGGATGAGACTCCAGTCTGAGAGCTTTGAGGAATGTGGAGTACACTTTCATTACTTTTGCTCCCAGGTTCCCTCTGGCTCATAGCAGTAACTCCTGATAGGGTTATATATATGGGCCAAATAGAACTGTTTGGCATTTAAAATAAGGGCAAATAGAGGACTTATGCTAGATAGAACTGTTTGATCATTTAACAGTGTGTAAACAAATGACTGATGTTTAATAGTGACTGTTAAATAGCAACACTTGAATCCATTTAACTGTGTGCCATAAAACCTGACCAAACCAAATCATATATATTTGATATATATGTATAAAGAGGATTTGCGTTAAATAACCTATAATGGTTGATATGCCATAAAACTCAACCCAACCAAATCATATATATTTAATATATATATATATATATATAAAGAGGATTTGGCATTAAATAACCAACAATGGTTGATATGCCATAAAACCTAACCTAACCAAATCATATATATTTAATATATATGTATAAAAAGGATTTGGCATTAAATAACTGACAATGGTTGATATGCTATAAAACCTAACCAAACCCAGTCATATATATTTAATATTTATGTATAAAGAGGATTTGGCATTAAATAACCTATAATGGTTGATATGCCATAAAGCCTAGCCAAACCAAATCATATATATTTAATATACATGTATAAAGAGGATTTGGCATTAAATATCCTACAATCATTGATATGCCATAAAGCCCAACCCAATCAAATCATATATATTTAATATATATGTATAATGAGGATTTTGGATTAAATAACTTACAACTTTTGTTATGCTATAAATCACAACCAAACCAAATTTAGGCATTAAATAACCCATAAGGAGTTTATATGCCATAAAACTCAACCCAACCATAATAGATTATACAGGGTGTTTCCAAATATAGTAACATTTCTGTGGGAGTTCCTTTATGATATAATTTTAAAGTTTCCATATGTTCACATACCCAGTCAACACTTTATTGGAATCTTCCCCAGGTTCTGCTTTTCTAATAAAGATCCTCACATAGAAATATCAACTTTTGTTTTATCACTTGTGGGAATTTCCAAGAATGTGTTGACAGGGAGAGTGAACATGTGGGAACTGTTTGAAATTATATCATAAATGTACACTCGTAAGGGTGTTAATATTAAAAAAAAATCCCCCACCCTCGTGAGTAGAACGATGAAGACGATTGCATTTCTCGTTATATTTTCCCAACGTTTCGGCTGATATGTCCTTCGGTATTCTTCAGGTACTTCATATCAAACTGGGGAGCCAACACAGAACGTTGAACTGAACCCTTTATTTAATCAATATGGGTGGATTGTTATAATTCCATTAACTGTGACCTCTGGTGGTGTAACAGTTAGCAAGCTAGACTAGCAAACCTACACGAGTGAGTTCGAGTCTCATTGGGCGCCCCATTCATTCGGCATTGTGCCACATCAAAGCAAAGAGCTTTGTAATAATGGAGGTGCCTGTGGTGTAATGGTTATCGTCGTAGGAAATGGACACGGCGACACGAGTTCAAATCCTGGACGAGACTGATTGATTGCATTTCACATAGCACTAGTACCCTTGGGAAAGGTATGAATCCAATTATTCTTCCTCCAGCTATGGGTAAATAGTAGGACAGACTGGGTTCTTCAGCTTTGGTGAGGCAACTAGTCTAGGAGAAGGAAAACTCTGAATTCAAACCTGTTAAACTCCGCTTAAAAATTGACCCTGTGTCATATTCTGCCCGAGCGGAAGGGTTGGTAAATAGGATTAACTGTGACCGGATACAAGTGTTAAGCTATCTTAAGCATTATTTGTCATCTTAGCTGTAGTTGGGATTGAACCTGCAACCCCCAGATGATTTCACTTAGAAGCACTTTTACCTGTCAAACGTCTTATTCATTACGCTGTGTATTCTGAATCTTTTCGGAGGGTAATGGTTTGTAAGCTACTCTGGAAAATCAATTAGTTGTGAGTTCGCTCTTCACTAGGTAATCCATATTTACAGTTTTAGGCTAAATCTAAGCTATATATTGTTTTGGGAACCTCATCATTGTGCAATCGCTGGCAATTTTGTCTCACAAATCAACCAATAAAGAGTTCGATTATCACTAGGTATCCCACATTTGTGATCTTGTACCAAAGATGTTGATTGATTAATTGATTGATTTTAACGGCATGTCAAACCGTCTTAGGTAATTTTATGCCTAGCGGTCTGGGAATCGCCTTCGTTGTACGTTCATATTTACGCTGGGGTCCTATCGAACACGAATGATTTTTAGACAAATATATTTGACCTCGTAATATGATATAAGTAGCCCTACCGAGTACAAGTGTGTGTATTTGTGTGTGTGTGTGTGTGTGTTTGTGTTTGTGTGTGTGTGTGTCAGAGAATAGTTTAAGAATATTATTTTCAAACGAATTGTTACAGCTCATTTGTTTGTACACAGTTAAATGGTTTCAAGTTGGGACATTTAACAATTATAATTCTTTATAATATTAACCATTTGTCTGCACATAGTTAAATGGTTTCAAGTATTTTTATTCAACATTAAAAATTCTATTCATCTAGTATTCCTATCTAATACGAACAATTTGCTCACTGCTGTATGGTTTCAACTAACAACTTATAATTATGATTCTTTGGTAAACGATTGAACAGTTCTATTTGACTCATAAATGGGACCCTAACAGGTAATACCACTCCGAACCACCGACACTCGAACTGAACTCTGCCCAATAGAACATACGACCAATATGCAAGTCCGTGTCTGAGTAACTGCTCAGCCACTAGGATCCCGTCTTTCGGATCACCACCCACAGGTAACAGGTGGCCTCGTTGAGAAGAGGGAGCTTACCCCTCTGCATAGGCGCATTCGAAGTTTTCTAAAGCCCCAGTAATTGAGTGGACTGGATAGAGATTTAGTTTATTTGTTTAACAGCATATGGGTTGATGCATTTATAATTTTTTAATTGCGATTATATTAATATTTTCAATTTTTATCACTTAGCGTATTCCGACTCTCCACTGCAGGACAATTCAGATTGAATTTTTATGTAATATAGCCATAATCTACGAATATGTGAAATATACATAATGCATATATACGGATGTGTTAAACGTTCGGATCTGTATAATGTTCATACGCATAGGAATCCGAAAAACACTCGAAACACTGACGACTTTCTTAGTTCAGGTACGAAACTTTTATTACTTTCTTGACTTTTAGGTTTTCAACATGAGGAGAGAGAGAGACACACAATTTTTACTATGCTGACTGTTCCATCCGACCCGACAACGCGCGGCGCACCCCACCTAGACGCAAATGGACTCGTCTAGGTTGAAATCTCAACTAATTGCTTTCTTCAAAATACCCAAGAATCCCAGCCCATCACTTCCGGGTATGACGTCATTCACACTCCCAGTCTCATTTACTATCCGGGGTTTTTATTATGACATCTGTGATTGTCACATCCTCCCTGCGCGAGCGTGAACAACTGCGCTCAATGTGTGCACCTACCCGTGCACTAAGCCGAAAAGTTCTAAGCCTAACAAAACCGAAAGATAAGATATAACCAACGAAAAATGATAATATAAAAAAATCCTTCCGCAATTATATAACATTTGGTACTTATAAACTTAATGTTTCCACCAACTTCTAAGATACTACTTACCACTATGTGTGATTTTAAAAATCTGTATCAGCCGAGTCCCGTCGTGTGTATATATATATATATATATATATATATATATATACGCACTGAAGTATGAGTTCCCAGGAGGATTCTTATATAAATTTGTGAAAAATGACAAGCCTTATAAAAAGAAATAACATTACAAATTCAAAGAAAAGGTTGAAAAAAGAAAGAAAAAACAAACAAAAAAAAAACAAAAAACAAACACACTGTACTTATATGTTAGGTCGTTGGAATAAAAGGCCTTAAAAATAAATGTGTTTTATTTTTTGCCATATTTTTGAGGAAAATTTTTCTCTCCGCTAGCTGATGATAATAAAAATAAAATTGGAGTGATGGCATCAACAGAAAGTAAGTTCGAGTTAAGTTGTTGAATTTGTAGTTTTAAATAATAGCATTTAATTTGTTGATATGTATCCATTTCTATCTGATTTATACTTCAAACGATGCAGCATCTCATTTTGTCATATATATATATAAAGTAAAGTTAGCGACCATAGTCGAGGGTGACCCGAAGGTTCCCTTTTCGATAGCTACTACACCAAGGTGTAGGGGAGGGCGCTACTCCATTCCCTGGATTGCTCCACTTTACCCTTGAACCGTACCTTATAATGCTGAGTGTTAAGCAAGGTGGTATCAAGTTCCATTTTTAAAGTCTTCGGTATGACTCGACCTGGGATTTAACCCAGGTCTCCCGGGCCATTGGCGAACACTCTAACCGCTGGGCCAATGTCCCGGTAAATATAAGATATAACCAATATATATATATTATATATATATATAAGTTAGGATAGCATAGATACAGAAGTAGTAAATCCAAGTTTCTCACCTTTGTATTCATCAGGTCAAATTTAAAAATATATACGGTCTCTATCAATGATATGAAGAACCCTTTATTAACTATATGTATATTGTCATCCACAGACAGACTGTTTCGTTGTATCACAACTCTTCAGTCTGGCTAGACACGTAGGACGCTTGAAACTGGGATCGAAACCCACCCGAGTTTACGTTAGACGTAGAATCAGATCGCTCGGCCAACAAGCGTACCACGTCAGCAATGGAATTATAAGGTATTAAGTAGCAGCATTCATTTGTTTACATTTTATACTTTACCAGATAGCACTGTTACATTATCTGGAACGAGCTGCTGCTGGCATAGGTCTCCATGGGAACGCACACAAGACGGAATACATGTACTTTTTTCATATTTACCCAACCCCTCCGCTCGGGCAGGATATGACACAAGGTCAATTTTTAAGCGGAGTTTAACAGGTTTGAATTCAGAGTTTTCCTTCTCTTAGACTAGTTGCCTCACCAAGGCTGAAGAACCTAGTCTGCCCTACTATTTACCCATAGAGGCAGAATAATTGGATTCTTACCTTTCACAAGGGTATTAGTGCTATGTGAAATGCAATCAATCAGGTCCAGGATTTGAACTCGTGTCGCCGTGTCCATATGCTGCGACGATAACCATTACACCACAGGCACCTTCAAATGTACTTTAATTAAACAGGCGACAGATCAACACTAAACGGAAGTTCTTTGAAACTAGTAGACAAATTCACCTACCTAGGAAGCAGTGCCTTATCAACCAAAATTGACATCAACACGCGACTAGCAAAGTCAGAGAAAGCTTTCGATAGCCTATCGGTCATATGGAAGTCAGACCTGACCGATAAAATAAAACGCAGTTTTTTCCAAGCTGCGGTCGTGTCGATACTGCTGTATGGATGCACTACATGGACGCTAACTAAACATATGGAGAAAAAGCTTGACGGCAACCACACAAGGATGCTGCGAGTAATATTGAACAATCCTGGAAGCTGCACCTCACAAAGCAGCAGCCACTTACCACACACTACGAAAGCTAAACAAGTTAGACGAACCAGACATGTGGGACACTGTTGGAAGAGTAGGGACGAACTCATAAGCGACATACTGCTGTGGATGCCTTCACATGGACGAGCAAAAGCAGGAAGACCAGCTAGAAACAACGTACAACTGCTTTGTGCTGATACAGGATGTAGCCTTGAAGACCCACCGGGAGCGATGGACGATAGAGACAGGTGGCGTGAAGGGGTCAGGGAAATCCGCGCTGGTTTTTCCCGTGTATCGCACACTGTATTTGGATTATTCTTTTTAAGTATATTCACAGACTTAAATGATATATATATATATATATATATATATATATATGTGTGTGTGTGTATGTATGTTTGTGTGGTGTGGTTTGGTTTCTTTGTCTAATCTCGAAGCCATCCTTGTAGAACAAAGGATAATATTATTTAGCCCATAGCGTAGATACAGAGTCAACGGTACTTGCCAAGTGTCAGTTTATTGTCGATGTGTTTATTAGATGAATTTAAATATATATCATTCGCCTAGTGGTTAGAGTGTTCGCCAATGATCCGGGAGACCTGGGTTCAATCCCTGGTCGCATCATACCAAAGACTTTAAAAATGGTACTTGATACCTCCTTGCTTAATAGTCAGCGATATAAGGTATATATCAAGGGTAAAGTGGAGCAATCCAGAGAAAGGAGTAGCGCCCTCTCCTACACCTTAGTGTAATAGCAATTGTAAAGGGAGCCTTCAGGTCGCTCTCGACTATGGTCGCCAACAATAACATATATATATATATATAACATCATCATGTCATGGCGTTAGCACAAATATCCCAGACCCTCTCTCGCTACTTCTCCCAATCGTTCCTCGCCTCTGGCAGGTCTTCAGAGCTCTCTCCCGTATCCTCACATAGGTGCGGAATGTATGTTCGAGCTGGTCGTCCTGCTTATGCCCGGCCATATGCGGGGGTCCATAGGAGTAAATCACTTATGAGCTCGTCCTTGCTTCTCCAGCAGTGTCCTGCATGTCTGGTTCGTCTAAATTGGATAGGTTTCGTGATGGGAGGCAAGTGGCCATATAGTTGGTGCCTTGTGGGGCGTTGCCGCCAGGACTTGTTCAGTATTGCTCGCAACATTCTTGTGTAATTGCCGTCTAGTTTCTTCTCCATCCGTTTCGTTAGCGTCCAAGTAGTGCATCAATACAGCAATATTGACACGACCGCTGCCTGGAAGAAACTGCGTTTCATTTAATCGGTCAGGTCTGATTTCCATATGATCGATAGCCTATCGTTAGCTGTCCATGCCTTCGTTAGCCGCGTGTCGATGTCTTTTTCGGTTGATGAGACACTGCTTCCTGCGTGATAAATAACGAGTAGAACAAAAAATAACGAGGCTATAAGTTTTCTGCTATGGGACTCGACGAGATGCGTTGTCTATAAGTTGCCTATCTATAATCTTGAATCAATCATTCAACGCACACAGTGACAGATTGACTGACTAGTTTTAATGGCATGTCAATCCGTCTGGGTATATTATATGCCTGGTGGTTAGGGAATCCCGTTCGTTATACGTTTATATTTACATTGTTTTTGTAGTTGTTTCTTAAAAGTGTTTTGTTTACGATTTCTAATATCATATATTCCAATCTAAAACAAATATATGGTTTCAAGTATTTCTATCTAATATTAATAATTTCTATACAGTTATATGGTTTCAGGTTACTATATCGATTTAATCATAAGCATTTCTTTGCACACACTTATATTGTCTTTAGTAAACAATTATAGCTTCAAGTATTTATTAATATTATTATTTACTCATTAGAGTTTTTCACATCAGTTTTAGCTGGTGGTCTTTCACTGGAGTTTGAGTTACAGCAAGTTTACTCAAGTCTCCAGGACTCTTCTCAGTATTCTGGCCGTTCTCAATAATGCAGTTGTTTGGGTGGTCTCCACCCGTCCTCCAACTTCCAAGTCCTCCAATCTCTTTAATAATCCTTTAGTTACTGTACTAAAAGCACCAATCACAACTGGTATAATTGACACCTACATGTTCCATAGTTTTTTCCATTCCCTTCCTTCTTTTCAGATTCTTTTAGTTTTATTCTGTGGTCAGCTGGGACAGCAAAGTCCACAATTTTGCAAATTCTTTTTTTGTTGTTATTTATTATAAGGTCTGGTATTCTGGCCGAGATTAGGTGATCCGTCTGTATGTCAAAGTCCCATAGGAGTTTATATGTATCATTTTCTAGTACAGTTGCTGGGTTGTGCAAATACCATTTTTTCGTATGGTCAAACTTAAATTTCTTGCAAATCTCCCTGCGGATCACGTTGCCCACCCAGTCGTGTCTAGTTTTATACTCCTTCTGTGCTAATTTGCTGCATTCGCTTATTATGTGATTGATGGTTTCATCTCTGTCACCACATTATTATTATTATTATTATTATTATTATTATTATTATTATTATTATTATTAATTTATACAATTTACTCGTAGTTGTATGGCCTCAATTATTCCTATCTAATACAAATAATTTTTTCAGCCCAGTTGGCTAGGACTGTAGATTACGCTAACTGCGTCTCTGAACAGAAGTAAAACCCTCTACTAACGAGTGTTCTGTATATGACGCTAAAAATCTGATGGTGAAGCTCCTGCAATGCTGGGGAACGCAGAGTACCCTTTCATTGCCATCGCTCCCAGTTCCACTCTGGCTCGGAGTGGTAGCAACTGATAATATCCTATCTATGTGTTGAATAGAACTATTTGACATTTAAACTGAGTTCAAATAAATGACTTATGCAAAATTGAACTGTCAGAAATAGAACTGTTTTGGCATTTAGACTACACACTTATGCTAAACTGAATTGTTTGAAATGGAATTTTTTGTATGCTAAAGTGAATTATTTGAAATGGAACTGTTTATGACATTGAAACTATAGTTACGCTAAACTGAATTGTTTTGACATTTAACTATGTATCAACAAAAACTATACTTATACTAAATTGAATTGTTTGAATTAGAATTGTTTGACAAAACTAAATAGCTTGAAATGGAAATATTTTTGACAAACCGTACTTATGCTATACCGAATCGTTTAAAATGGAATAGTTTAAGTGTTTAAAATTGATTTGGTATTAAATAACCTACTGAGGTTGATATGCTATAAACCCCAAACAAACAAGAACTGTTTGATCATTTAACTGGGTGCAAACAAATGACTGATGTTTAATTGTATTGTTAGTGATACATCGCCATACTTGGAACCATTTAACTGTATGTAAACGAATGAGTAATGTTGAATAGAATAATTTGTGTTAAAGAGCAATACTTATAACCATCTCAAGATGTTAAAAGAAATTATTAATATTGAAGAAAATAAGTGTTAAATAACAATAATTGAAACTGTTTAACTGTGTAGAAACAATAGCGGTTCGAATGTGTAAACAAATTAGCTCTAACTCATTTTAGAATAAAATTACCGACAGAATATATACCAACCAAACTGAGAGCCAAACAGAGTTCCATGGGAGACACAAGAAAAACGAGATAACGTGAAAAAAGTGCACTTATGTAATAAAAGAAAAACAACAAATGCTAACGCGCGGAAACTTAAGGCACAAACGCGAAGAACTCATTTAAGGTCAGATCGATAAAATAAGAAAATCGGAAAAAGATAGACAATCACGAATAACATGGCAGATAGTAAATGAAGTGAGCAAAAGGAAGAGCAAAACTAAAAGCTGCCAGCAAAGAAGAACGAATAGAAGTGTGGAAAGTACATATCAAGAATTTCCTGGGTAATTCCCCTAAAGTAAAAAATAAACCTATCAGAAAAATTATCAATAGCCGACTAAACATCAAACTTGGACAATTTTACTCAAGAAGAACTCAACGAAGTGCTTAGAAAAATTAAAAACAGAAAAACAGCAGGCCTCGACGAAATACGTCCAGAAGTACGGAGGAAAAAAAATTGATAACTTACTACTTAATCGCTCATTGGCCTAGTGGGTAGAGTGTTCGCCAATGGTCTGGGAGATCTGGGTTTAATCCTAGGTCGCTTCATACCAAAGATTTAAAGATGGTACTTGATATCTCTTTGCTTAACACTCAGCAATATAAGGTACGTATCAAGGGTAAAGTGGAGTAATCCAGGGAAAAGAGTAGCGCCCTCCCCGACACCTCGGCGTAGTAGCTATTGAAAAGGGAGCCTTCTGGTCGCCCTCGACTATGGTCGCAAACTTTTACTACTTCTACTATAAACAGAATACAATGGAAGGATGGACAAAAGGCTGCATCCTCCTTTCCCTAAGAAATGTGACATCAGAATCACCAAGAACTATAGTACTGCTCGCAGTCACATCGAACCAGAAATTAAGAAAGTTCTTACAAAAAATAAGGGATTGTTTTCGGAGAAAACGACCCACCACCTCACCGGATGGTGACACGGACTTCCTCAACATTGTTGTTGGAGATACATTAACACCTTATGTGTTTATAATCTGCTTCGACTACGTAGTTCGAACGTCGATTTATCAAATAAAAGAAAATGGCTATATGCTAAAAAGGTAAGAAACAGATGATATTCCGCAGAAACTATAACGGACGAAGACTATGTAGATGATCTAGCGCTTCTTGCAAACACACCTGCCCAAGCCGAATCCCTGCTGCATTGTCTGGAGCAGCTAGCAGAAGAGATTGGTCTCTACAGGGACGTAAACAAGCAGAGTACTTGTTTTTTAATCAAGAAGGAGCCATCTCCACTCTAAATTGCGGTCCTCTGAAATTAGATAATTTCACGTTCCTCGACAGAAGCGTCTCATCTCCTGAAAGGGATACCAATATTCGTCTAGCGAAAACGTGGATTGCTATCGATTGGCTGTCGATCATATGTAAGTCTGATTTATCCGATAAAATAAAACGAGATGTCTTCCGAGCAGCGGTGGTGTCAGTACTACTGTATGGATGCACCACATGGACGCTGACAAAACGCCGAGAGAAAAAAGCTACATGGAAACTGCACAAGAATGTTACTAGTTAAATTGAACAAATCCTGGAAGTAACATCCCAAGAAACAACAGGTGTACGGCCACCTACCACCCATCACTAAAACCATCCAAGTAAGACGAGCAAAACATGTAGAATATTGCTGGAGAAACAAGGACGAGCACATAAATGATGTTCTATGGATCCCGACCCATGGACGTGCCAGTGTTGGTCGATTAACAAGAATTACCTACAACGGGATGCAGTTTAAAGGACTTGCCGGGAGCGAGGGACGATAAAGACGGATGAAGAGAGAGAGAGAGAGAGAGAGAGAGAGAGAGAGTCAGGGTAATCCGTGCTTGACTTGATATATATATACACACATACAGGGCGATTGAAAAGTAACCCCCTATTTTATAATTCTTATATATTTTTAACTTCTATCTTTACTAGAAATAGACTATAAGAATTTAAAAATGGAAACCTTTAATTCACCCAGTATATATATATATATATATATATATTGATTCGGTTCTTTTATCGACTCTACGTACATATTGGGCCTTTTTTCAATATTCGTTCTGTTAGATTTTTATATTTTTTATGAAAAAAGCACAAGGTCTTCAGAGACTGATTTTTATTTATAGTTTGAATTATTTAGCAATGTTAGTCGTTTCGGTTTTTGAATATAAAAGCATTAAACTCTCATCAAATCTATCCATGAGCAGAAAGCTTAACGGAGAAAGGGTGCAAATGTCTATTTGTCGACACGGGAAAGCAAATGTTTTCACTCTCAACTGTTCATGTCAACAACTAAGAATAAAATAAACAAGTTTAAATTGATTCAACAAGCATGGAAATTACTTCATTTTATTTGCATTGTCATACAGATTGTAAATAGCTCTAATGAAAAGCTGTTGTCGTCTGCTCGAAGCTCAACAGTTCTACACAACCAAATTTATCAAAAATAACCTTCTCCCTGCACATGCACACACAGGTTTTTTATTTCACTATTTCACTATTTTTTAAAATATAAAATGCAATTATGTAAATAAACTCATGAATAAACGAATGCAGCAAATTAGCAGAGAAGGAGTACAAGGCGAGACACGACTGGGTCGGCAAGGTAATCCACTGGGAAATGTGCAGGAAATTTCTATTCGACCATACAAGACGAACGATTCTGATACCTATCCTGATTGCTCCTACTTCACACAAGCGTCCGTCGAGAAAATAAATATATATTTTTATGTATATTACGTGTTGTCGTTATTTGGCCAGAGCGAAACGTAACATAGCCACGGTGAAGATTTGTGACACAGTCTGTCTGTAGATAGCAATATATATATATATATATATATATATATATATATATATAAGGAAAAGGATTTATTTTATGTACTAACAAAATGAGAAAAACGTCCAATGTTCAAAGGCAGCCATTTGAATTTTTTAAGCGACGAGAAAATCTCCAATTTCTTATCTAAAAAGGTTGCGCTTGGGATTTATGGTTATCGTCGTATAAAATGAAATCAGCAACCTGAGTTCAAATCCAGGACAAGACAGTTTTTTTTATTGTTACTTAGAATATCTGTACAATAGACCTCATCTTTACTGACCATACTCACAACATTTCAGCCGATATGTCCTTCAGACTTCTTCAGGTGTTTCACATCGAATTCGGAAGCCGATAAGAACACATGGTGCAGAGGATAAGGTGTTTGGCTGGAAAGCGTTTCTAAGGAAAATAATCTGGAGGTTGCAGGTTCAATCCCAACTACAGGTGAGAATAACAGGGAATACAAGGTCATGGTTAACAGAATTGGAACAGTCTACCCCCGTGGATCAAATAAAGGGTTCAGTTCGAGATACTGGTGTGGACTCCCGTGTTCGACATAAAACACCTGAAAAAGGCCGAAGGACATATCGGCTGAAACGTTGTGACTATATCAATAAAGACGACGTCAATCGTCCGAATATCCTTATAATTATCACGTTTCTTCTAAGAAATTTAGACAAATAAAACTACTTTTGTTTTACATCGCGGTAATGCACTGGCCATTGGCAGACACTATTTGTGTGTGTGTATGAGTATACAAGATTTGGTATTAAATAGCTCACAAATGTTGATATACCATAAAACACAACTAAATGAATCAGCTGGTAGGATTTGGCACACCGTCATTCTAATGTGGGGAGCCATGCATGAATCGAGGCTTAAAATGCTCGATACTATCGGCATTTCCCTATTGGGGTGCCTCAGGCGCCAAGCAATGAATTCAGCCTTGCAAAGCAGATATTGCGAGGGGTCACGGCCCCCTAGGACCAGGTGGGTGTGACGAAACGCTCTATATCACCCAACCGGGGCGTGCTCGTGAGGTCGCAAATTGTATTCGTTTGAAAGTGGAAACGGAAGCACGCCGATTAAGTTGGATTCCACTTAAAAGGTAATCGTGAGGAAATTGATTGAATTGACATGACCTTGGTAGGGTCGCTTCGAGGAAGCAAACGACAGAGAACTTGGGAAATATCAAGAAGTGTTGTATGCTGTTAATTTGCAGAAAGAACATTATGTAAAATCTTGTCGGTGCTTGTTGAGAATTGGCGTCTGCTCAGGAACGCGAAAAAAAGTATACCACCCGATATGACGTCACGCAGCGTCATGAACAATATGGAAACCGGGTTTCGGACTTTAAATGAAATCATTGAAAAGAAACTCCCAGAGAAATTCCTTGTATATTTTTTGGATTTGATTACATATATATATATATATATATATATATATATATATATATATATATATATATATATATATATATCCTTGGGAAAGGTATGAATCTTATTATTGTCCCTCCAGCTATGGGTAAATACTAGGTCAGACTAGGTTCTTCAGCTTTGGTGAGGCAACTAGTCTAGGAGAAGGAAATCTCTGAATTCAAACCTCTTAAACTCCGCTTAAAAATTGACCTTGTGTCATATCCTGCCCGACCGGATGGGTTGGTCAATATATATGTATATATATATATATATATATATATATATATATATATATATATATATATCCTTTTAGATCTACCAATGTTATGATATACCAATCTAACTAGTGTATTGCTATGAATTTATTGATTCAGTGTTAATCTCACTTAACTTTGCTGGTGAGAACCTTTCTCCCCAGGATCTCAATAAAAATTGATTTATCTAGCAAATATAAGCATATGTATTCATGCCTATATATTGAAAACGTGTCGACGCTTGTAACTGTGTATAGCGCATGCGTGTGGCCACAACTGTTTGGTATTTTGCGTATCCGCTCATCACGAAATAATGTTAGACTGTTGCTCTTGGCATGATGCTTTCGTTTTATTCAAATGTCGAGTGAAAATAATTTCCAGTAATGGTTGCAAAACCTTTTAAGCCAATCAAAGCACAGCTAACATGATACAGTTCAAGGATAGCCTTCGTTGCCAATCAAAGCATAGCTTACATGTTACTGCGAAAATATAACGTTTTACGTATAGTTATTGCTGAAGTGAAGCAACCTATAGCGATTTATAGCCAATCGGAGCAGATCTTACATGAAATAAGGTAAGGATAATTCTTATAACTATCAAAGAATACCTTACATTACACAAGGTAGGCTTCACCTTGGCTATAAATAGAAATATTTTTAATACAGTTTCTCGTCTGGTTGCTTTGGTTTGGTTTTATGACATATCAACTGTTGTAGGTTATTTAATGCCAAAACCTGTTTATACATATATATCAAATATATATGATTTGTAAACACATTTTTTTGACATTTTTAAACGAGTCTAAGCTCATTTTTTGCACACAGTTAAGTGGTTTCAGATATTTCTATCTAAGACGAATAATTCTATTTAATATTAATGAATTGTAACATAGAGTTAAATGGTTTCAAGTATTTCTATCTATCATAAACAATTCAAGTAAACTTCAGTTATTTGCTTAGACAGTTAAATGATGAAACAGTTCGATTTCTAATAATTCAATTTAGCAGAAGTTATTTGTTTTCAGACAGTTTAAATGTCAAACAGTTCTATTTGACATATAGATAGGACCCTATCGGGTGCTACCACTCCGAGCCAGAGTGGACCTGAGAGCAAAAGTAATGAAGGAGTACTCGACACTCCCCAAAGCTCCAACATTACTTGAGCCTCACCATCAGAATTTTTATTTTTTAGAGAATAAGTACATTGACACATTTGTCCTGAAAGAGGGAATTTTAGGCATGCCTTGTTGTCTGGAACATACTGGAGTCCACTTTCAACTTCTAAAAAAAGTGAAAGAAAATGAGAATGACCTGACAGTATTGTGGCTGGACTTTGCTAATACTCAGGGTTCCATACCGTATAAGATAGTGGGGTGAGGCCCTAAAGAGTTACCATGTTCAACCATCAGTAAGTGATCTCATAACATTATTATACAAAATTCCTGGTGAGAATATTGTCAAAGACGATATTTGTCTCTGCCTCACACCAGACAGGACTTGACACAAGGTCAATGACCCGAAGGTCGATTATCGTGGGGATTTAGAGGAGGGGAAGGTCGGGCACGAGCCGAGGCTTAAACCCCACTGGACTGTGCTGGTCATAGACCCACTTAGTGCAATGTGGGCCTGATGAGCCTAGCTGGACATGGACCCAAATCTGGATCCAGGCACGCATGCCTGATTATTGCTTGAACTGGACAACGAGGCCCAGTGCTATATTTGCTGGTCAATGGCCGTTGCCAGCCAACCCAGCCAAAAGGCCGTGGGGAGTGCAAGACAACATCAGAATGGCATACCCCTGAGAAAGGCATAATCACCAGGTGCACAATGTCCGCTGTCCTGTTTTCACTAACCATGAACATGCTGGTGAAGGCAGCCGAGGTCGAATGCAGAAGTGCTCTCTCTAAGTCTGGAGACTTTCATCCCCCAATAAGAGCCTATATAGATAATTTGAGAGTAACAACAACATCAATTACGGGAGGCAGGTGGCTTCTGAAAAGCGCAAAGGAAAACATCACATTGACTAGAATGAAATTCAAACCTACAAAAGTCCGTCCAGGTCCCTAGTCTTAAGAAAAGGCGAATTAAAGGAAAAGAAGGAAATACCATGAACAGGTCGAACAATGTCGGCGGGACTCATGGAAAATTGATTATGATCAAATAGAAGTGGGTTGCAGAGGCTTCGCTGAATAATAATTCTTTAGAACCCTTGCAAAGATAGGAAGAGTGGAAGGTGAAAGTAATTAGGAACATCACCAATAAAGTTCTAACGGCTTCCAAATGGATTTGGCTCATAAGATCTGAGCCTTGGAGGAAGGAAAAATCAATGGAAGGAGTTGATCCTTAAAATGAATATTCTGACGAACATCAAGCACCTGTTCGAGTACAAAGTGCTTAATCCAAAAAAGGAATTTGGGAGAAAAAAGGCGGGAAGAGGGGAAAAATTAGATCGAAGAGGATTGATCTAATGCGTAGAGATAGCAGCAAAAGGACCTGGTAGGACTTAGTAGATTTGTAATTTTTTTTTAATCGTTCGATCATATTAATTAAACGGTGGAAAATTAGTAATTTCATTCGATAATTTTAATCGAATCGGAGAAGACACAGTCATTTATTGATGCCTTCACACCAAACTGTTACATATTGACCTCCGACCTGGCAAAAGCTGTCAAAAGAAGAAATGCACCTGTGTGAATAACAGGTGCATCCGGTCGAAGATATCCGAGTGCGACCTTGACTGTCCAGGGGTTTGAGTGCGAATTGTGACGCTCGCAGGAAGTAGGTGGACGACAAATTATTATATAACCCCAGCGACAGGAAGTTCAGATCAGTTTGAGAGAAGATGCTTGAATGAGAACCATGTCCAAGCAGAGGCTGGGCCCCCAGGCCCCCGGTTGAGCAGCCCAGGAGAACGGGAAAGAAAAGCTGTGATAGCCAAAAGAGTTGAGGGGTCAATATGTTGCAGTTCTGTTCAGTCTCCAACTCACCTCTCACACAGTAAAACCCTTCGTAACCCTTTCGAACCCTTTCAAATAAAGTGAGAGGTATATTTTTTCTAAAGAACTGTGTCGCTCGTCTTTATTGAGTTGAATATGTTTCTCCATGCATCTGCATATGTATTATGTGGCTATACAACAACACAAATATAACCTAGTCAGCTGGGGCTGCAGAATATACCGACTGAATATCTGTAGCTGGGTAAGACTCCTTCAACGAGTATCCTGTAGCCCAGTCGGCTGGGACGGCAGAATACAACGACTGCATCTAAGTAGAGGGGTATGATTCCCCCAACGAGTGTCCTGTAGCCCAGTCGGCTGAGGCGGCAGTATACACCGACTGAATCTCTGCAGAAGGGTAAGACTCTCCAAACGAGTGTCCTGATATGACACTAAATCTTATGGTGGGGCTACAGCAATGTGGAATACTCCTTTATTGCCATTGCTTCCAGGTCAACTCTGACCCGGAGTGGTAGCACCTGATAGGGTCCTATCTCTAGGTCAAATAGGACTAAATAGTGTACTTATGCTAAACTGAATTATTTGAAATAGAAGCGTTTATATGTATAAAATGGATTTGGCATTAGATAACCTACAATGGTTGATATACCATAAAACTTAACCAAATAATCCAAATAGGAAACAGAAATAAATTGTTCAATGTAGTGGTAACTTGTTAAATAATGTCAGACAGCTGTCCCACTCAAGTTGAGAAGTTATACTATAGACTGTTTAGAAAACTTTTCGTGCTTACTTATTTCGATAAAAAATCGAAGAACAGTTGAATTAGCCAGGGCACCTCGGGTGGTGTAATGGTTAGCATGTTAGACTAGCAAACCTACACAAGTGAGTTCGATTCTCATTGGGTGCCCCATTCATGCGGCCTTGTGCTACATCTAAGCAAAAAGCTTAGTAAATTACAACAGTTGAATTAGCCAAGATGTCTCAATTAACAATTCGCTAATTACATAAATTAGTCCAGTTACTCAGTTTCATTTAATTACTAGTGAGCCACTCGTCCCAATCCTGTCTTGTTTTTTTCTTTTCCATTGTTAATTATTCACTAATTAGTGTGTGTACGCGTCAGGGACGAACTCATAATTGATGTACTCTTATGGACCCCCACACATGGCCGTGCAAAAGCAGGACGACCAGCACGAACATACATTCAGCAACTATGTGAGGATACAGGATGTTGTCCTGAAGACCTGCCTGAGGTGATGAACGATAGGGAAAAGTGACGAGAGAGGGTCAGGGATATCCGTGCTACCAGCACGACATGATGATGATGATGACGCGTATGTATATGTGTGTGCGTATTGTTGTCGGCGTGTAATATAATGGCCGAGGGATTTCGGTTTATGCCTTTGAGTTTAGTTAGGCTGAGAAACTTTCGGCTCGGGGCATGGGTTAGTTGGGAGCAACATGAAAACAGGTGTTCACGCACGCACGCGCAGAGCGGACGTGTCACTCAGAGATGTCACAATAGCCCGAGATGGGAAACGGGGTTACACAGTGCGAGTGACATAACGCACCGGAAGCGCGCGGAGGATTTTGGGAGATTTTGAAAAAGCCAGTGAGTTGAGACTAGACACCGGACGAGTTGAGATGAATCGTGCCTCAGGGGAAGACGGTTGGTTTTCACTTGCTCGCGGAAACCTTTATGGCTGGTGCCACACGTGTTGGGGGCGGGGGGGGGGGGCAGATGAAAAAAGCCAGAATAGAAAGATTGTGCCTTTCTCCTTATGTCGAAACCTTTAACTCAAAGGTAATAAAAGGTTTCGTACCTGAACTGAGAATTCGTTACGTGTTTTTCGAATTTCGAGATTCCTATGTTCTATCCTTTTGGACATTCGATGTACGTTTTACACAGAGCCATATCATGGCTATGGTACAGGGCGTGAAGGCAGAAGTATGGAGACGTACGCAAGGTATTTCGGTATTAAGGAAATTTTAAACGTAGCCTGAAAACGTTAATAAGATAGTAAAAATCGTTTAAAAAAAACAGGTTAGTAATAGACTTTAAATTGGCGCCTTCCCCTTTAAATAGTCGGAGAACACCAGGAATTAAAGCCGATTCAAAAAGTTTTTGGAAATAATGATAAAAGAATGAAGTTATTAATAGGTCAGCATTATCTACAGTTTATATTTTTCGATAAAACTTGATAAATAGAGATAGAACGATAAATATTTCTAAAATTTCTACAAAAAAATGCGGAAGGAGTTAATATTGGCGAGTATAGGTAAGTCAAGTAACCTTAGTCGATGGTGACTCGAAGGCTCCCTTTTCAATAGCTACTACACCGAGGTGTAGGAAAGGGCGCTACTCCATACCCTGGATTGCTCCACTTACTCTTGATCCTTACCTTATAATGCTGAGTGTTAAGCAAGACGGCATCAAGTACCATTTTTTGAGTCTTTGGTATGACTCGACCTGGGATTGAATCCGGTCTCCCGGATCATTGGCGAACACTCGACTTATGCTAATCTAAATTATTTGAATTAAGAATTGTTTCTAAAATCTAAAATTTTTTACTAAGGATTATTGTTATTAGTTTCTTGAAATCACATAATTGCTTGCAAATTATTGGCGTTGAATAGGAATACATGAAACCTGCGGGCAAAGAAAATATCATTAAGTCGGAATAGTTAATTGAAAACATGTAATGGGGTAAAAATTGTTCGGAGGAGATACGAACAGCGAATTATTTGTATCAATATTATCCTTTTTTAATGCTTCTTTGGGTATCTCCGCTTTTTACTATCTTTTCACATCAAACTTTGAAAAAGAATCTTTAAACGGAACATATTTACGATTAATACATCTAGATCATCATCATCATCACGTCGTGCCGCTTGCACGGATATCCCTGACCCTCTTTCGCCACTTCTCCCTATCGTTCATCGCCTCCGGCAGGTCTTCAGAGCTACATCCCATATCCTCACATAGCTGCTGTATGTATTTTCGAGCTGGTCGTCCTGCTTTTGCTCGGCCATATGTGGGGGTCCATAGGAGTAAATCACTTATGAGCTCGTCTCTGCTTCTCCAGCAGTGTCCTGCGTGCCTGGTTTGTCTAACTTGGATAGTTTTCGTGATGGGAGGCAGGTGGCCGTATAGTTGGTTTCTTGTGGGGTGTTGCCGCCAGGACTTGTTCAATATTGCTCGCAACATTCTTGTGTAATTGCCGTCTAACTTCTTCTCCAGCCGTTTAGTTAGCGTCCAAGTGGTGCATTCATAAAGCAGTATCGACACGACCGCTGCCTGGAAGAAACTGCGTTTCATTTTATCGGTCAGGTCTGATTTCCATATGATCGATAGGCTATCGATAGCTGTCCATGCCTTTATTAGCCGCGTGTCGATGTCTTTTTCGGTTGATGAGATACTGCTTCCTAGGTAGGTAAATTTGTCTACCAGTTTCAGAGAGGTTCCCTCTAGTGTGGAGATGTCGCCTGCTTGATTAAAGAACATATATTCAGTTTTGTGTGCATTGACATCGAGGTCAATGCCTGCGGCGGCTCGTTCCAAACTATGCAGTAGTGTCAAATTTTCTAAAATAATTCATACAATAGTTCCCGAAAATGTCCCCTGAAACTTTTTTCTCATAATTATCTCTTAATTCATGTAATTATGTACAAATTATTAGTATTTATTGGCTCATGTGCCTTGTGAGTAGAGTGTTCGCCAATGGTCCGGGAGACCCGTGTTCAATCTCAGGTCGAGTCATACCAAAGACTTAAAAAAATGGTACTTGATACCTCCTTGCTTAACACGGCATTATAAGGTACGTACCAAGGGTAAAGTTGAGCAATCCGGGAAAAGGACTAGCGCCCTTCCCTACACCTCAGTGTAGTAGCTATTGAAAAGGGAGCCTTCGGGTTGCCCTCGTCTACAGTCGCCAACTTTACTTTCTTTTACTTTACTAATTAGTATTTGATCGGAATACGTGAAAACATATAACTACTCTTACTTAGACACCTGGTCACATGATTTGTTTTTTTTTTTACTATTTTTTAGTAAAAAGTATAATTATATTATTATATTATCGTCTTTTTATTTACTATTAATATATTATTATATTATTATAAATAATATTATTATTATTATATTATATTATATCATTACTATTATATTGTGAATATTATTATATTATTATATTATCGTCTTTTTATTTACTATTTACATTTTCTCACATTAATTTTTTGAATAAAAGAATCTTTGCGCAGAACAAATTCGTGATTAATACAACAACTATAAACAGATTTTTTTGCGAGCAATATTGGACAAGTCCTGGCGGCAACACTCCACAAGGGACCAACTATACGGCCACCTGCCTCCCACCACGAAAACTATCCAAGCTAGACGAACCAGACATGCAGGACATTGCTGGAGAAGTAAGGATGAGCTCATAAGTGATGTACTCCTATGGACCCTCACATATGGCCAAGCAAAAGCAGGACGACCAGCTCGAACATGCGTACAGCAGCTATGTGAGGATACGGGATGTAGCCCAGAAGACCTGCCAGAGGCGATGAATGATAGGGAGAAGTGGCGAGAGAGGGTCAGGGATATCCGTGCTAGCGGCATGACATGATGATGATGATGATAAACATATAAACTTCTGTTAAGTAATTTATCTGATAGTTTAAAAAATGCCTTTTAAGATCTTTTTTTTAACCCATTATTTCTGAAATCACTGAGTTTAATTTCAATTTTTTATACTATTGCTGCTTTTGAACTGATTAAGCAACCCCCCACCCAAAAAAAACCACTTTGTCAACTTAGTTTTTGCAATCTGTCTTGGCCGTAAATTTCTGTTGTATACTCTCATAGAAGCCGAAACATAATCAAAGATAATGACGAACAATAAACTTTCTTATAAATATATCTCTCATTTTATTCTCTAAGGGGCCCATCGTTTGTTGTTTTTTGAGAGATAGATGGAGTGACACATACTCAGAGAGAGGGTTTCTTTTTCCCATATCTTCTTCCAGGAGCTTGGGGGTGCCAAAACTTGCACCCCCTGGCAAGCTCGTCAGAGACGACCTGATCGGCTGCATGTCCCTCGATCGACTGCTATTCTCTGCACTCTGTCTAAATCTTACCACATGGTTCTCATCACGCGGTCTCCTTCCAGTTACACACCTGTTTGACCTGAGTGCCCTGACGCGCCGTCATCTTCCTGTTTACTAATCAAGATGTGACAGCTGGCTAAAGCACACGGGGTCACTAAGAACGAACCGAAAATCCATGTCATATGTTATATAACATTTCCAGTTTGAGAAGAAATACTGAAAAAAGAAAAAAAAAAACAGTCCGAAAAATCACATCAAGCCTCACCTCAAAAATTCAAACAGAGTCTCCCCAGTGTTCGGGATATTTAATGAATATAAAATATTTAAAATCTCTTTTTACGTAAAAAAGATTGTTAAAAAAAGCTATTAAAAGAACCATGTCTGCAGTTGTTAGATTTAAAAAGTTTTGACTAACCCTGCTGCCGATATATATATATATATATATATATATATATATATTGGCCTAGTTGGTAGAGTATTCGCCAATGATCCGGGAGACCATGGTTTAATCCCAGATCGGGTCACACCAAAGATTTTAAAAATGCCACATAATACCTACTTGCTTAACCCTCAGCATTATAAGGTACGTATCAAGGGTGAAGTGGAGCCATCCAGGGGAAAGGAATAGCGCCCTCCTGTACACCTTGGTGTAGTAGCTATTGAAAAGGGAGCCTTTAGGTCACCCTTGACTACGGTCGCCAACTTTACTTATATATATATATATATATAGAGAGAGAGAGAGGGATTGTTTGTTGGGATTGAATGTAATAAGTCTCTAGCCATCTGCTCTTTGCTACTACTACCCTCTCTTAGTGTTTTTTTTTTTGTTTTTTTGTTTTTTGTTTTTTCTCCCCTTTTTTCCATTCCTTTACTTTTTCCCATTCATATTCCCCCTTTTAAATATTTAAGTTAAGATCTTGACAAGAACCAGACGAAACCGGTCGTTCAAATATATACATTTTTTTTAATAATAAACATGCCCACACCTTCCCTAGGCCTATATGTTTTCCTTGCAATCAATAAGTTTTTAACCTGTGGCAATTTATTTAAATATATATATATATATATATATATATATATATATATATATATATATATATTCCTCATACAACGTGTAAAAGCACGTGCGATACCCTGCCTTCATCAGTTCATATCCCACGCAAGTGACGCTAAATAAACTAGTTTATGGACTGTTGGCTCAGTAGTAGAGTTTCGGCTCTGTGGTCGGTGGTTCGATCTCCAGTGGTGGAGATTACGGTATACACTGCTGATGAGACCTAATAGGGTCGAAACAGCTGTCCAGTGTTTCCATACGTCGTGCGTAAGTGTTCACCGGATTTTCTGGTCACAGTAATTCAATTCACAATATGATTCCTCTACTTAAAAAAGAAAAACATACATCTAAACTGAATTGTTTAAAACTTTTACCAAAATGACTTAATTCAGCGTTAAATGACCCGAAAAGGGTTGATACGCCGTAAAACCAGCCAACCAGCCTACTTAGTTTTGGCTAGAATAACATCATCACGTCATAAAATAGTGCAGAGCTAACTAAATAAAGTTGGTCGCCTGTGTCGATAACGGCGTAAATCACATACCGAGATTGTAAATCGATCGAAGAGATCCAGTGTCAGGATTTTGCAATAGCACACAGGAGTCCTTTGTTTGTCATTGCGGCTAACCAGCAAAAAGTATTGTCGTTTGATCTAGAACAATGTAGAACATCGTCTCGATTTTCCAGTCGAATTTGACATTGTCATCTCGTCGTTTAATTCAGATTTAACATAACTGAATTATCGATTCATCATTGAGCTTTTTGTACAGTGACTTCACGGAATTTTCACCTCGAAGTCCTCGTTCAGTGTCTTGATGTTGTCGTTGAATTCAATGTTTTAATCATTGAATTTATGCTTTGTTTCTGGTATCATTTACATTGGCTGAAAAGTTGTGGACACTTCTGGTGGAAGATTCTCTCTGCGTCTCTTTTCTTACTTTGGAGACCGATGCAAGTGAAGAGACGCAGAGTCAGTCAGAGAAAGAGTTGCAGAAGAAGCAAAGAGGCGACAGATGAGAGATGAGGCCCCGAGTTTGGTGGCGTCTGGGTCACCATAGAAGGAATGTCTAAGTTTGCGGCTGTTTCTTTCGTCTCGCATTGCTTGTTTTCTCTGCTATCTAAATCAGTTGACGCATTTCCCACTCTATTTCTCTCTCTTTTCGGTGACCTCTATGAAGGGGTAGTAGCAAATAAACTTTCGTATCAAGCAAACAAACAGACGGTGTTTTTGTCCACGTGACTTTTGATCACAGTGAGGTTACCACAGGGTCCGACTGAAACGTAAGCTGTAGTACTACGCCAATCGTCTATTTAGGGACGTGGTGTTATATATATATATATATATACATTTAAATAAATGCGAATTTATATGAGTGTTTCCGTTTCTATGATAACATCAAAATGGCCTACATTATGTTAAATCGTTAATACGCCTGATCAACGTGCAAATATGTATATTATGTCCTAACAAATGGCGTTCATCACAGTAAGTGGGACATCTAATTTGTATAACGATTCTCAAAAATAGGTTTTAATTAATAACTGTCCTGCGTTATTCATTTGTAATTTCATTGTTTCGTTTTGATACATTGATTTAGTTCTTTTCTTTAATGGTATATCAACCTTCGTGGATTATTTCATGCCAAATCCATCCTTGTAGAAGAACAGTTGTGATACTACTTAACCCACAGCTGGGCGGATAAGGGGGTTCATACTTTTTACGAGGACATTAGTCCGAAAGTGAACGTAATAGCGCAGCTGGAGTTCGAACTCGCTTACTACGATGTCGCAGCCCTGAATTTTAGCTTATACACCACGAGGACTCATAGTTCGCGCATAACTTTTATAAGGAAGCCTAAATCTATTTTGATTTTATCAAGTTTTAATGAAATTATATACTTTGAAACGTGTGAAGGCTACACTTTACAATGTGGGCATTCGACTTCATTTGCACACGGCACAGCGCTAGGAATTTGGCTTTCAGCTTCTTCCTTGCCATTGAAAAATACGTTGATTATGTGACGTCATGCAAATAAACTGGACACGAAATGAGAAATTAAGAAATTGTTTTGTGACTTCTATGATGAAAAAAAAAAAAACACTAACTGCTACACATACGTGCACATATATCTGGTAACGGTCTTCAATTCTATATACTATCAATTAGGTTCTTTTTGGTTGGGGGTATTTGTATACCATTGTCCGAAACCAAAGAAATTGATGACGGTAACACTAGACCTTACAATCGATAGGTAACAGAGACACACTCTATGTCTCAAGAAAAGAAGGAGGAAGAGGTCTGGTCAGTATTGAGGAATGCGTAGACGTGAAAAATTCAGGGAATCAAGAAATATACAAAAACAGCGAAGAAAAACAGATTAGAGCAGCCATTAACGTCAATATCCACAGAAATAATAAATATCTAGACGCTTTCCCTTGTAAGATATTCTGGATCATGCTTAAAATTAACAAGAGTGGGACACAGACAGATAGATCAAAGAACAAAGAAATTGATAATGAAACAAAAGGGCTTATATTCGAGAGATAACATGGACAGATTCTATATGTCAAGAAAAGAAGGAGAAAGAGGTCACGTCAGTGTTGAGGATTGTGTGTAGATGCAACAGTTCAGGAACTCGAGAAATATACAAAAAAAAAAAAGAAAAAAAAAAAAAGCAAAGAAAAACTGATTACAGATGTCAGTAACAGTAATATTGTAACATATACAATGGGTCCACGAGATCGGCCAAGATATTAATACGGATATGTACATATTCATACCGATACGGAAAACGTTCACAAATGTTCATAAACATAGGAATCCGAAAAACACGAAACACTCTGACGACTCTCTTTTGGTTCTTTGGTATGACTCGTCCTGGGATTGAATCCCGGGTTCCCGGACCATTGGCGAATACTCTACCCAATCGACCAATGAGCCGGTTTTAATGATGAAGTGTTTGATATCTTCTAACGTTTTTATTCAGTGGTTGGTTGGGTATGATTTATTTTGGTTTGGTTTCTTTGTTTAATGGCATATCAACCTTCGTGTGTTATTTAATGCCAAAGCCATCTTTGTAGAAGAACAGCAGTGGTACTATTTAACCCACTGCTAGGTGGATAAGGGGGTTCATACCTTTATTTGGCGAAAAGTGAACGTAATAGCGCGCTTGGAGTTCGAACTCGCTTACTACGATTCCACAGTCCAGCACTTTAACTATTACACCACTAGGACACACCCGATTTATTTTGGATTGGGAGCGGAATTATCGAGTTTTGAATGTACGATATGTTTTGTTTCAGAGTTATAAATTTTGGGAATTGGTGGGAGGATCTCTGATCTGTACGGCCTTTCTCTTATGGAAGTTAATTCAGTTGTAGATTTGAATTCTACAGATTTTTTTCAGGTGATTGTTGTGGGTTCTTTTTGCTAAGATCTCAGTGAATTTGTAAGAGATTTGGTTTCAAGAAAAAGCCCCAGTGATGTGGGGAATAAGACTTAAGGACTTTATTACACAGAATGGATAGTGGGTAGAGTGTTCGGCAATGACTCAGGAGATCGGGGCTCAATCCCAGATTGAATCATACTAAAGACTCAAAGTATAGTTCCTGATGTCGCCTTGCTTAACACTTAGGATTACAAGGTACGGATAAATGGTAAAGTGGAGCAATCCAGGTTAAGGAGTTGCGCCCTCCCCTACAAATCGGTGTCGTAGTGTTGTAGAGTAGCTTGCACCCCTTCATCACTCTACCAGATGGACTGACTCATAGTGATAAATCATCACCATGTCGTGCTGGTGGCACGGATATCCCTGACCCTCTCTCGACACTTTTCTCTATCGTTCATTGCCTCAGGCAGGTCTTCTGGACAACATCCTGTATCCTCACATAGTTGCTGAATGTATGTTCGTCCTGCTTTTGCACGGCCATGTGTGGGGGTCCATACTTCGTCGGTTGATTAATAAGCTGATATTAAGTTGATTAATATTCGGACTGATCTTACTTCGTTTGGCTATACAGCATTTTGACCCTCCTTTATTTTTTGTAAGTTCCTTTGTTAATTGTTTGTAACTTATTGTACTGTGTTTTTTGTAGGCAACCGTTTAGCACCGGAAAATGGTGCTGAATAAATATATTAAGCAGTTATTCTTCTTTGTGTATCATTCACCTCGACGATACAACAAGTAGCTAATGAAAAGGAAGCCTTCGGGTTGCCTTCGTTACTTTGGTGACCAACTTTACTTACTTGTGTAGAACAGAATAAATATAAATAAATAGATAAAAGGAAAAAAGAATTAATTACTTCACATTCATTATGTAATTAATGTTTAAAAATGATGTAGACAAGTCATTAATTACATAAGAAAATGACCAACACCATTTGACTTAACTTTGAAATCAACTTTAAGCATTGAATAACCCAAAAAGAGTTGATATGCCCTTAAGCAAATAAATCCAGCCAACACCTCTACTTACTGACTCAAACACACACACACACACACACACACACACACACACACACAGAGCTTCGTACACTGATACATACGCAGTCAACCCCAACCCCTACTCCTGCTGAGAGAAATGCTCATCTATACACAGACGCGTACACACATACATATATATACCTACACAAAATCTTCACGCATAAAAAAACATTCACGGATTGACGCATACGTACATATCAACTCACTGACACACACACACACACACACACACACACACACACACACACACACACGTGTGTGTGTGCGCCTCTAGACACTGACACACATGCCCATGTGCGCGCCTCAAGACACTGACACACACACGCGTGTACGCGCCTCTAGACACTGACACACAGAAGTGTGCGCGTCTCTAAACACTGACACACAAACACATATGCGCGCTTCTAGACACTGACATACACACACAAGTGTGTGCGTATCTAGACTCTGACACACAAACACGTATGCGCGTCTCTAGACACTAACACACACACCTGTATGGGTGACTCTAGATACTGACACACACATGTGTGCACGCCTCTAGACACCGACACACACACCCATCTGTGCCTCTTTACTCAGACACACACACACATGTGTTCGCGCCTCTAGACACTGACACACACACCCATCTGTGGCCCTCTAGACACTAACACACGCACAAGCACCTCTATACAAACGCCACCAGTGACCTACCTTACACCAATATACCAAAGCTGATTCAGACACAGACACACACAGAGAGAGACACACAGACACACAAACACACACAGACACACAGACACACACAGAGACACACACACACTTATATAAATATTCATGCATCATTCTTTGTTCATTTATCAAACCTAAATAAAAATTGTTTTACGACAAGTTCAGGTCAGATATAAATTATTTAAAAACATGAAAATGAAATTTTATCTGTCATAGAGTTAAAAAAGAAAAAGAAAACAAAAGTCAAGAACAATATTTACAGACAGGATTTACTAGTTAGCGCACATGGAAATGAAGGTACATGTAATAAATAACAATCATAATTTTTGTGTCAGCAAAATTCCTAGATGCACATGAGGAGGATATAGCTCGAATAAAAAAAACCCTATGAAACACGAAGGTGACGGTGATACCAATTATAATTGCTGCACTTGGAATAATGCCGAAGGGATTGGTAAATGGACTGGAAGACTGGGAAATAAGGGGACAAGTGGAGACCATTCAAACTAAATCATTATTACGATTGGCCAGAATACTGAGAAGAGTCCTGGAGAGTTGAGGAGACTTGCTATCACTCAAACTCCAGCGTAAAACCATCAGTTTACGCTGGTGTGAAAAACTCTCAGAGTAACTATAATAATAATAATAATAATCGAATGCACAAACTGACACAAAAGAAATACAAGAATAGGCTTGTCTTGGTAGGAAAAGTAACCCACTAGGAATTGTGCAAGAGACTAAAGTTTGGCCATGCTCACAAATGATATTTGTACAAGCCAGAATTAGTCCAATAAAATGAGATGCAGGAATTTCTCAGGGACTTTGACATACATTTGGAGTGCCCAATTCTGGATAGAGTTCCAGACTTAGTATTAATTACAAAGAAAAAAAGAATTTGTCATTTATTGGGTCTTGCCGTTCTAGCGAATCATAGAGAAAAATAAAAGAAAGCGAAAAAACAGACAAATATCTGGATCTTGCCTGAGAACAAAAGGAAAAAAAGAGGAGCATAAAGACGACTGTAATACGAGTTGGAGTTGGAGCCCTTGGAACAATCCTCAGATGCCTGTAAAAGAGACTGGTTGAAATGGAGATCAGAGAAAGGAATGAGATCATCCAGACCACAGCACTCTTAAAATCAGCCAGAATGTCTTGAAGAGACCTGGAGATTTGAGGAGGTTTGCTGTCCCTCAGACTTCAGTGAAAAGTACCCAGTTAAAACTGGGGGAAAACGCGCGAAGAGAAAAATAATTGAGAAACGAACGGATTATCTAATCCACGGAAGAAGACTAGATTTATCTATTCTAATCTGTTCCTATCTATCATTCTTTCAACTTGAGTCTGTTCCTATCTATCTATATATCTATCTATCTTAGTTTGCTTACAATCTATCTATCTATCTCTGCTCATATCTATCTATCTATCTCATTCCATCATATCTATCTGTCTATGCTCATATCTATCTATCTATCTATCTCATTCATTTTTGTGAATCCGCTATGAGGAAATGGACCTAAAGAAACCGAGTTCAAATCCTGGACGAATCCATTCACATTTCATTTCATCTCTTCTCTCTGCAGTTATCAGGAAATCGTGTTGAAGTAATTTACTCAAGAATTTGTTTGTTTTTTTTGCTTAGAAATAAGCACAAGACTGTATAAATGGAACATACAATTAGACTCGAACTCACCCGTGAAAAGTTGCTAGGGTTGTGCAAACGGTTCTAGAAAGACAAACGCTTAATTTAAAACCAAGGAACGATGGTTTTGTAATTACCTCCATAAAAAAGAAAAACAAGAAAGAAAAAAACAAAACAAAACAAAACAACTTCTTATACTCATCTCGACGAGCCTTAACAACAAAATAAAAGGTAAAGTTGGCAGCTTTAGTCGAGGATGACCCAAAGGCTCTCTTTTCAATAGCTACTACACCGAGGTGCCGTAGAGGGCGCTTCTCCTTACCTGGATTGCTCCATTTTATCCCTGATCTTTACCTTAAAATGTAAAGACGACGATATCAAGGCGATATCAAGTACCATTTTTTGAGTCTTTGGTATGACTCGACCTGGATTTGAGCCCCGGTCTCCCGGACCACGGGCGAACACTGCTCATTTGGCAAATGGTGCGCGTGTTGTGTTGGTACGTACTGCTATCCCTGGTCAGAATAATGAAATTAACGTAGTTAAAGGACGTTCGCTTTAGTTCTTTGTTTATTTAGTGGCAAATAAATAAATTGCAGAAAAGATGCAAAACATCTATTTAATAGCTGTACATTTTGTGATATGGGTTGATTGATTTTAACAGCATGACAACCCGTTTAGGGTTATTCATTATTTTGCGGCCAGAGAATCGCGTTCATTGTATGTTCATATTTCCATTTTTTCTGTTGTTTCTTTTGTTTGTTTTTCTTGCATACGGTCCTCTCGAATAATTCTGAAACAGATCTACTAGAACCATTGATGAGATGCTAATAGGTACTGCCATACGAGGAGGCGCTCGTGGTGTAATGCTTATCATCGTAGGTAACAGACGTGGTGAGACGAGTTCAAATCCTGGACGAGGCTGTGTGCATTACACAGAGTGCTAGTGCACCTTGGAAAAAGTATGAACCCCACTACCCTCCCTCCATTTGTGGGTAAATAGTAGGGCAGACTGGCTCTTTAACCTTAGTATAGCGAACGACCTTGGAGAAGGAAATCTCTAAATTCAAACCTGTCAGATTACACTTTAAAAAATTGACCTTGTGTTACCCATTGCTCGTGGTGAAGGAGTTGAGGGAATTTAGATCTCGCCGGTTCAGAATAAACTTCAGTGTAATGGCAATAAAAGAGTGTTCTCATCTTCCCAGAATTCCACAACTGGAACATTATCATCGGATGCAGCTTAGTGTCATACCCTGGAGCGTGCATTTTTAGGGGAGGTGTCTTACCCCTTTATGAAGGACACAACTTAAATCCCATCGAAAGGACAGACCATTATACGTATTCCAAGAAAAATGTATCATTAATTTGAATAATTTAATCTAGCTTGCTTTAGGAATTTTCTATGAAGTTAGCTATTTAAAATGTTTTGTATCTTATTTGTTATTAATTTATTAACTGATAAATAAAAATGTTTTGTGTCTACTCTATTATTAGTCTGTTTACTGCTAAATGAAAAATGCTTTATATCTTATCTGTTATTAGTTTATTTAGTGCAAAATAAGAAAGAATGTTTGTGTCTTATCTGTTATTAGTTTATTTACTGCTAAAAATGTTTTATATCTTATCTGTTATTAGTCTATTTACTGCTAAATAAAAATGTTTTGTGTCTTATCGGTTATTAGTATGTTTACTGCTAAACAAAAAATGTTTTGTGCCTTATCGGTTTTTAGTTTATTTACTGCTAAATAAAAAAAAATGTTTCGTGTTTTGTCTATTATTAGTCTATTTACAGCGAAATAAAAAATGGTTTGTGTATTATCTGTTATTAGTTTATTTACTGAAAAATAAAAATGTTTTGTGTCTTATCTGTTATTAGTTTATTTGCTGCTAAATTATAAAATATTTTGAGTCTTATTTGTTATTAATTTATTTACGGCAAAATAAAAAAAAGATGTTTGTGTCTTATCTGTTAATAATCTATTTACTGCTAAATAAAAATGTTCAGTATCTTACTGCTAAATAAAGAATGTTTTATATCTTATTTGTTATTAGTTTATTTACTGACAAAAATGCTTGAGTCTTTATCTGTTATTTGTTTATTCACTGCTGAATGGAAACGTTTTGTGTCTTATCGCTTATTAGTTTATTTACTGCTTAATAAAAAATGTTTTGCTTCTTATGTGATATCAGTTTATTTATTGCTAAACAAAAAATATTTTGCGTCTTATGTGTTATCAGTTTATTTACTGCTAAATAAAAAATGTTTTGGATCTTATTTGTTATTCGTTTATTTACTGCTAAATAAAAATGTTTTGGACCTTAGTTGCTATTAGTTTATTTACAGCTAAAAGAAATAAAAAATAACTCGAGTGGAACGTCCTTAAAGTGTGATGATTTTAAAATTCTTTACCAAGGGTAGTAACGACTAATATGATCTCTTTGATGGACTAAATAAAACGGGTATTCTTTCGAGCTTTTACCGTGTAAGTACTACGGTATGGTCTTGGACAAAACGATTAGAGAAAAATCTAGACGGTAACTACACATGGATGCTGCGTGTTGTTTTTAGTTGACAAATCCTGGAAACAACAACATACAAAAAAGTAGCTCTTCGGCCACTTACCCCGTCTTTCAATGATATAGAATTTTTTCTTAAGCAATAACCAATTACATCTATTTTGATAAGATAATTTTCTACAATAAATAATAGCATCCTAGTATATTTGGTGTGGAAGAAATCTAGCTTTTTATTTTAGAATTGTTGTATCTACTTATAGGTAATACTGTGTGCAAATATAGTGTAATGTATATATATGTATATATATATGTCTTAAACCTCTGCAGAAATGCATTCTACAAAACCAGTCGACTGGGCACACACACACACACACATATATATATATATATAAGTATTATTCGGTCCAGTTAAACTGGAGTTGGGAGTAATTCCATCAGGACAAAAAAAAAAAAAAACATTCAAAAGTGAACATTTTAATTTTCCTGGTAAAGAGCTCAATGTGTTCTGAATTATTTTATCCATAAGATCTGAAGAAGACCTGTTAGTTTTTTTGTTTTTTTTTTGTGTTTTTGATTTATATCAAAACCCATAAGAGGATGGAAATAAATTTATAATCCTAACGAGACCGGTTTTTGATTTTTCTTAAAGAAATATATATATATATATATATGTGTGTGTGTGTGTGTGTGTGTGTGTGTGTGTGTGTAGTTGAGCAGCAGTCTTTCATTTAAGCATGTTTGATTAAATGATAATGACAAATTTTGTCTATATAATTTTATTAAAATCCTTTCAAGTTTTCTGATAAGTGTCTTGGTTTCAGGTTGGGACTGGTGGATGAATTTACCAAAATTGTCCCGAACACTTTTGGACAATTCATAGGCCATCATCATGGGTTGATTGCATGAATAAGGTGTTTTTTTAAGAGTTAAGAATATACTCATTTGCATATTTGTAGGGAATGATTTTTAAGAGTTAGAGAAATACTCATAAAAAACTGGGTCTGTAGAATACACGGGCAGCATTTCTGCAGAGGGATAAGACACTGCCCCATGAATGTCCTGATTAGACATTAAACAGTATTAGATCGTGAGGCTCCAGTTTGGGAGCTTTGGAGAATGTGGTGTGATATTTATCACTGTTTCTCACCAGACAGGACTTGACACAAGGTCAATGACCCAAAAGTCGGCTTAAAGTGGGGATTTAGGGAAGAGGAAGGTCGGGCACGAGTTGAGGCTCAAACACTTAGTACAATGTAGGCCTGATGAACCTAGCTGGTTTTGGACCCAAATCCGGGTCCAGGCATATATGCCTGCTTATAACTATATAATTGCTATACAAGGGGGACAAAGGTGTCAATGTTGCAGCTCGCCCACCTGAAGGTGGCCCAGTCGAACTGGGGGCCTTTCGGCCTCGAATCTGCCACGAATGCCTGACGGCCCAGCCAAGGCCAGGGAGGTACGAGTGACAGAAAATTTGGAGAATGCAGAGTATCCCTCCATTGTAATTATTCCCAGGTCCACTCTGACTCGGAGTAGTACTACATGTTAGGGTTCCATATACTGATCAAATAGAATTGTTTAATCATTTAATTGTGTGCAAACAAATGACAAATGTTGAATAGAATTAAAAGTGTTTAAGGACTTGGAAATACTTAAACCCATTTAATTGTGTGCTGAAAAATGAGATCTGGCTTGTTTATTATTCTATGTACCATCTATTCACTGACAAATCATATATAATTATCTAATAGATATTCATAAAGAGGATTTGACGTTAAATAACCTATAATGTTTGATATGCCATAAAACCCTACCAAAGCAAATCGTATATATTTAATAAATATTTATTAAGAGGATTTGGCATTAAATAACCTACAATTGTTGATATGCCATAAAACCCAAGTAAACCAAATTATATATACTTAATATATATGTAGAAAGAGGGTTTGGCATTAAATAACCTACAATGGTTGATATGCTATAAAACCAAACCAAACCAAATCATATATATTTAATATAAATATACATATATATATATACATATATATATATATATATATATATATATATATATATATATATATATATAAAAAGAGGATTTGACATTAAATAACCAACAATGGTTAATATGTCATGAAACCCAACCCAAACCAAGTCATAAGTATTCAATATTTATATAAAAAGAAAATTTGGCACTAAATAACCTATAATGGTTGATATGCCATAAAACTCTACCAAAGCAAATCGTATATATTTAATAAATATTCATAAAGAGGATTTGACATTAACCTACAGTAGTTGATATGCCATAAAATCCAACCAAACCAAATCATATATATTTAATATATATGTATAAAGAGAATTTGGTATTAAATAAACTACAATGGTTGATATGCCATAAAACCAAACCAAACCAAACCAAACCAAACCAAACCGTATATATTTAATATATCCCGAGGGACATTCAGACGGAAGTAGATTAAGGTTTGCTTCGCTGGGTGAATAAGGTGGTTCATATTTTCCCTAGGGGTTTTTGTTCGAAAGTAGCGTCACTAGTTGGTTGGTTTGGTTAAGTTTTATGGAATATCAACCGTTGTGGGTTATTTAATATCAAATCCTGTTTATACTTATACATTAAATATATATGATTTGTTTCAGTTGGGTTTTAAGGTATTTCAACCATTGAAGGTTATTTAAAGTCAAATCTTGTTTATATATTCATTAAGTAAATATGATTTGTAATCTCATTTTGTTGATAACATTTTCAAACGACCCTGAGATCAATTTTCCCCTCACAGTTAAATAGTTTCAAGTATTTCTATCTAACAATGATTTACTATTAAATATTTGTTTGCACACTGTTAAATGGTTTCAAGTATTGCTATGCAACACGAACAATTCAAAATCAGTTATTGGTTTGCAGACATTTAAATGGATATACATTTAATTGTAAGAGAATAGTTTGTTGGCAATTTCATTTTTAAATGAGTTACAACTAATTTGTTTGCCCACTATTGCTATTGTTTCTACGGAATTAAATGATTTCAATTATTGCTATCTATCACAAATTCTAATCATTATTAATTGTTTATTTTTAGACAGTGAAGTGGTTACAGTTATTACTATTTGGTTACGTGGTAGACAACGTTCTTCCTCCGTTTCAGGGTGAGAAGCGTTTGGTGTTTCTCGCGATCCTAGCTGTAGCCCGAATGGTGATTTGGACGACGCGAAACAAGGGATTGTATGACGATGCAAACTTTTCTTATCGTGATCTGGTTTTGTATTTTCGGCATCAACTGAGGGTCAAAATCAGATGCGATAGAAAACGCTTGGATCGCATAACATTCAGCAAAAGGTGGGTGAATGCAGCAAGCCTGTTCGTAAGAAAGGGGGAAATGTTGGAGTCATCCTTCCCTCCTCTGCCGGCCCATGGCGTCTACGGTACGGGTCCTTAGGGACCCTATCCCTGGTAAGTAGAATTGTTTTTTCCCCTTGAAACCTAGTTAGCAGTATGCTGTGAGTCATTGTCCCCGTCATCTAGTCGTTAGTTTCTCAAGATCTTCCCCCTCCCCATTATTTTTGTACCTCAACCCGTATCCCAGTCCGCTTTTATTGAAGATCTTGAACATTCATATGTTAAAAATCATATTACCTGCTTCTATCGACCCATACCGCGCCCGACCCCTTATTTCTTTTACCCCTGTAGATTAGGATTCCCGTCCCACCTAGGGTATGTCCGGCTTGTTTCCGGTTCTTTCGCCCCGGAAAACAGTCGGCCTCTCATTTTATAGACGGCGGGGGGATGGGAGTTCAACCAAACGGGGAATTTTTTCCTTGTTTTTTCGTGTATATATATATAT
>OY757943.1:17373618-17381118 GCA_963585895.1 Sepioteuthis lessoniana
TTACACCAGAAACTGAAAAACAGGATGGAAATAAATTTATAATTCTAAATTAACCAGTCTTTGGTTTTTTCTTAAAGAAATATTGCCCTGTAAAAAAATTACATTGAGCTCTCCACCTGGAAAATTTAAATGTTCAGCTCCTGAATGATTTTCTTGTCCTGAAGGAATTACTCCCAACTCTGGTTTAACTGGACCGAATAATACTATATATATATATATATATATATATATATATATATATATATATATATATTGAGTCCTTTCTTTTTACAGTAATCACAAATGTCGTCCCAGGCAGGGATTGCAGAGATTTATTTTGGATACTAAGGATATTATAAACACTCTGCTAGGAGAAGCCCAGTCGGCTGGGGCTGTTGAATACACCGACTGCATCTCTGCAAAGGGGTAAGACCCCCTCTCTAACGAGTGTCCTGGTAATATGACATTAAACCATCTGATGGTTTGGTTTTTGTGGCATATCAAACATTATTGGTTATTTAATGCCAAATTCTCTTTTTACATATGTATTAAATATATGATTTGTAAATATTTTCTTTATTAAAAAAAAAATACCCCACAAAACAAAACAAAACAAAACAAAACAAGATTTTTCGCGTAGAAAAGAAAAGAAGAAGATTGTGCCATTCTTGATGTCTGAGGTTTGGTCTATGGGTTTACGATTTTTGTTTCCAAATATCCTCAGCAGTAAAAGATCTTCTTTCATATATATTGCACTAGATGAACAAGCAGAAGAAATATCTTTGCGTTGGAACGTTTTTTTTTAAATTATTGCATCTCGTGAATCTGACGGCTTTGAATTTAATATATATATATAGTGAGAGAGAGAGAGAGATAGAGAGCATTTTTGTTACTGTAACTGTTTCAAATTATCATTTTGTCTTTTGTTTCTTAATTACTTTGAAACTTCACCAAAAAAAAAAAGAAGAAAAACCAAAAAACCAAAAACCAAAAAACAACAAAAAAAACCCAACAACAATCAAACAAAAAAGTAAAAAAAGACAAATACAAAGCAAAAAGCAAACACACAAAAAAAGCAACAATAAAAAAAACAAAAAACAAACAAAACAAAACAAAACACAAAACAAACCAATTATTCTCTTCAAAACTTCAAGAAAGATTTCTTTAGAATTTGAACAATACTGACATTTGCAAAGAATCGTTTCATTCGTCAAATGATGATTCACAAAGTTAAATTCCACTTTTAAAACAATTCGAACGCCCACAATCTGACTTTTATATATTTTCCGGTTTTTAGAAATTTAGAAAATGCCAAAAGGCAGCCAAGTAATAAATTTCGGTAAAATTTAGAAAAAGAATTGTTTGCAGAGATATCAGTGTTTAGGCATGAATTTTACAATAAGACACTGACCTTTGTTTTCTTGAAAATATTTTCGAGATGCATTCAGAAAGTATTGATACAGAAGTTTTATTCATTAGGATAGAAATAAAGAATTGAATAAAACGTTAATTTTTTTTTTTTTTTCGAAATAAGAAGTGTGTTCAAAAAGTATCGAAACTGAAGCTGTATTTACCAAGAAAGATACGAACAATGAATGAAACGTTAATTTTCTTCAAAATACGAAGTGTGTTCAAAAAGTATCGAAACTGACGCAGTATTTACCATTGCCAGAGCTTTGGGGAACACGGAGTGCCCCTTTATTGCCATCGCTCCCAAGTTCACTCTGGCCCGGAGTAGTAGTACCTAATAGCGTCTCATCTATAGGTCAAACGAACAATAAATGAACAACCAGAGTACAAATCCTGACTGATGATCTTTGTATTTCATAACGTGATTGGGAAAGGCATAAACCCATCTTTCCCTTCAGCTATGGATAAAATGATAGGATTGACTGGATCCTTTTACACTGACACGGCGAATGGTCTCGCAGAAAGAAAACTCTGCATTCTAACTAGATGTACTTTGCCTAAAAACTTGTCCTTCAGTTCATACCGAAGCTGTTGTCATTGTGGGTCTGAGTGGAACTGAGAATATTTTTAACAAAAGAATGACCACAAAGCTTCAAAACAGGGGCTTCAGCATTGAATTCTTTTTTTTAGTGTGAGTAGGCTTGATTATTTTGTTTTACGGCGTATCAACCCTTTTTAGGTCATTTAACGCCGAATTATGTCATTTTGATAAAAAAATTTCAAACAATTCATTTTAGTACAAATACAGTTTTGTTTACACTCAGTTACATGGAAAAACAGTTCTATTTCAAACAATTCAGTTGAGCATAAGTACACAGTTTTTTGTTTACACACAGTTAAATGAAAAAAAAAACAGTTAATTTTAAACAATTCAGTTAAGCGTAATTACAGTTTAGTTTGACTTGACCCAATCAGGTACTGCTACTCCGGGCCCTAGGAGCAATGGCAATAAAGGGGCTCTCCGTGTACCCCAAAACTCCGGCAATGCTGAAGCCTCACCATCAGATTGTTTACTGTCATATCTAGGACACTCGCTGGGGGAGTCGTACTTCTCTGCAGAGATACGGTCGGTGTATTCTGCACCCCTAGCCGACTGGCGTAGGTTTTTGTAGGGAGTCTTACCTCTTTGCCGAGAATACTGAGGAGACGAAGCATCATCGACAATATCTTTCAATATCTTCTATAGTCGTGATGTGGACCCAAAGTCAGTACACAGAAGGAAAACACGTGGTTTAGAGGTAAGAAAGATATATTATCTAAGGTTACAAAGGATAGCGTCCAATATTGGTGGCCGTATTTCTCGTACTTCTGTACTACTGCTGCCACTACTCGGTATTTGTTGCCTAACGGGCAAATGTGGCACAAGGCCTTTTTTAGGCGGGTCCGGGCGCTGGGCCGGAGCCCACACGCGCCTGGCATTCCCAAAAATGCCTACGGCCCCGTCGGCATTCCCCTTATTAGGGGCTGGCACTGCTCGGTATTAGGATATTACTGCGCTTGTAATATAGTGCTGGAAGATTTCATGATGCAGGTAAGTTTCGGTCTCACAACTAGTAGCTTACTTTATAATAGTAGGGGTGGAGGTGGGAGACCCTGTCAGGTAATTCGTTTAAGTGTTGAGTAGGCGAGTTCGAACTCCAGTTGCGCCATCACATTCAATTTCGGACAAAACCTGTGAGAAAGTTATGAACCTCCTTATCCCCGCAGCTATAGGTCAAATAGTATCATTGATTTTTATCATTAAGGGCTTTCGGACTATTGTCTTCATCTTTTTTGCTATTTCCACAACGTTTCGGCTAATATGTCCTCCGGCCCTCTTCAGGTGTTTGTCGAACTCGGGAACCTACTCGGAACTTTGAACTAAAAGTTTATGAATCTCGTTCATTGTATGTTTATATCTATATTTTTTGGATGGTTGTCCTATTGAATATAAATAAATTTTAAACAAATCTATTTAACCTATGAACCAGAATTAAGAGTGATGTTAATAGAGTTGGCTGGTTTGGGTTTTATGGCATATCAACCATTGTTGGTTATTTAATGCCAAATCCTCTTCATGCATATATATCAAATATATATGCTTTGGTTTAGAGATTTAGATATTTCCTTCTTCTAGATCAGTTGCCATACTAAGGTTAAAGAGCCCTGTCTGCCCTACTTTTTACTCTGAGCTGAAAGGAGAATAGTTGGATACATACATTTTACAAGGGTGTTAGCGCTATGGGAAAGGCAAACAGCATATCCTAGCATTTCGGCTTGGATTATTTCCTACGACGATAACCGTTACACCACAATTTTCATATATAATACGATCATCTGAGTTTTATTCGCATATATAATGCGCCTTTCTTGGCTTTACATTTTTAAAAATGTCATCAATATGAAGGTGACAGTGATACCAGTCATAACTGGAGCCTTCGGAGCAATTACGAAAAAAACGGAATATAAACGAGCTACATTGGTTTGGTTGGGTTTTATGGCATATCAACCATTGTTGGTTATTTAATGTCAAATCCTGTTTATAGATATGTATTAAATAAATATGATTTTTATTTAGTTCAGTTTTATGGCATATCAACCATTGTAGGTTGTTTAATGCCAAATCCTGTTTATGCATATATATTGAATATATATATGATTTGTAAACATTTTGTTGATAACATTTTTCAACGAGCCTGAGCTCATTTTTTTGCCCAATAGTTAAATGATTTCAAGTATTGCAATGTAACAGTTATAATTTAACATCAGTCATTTGTTTGCACACATTTAAATGGATATACATACATGATTTGTAAGTTTGACTGGGTTTTATGGCATATAAACCATTGTAGGATTTAATGCCAAACCCTCTTTATATATTTTATATATTTCCAAACGCATACTTTGTAGATTAAATTTTTAAACGAGTCAGAGCTCATTTGTTTTCATACTGCTGAAATATCAAACAGTTCTATTTGACCCATAGATGGGACTCTTTCAGGAGCAACCACTCCGGGTCAGAGTGGACCTGGGAGTAATTGAAATGAAGAGTTACTCTATATTCCCAAAATTTGCAGTGCTAGAGCCTCATCATCAGATGATATTATGTCATATCCAAAACACCCGTTGGCAAATGTGTCTTACCCCTCTGTGAATTCTACTGCCCCTGCCGAATAGGCTCGATAAAAAAAGAAGTACTCAACACTCCCCACCTCTCCAGAACTAGAGCCTCTCTATCAGATGCGGTTTAGTATTATACCAAGAATGCACTTTTTTTTTGGTGGGGGTCTTGTCTCTCTGCAGTGTTTTGTCCCTCTACAGAGGATATTAGGCCTCACTTTCAGAGCCGTTGAACAGTTGCATGTCTATCAATGCATATTGTAAGATTATTCTTAAAGGAAGGCACTAAGGAGCTTAGCGTCGACCTTATATATAGGTTCGTGGAATTATTCTTAATACAAATAATTTGTATGATGTCAAGTATTTCAAGCAATTATATAGTTTCAAGTAACTAATAATTGCTCAGTTGGATGGGGCTGTAGAATACACTGACTGCACCTCTACAGAGGGGTAAGACCCCCCCAAATGAGTGTCCTGGATATGACACTAAACAATCTGAGGGTGAGGTCCTAGTAATGTTGGGGCTTTGGGGAATACAGAGCACTCCTTCATTGCCATTGCTCCCAGGTCCACTCTGGCGCGGCGTGGTAGCATCTGATAGGGCCCTATCTATGGGTTAAATAGAACTAACGGCATACTTATGCTAAACTGAATTGTTTGAGTAAACTGAATAGCTTGAAATAGAAATGTTCTTGACAATTAAACCATACTTACATTTAAACTGCGTGCTTATGCTTAACTGAATTATTTGAAATAGAACTGTTTTTGACATTGAATCTGTATTTACAGTAAACTGAATTGTTTAACATAGAGCTGTTTTGACATTTAAGTGCGTGTAAATAAAATCTGTACTTATACTAAACTGAATTAGCTGAATTAGAACTACTTGACTAAGCTGAATAGCAAGAAATAGAAATGTTTTTCACAATTAAACTGTTCTTATATTCAAACTGCGTACTTATGCTAAACTGAATTGTTTGAAATTGAAATGTTTTTGGCATGTAAACTGTGAACTCATGCTAAACTGAATTGTTTTAAATAGAACTGATTATTTACATAAAAACTGATTTGGCGTTAAATAACCAACGAAGGTTTATATGCCATACAACCCAACCAACCAACCAACCAACGTAACTAATAAAAAATAATCCCCGGAAAACAATTATAATCTCAACTAACTATTCTTAATACGCATAATTTGCGCTCAGTTATAGGGTTTCAAGTATTATTATCTAATACTAATAATCGTCTAACATTTCTATATGACTCATTGATAGCACCCAATCAGGTATTACCATTTATAGGTAAACCAGGTTATAATGGTAATGAAGAGGCGACTTGATACTTCTGAGAGGTCCAGAATTGGAGCCTCACCACCAGATTAGTGTCACAGCCAAGAGACTATCTTATAATGAAAAGGTAAACCGCTGTCATCACAAATTCACTGGGGAAAATGCATATCAAATGGTGGGAAATAGAGAAAAAAATATTGATTTATAGCTGAAAACTTGCTCTATCAAGGTGTTATTGTGCTTATGCTATCTGTTTTAGTCATTTCAAAGAAAGTTGTGTGCAGAGGGATGATACTTAGACACCTAGAAAGCTGTCGTCATTCATTTTTTAAATTAAGAAAGACTTACGCACAGTGATGTCTACACGACTAAATTACCATCTAGAATGTTGTTGTCTTTTGTTTTCTGAATTAATCATCTCATAGAAAGACATACGCACAGTGATGATGTCTACACGTCTAGATTACTATCTAGACAGTTGTCGTCATTCATTTTCTGAAATAATCATCTCATAGAAAGACTTACACACAGTGATGATATCCACACGTCTAGATTGCTGTGTTGACTGTTGTCAATTGTTTTCTGTATTAATCATCTCATAGAAAGACTTACGCACAGTAATAATGTCTACACGTCTAGATTGCCGTCTAGACTGTCGTTGTTATTTGTTTTCTATATTAATCATCTCATAGAAAGACTTACGCACAGTAATGATGCGTACACATCTAGATTGCCGTTTAGACTGTTGTTGTCATTTGATTTGTGAATTAATCATCTCATAGAAAAACTTACGCACAGTAATGATGTCTACACGTCTAGACTGTTGTCGTCATTTGTTTTCTATATTTATCACCTAACTGAAAAACGTGTGCGCTGTGATCATGTCTAGTTTGCTGTACTTAAACTGAACTTTTGTACAATAATTGTGACTTGTTCTAATATTGATATGCATGTAACTAATTGTATTAAGTCCGTGACTAAATTCTTGCCTGAATTGCGAATGTTTTAAAATACAAAGCCTTATTAGCGCCATTGATAATCTTTCTATGACTTTATTAATTCCATCTCGAACAAGCCGGAACCTTATTGATAGGGATCTTATATCAGATTGTGTGCGGTCATGAAACTTCTTAGTAAAACGAAACGTGATACCAGCGAACAAGCACATTACAAAATCATTGTCTGTATGGGCGCCAAAGTCTTCTGTTTGTAATGAGGAAGACCTGGGGCCAGATAAAAGGGGCGCGAAGTCACTAACTTGCTTTGTAATTAAAGAGATATCGCAAAGCTGAACATTTGAAATTACACATCGGCACGATATCTTATCTATTTATGTAGAAGACATGAGATTACAGGGTCAACAACAGGAAAGTCTGTCTTGAGAGAATCTAACATTAAAACAAATTATGTTCATGTTATCGATAAGCTCCTCAATACGTTTTAATTGTCATAGGTTGAATCACAACAATTCCACAGCTTTGTCTGTGAAGCCGGGTATCCTCTGTATCCTCTGAAGAGAGGTAAGGCCCCCCACACATGCATAAAAAAGGGGGTGTTCGGGTATGACATCATACAGCATCTAGAGTCATTCTTTTTTTGATATTACCCTCATGTCCACCTTGACTCAGAGTGTTATGTACTAAACAAACTCCTCTTCTAA
>OY757943.1:17386118-17390102 GCA_963585895.1 Sepioteuthis lessoniana
ATCCAACAAAAGCAAAAACAAAATCCCAACAAGCAATAACCTCCTACCGGCAAAGAAACAATATTTATACCAATACAGAAAGATCCGTATATTTTCATAGAAATATATATAATACTTCTTACTTTCTTTAAGAAAAAACAAAACCGGTCACATTAGGATTATTAATTTATTTCCATCTTGTTATGTGTTTTTGATTAAATAAAAAAACACAAAAAAAAAATCATCAGGCCTTGTTCCTTTTTTTCGTGTTTTTTGATTTTATCAAGACACATCACAGGATGAAAATAAATTTATAATCCTAATGTGACCGGTTTTGTTTTTTCTTAAAGAAATTATTGCTCTGTAATGTCAGTTACATTGAGCTCTTTACCAGGAAAATTTAAATGTTCACTGTTGAATGGTTATTTTGTCCTGATGGAATTCCTCCCAACCCCGGTTTAACTGGACTGAATAATACCATAATACTTCTTATATATAATACTCTTTTTATATAATACTTATATATTATACTTTTAATGTGTGATAATTCTTTTATATAATATTCATTTATTATTTTTCTTCTATGTAATATTTCTTATATGTAATATTTCTTATATCTAGTACTAATATATGATATTTCTTGTATATGATACATCTTATATATAATACTTCTTATATATGATACTTCTTATATATAATAATTACATCTAATACTTCTAATATATAATTCATCTTATATATAATACTTATATATAATACATCTTATATATAATACTTCTTATATATAATAATTACATATAATACTTCTTATATATAATATTTCTTACATATCATACTTCTTATATATAATACTTATATAAGTATACTTCTTATATATAAAACTTCTTATTTAAACAAAACGATTGAGTGATTAGTTTTTAACGGCATGTCAACCCGTCTCGGTAATTCTTTGCTTAGAAGTTGAGAAATTGCATTCATTGCGCGTTCATATTTATATTTTTTCTATCGTTGATTTTTTTTCGCACAGCCTCGTTTTGGTTTGGTTTAGTTTTATGGTACATCAACCATTGTAGGTTATTTAATGCCTTATACATTTTTATACATATAAACAGTTCTAATTCAAACAATTCAGTTTAGCGTAAGTACACAGTTTAAATGTCAAAACAGTTCTATTTCAAGCAATTCAGTTTAACATAAGTCATTTTTTGCACTCAGTTTAAATATCAAACAGTTTTATTTGACCCATAGATAAGACTCCTTCAGGTGCTACCACCCCTGGCCAAAGTTGACCTGGGAGCGAAGGCAATGAAGGGGTGCGCTGCATTCCCCAAAGCTCCAGTATTACTGAAGCCTCACCATCGGATTGTTTTGTTTCATATCCGGGAAACTTGTTCGGGGGAGTCTTACCCCTCTGCTGAGATGCTGTCGGTGTATTCTGCAGCACCAGCTGACTGGGCCACACACGGTCGTGTTGAAAACAAATAATTATAAACAAATCTTTTTTACCTACAAATGGGACCCTAAAATACTATCACCCCAGCTGTGAGTGGAGCTGGGAGTAATAGCAATGAAGGGGTACTCAACACTCCTCATGGCTTCAGAACTAAACCCACTCCATCAAATCATTTTTAATGTTTTATCCAAGACACTCTTCTTTTAGGTGACTCAACCAGTATCCTGAATATGACAGTAAACAATATGATGGTGAGGCTTCAGTAATGCTGGAACTTTGGGGAATAGGGAGAACCTCTTCATTGCCATTACTTCCAGGTCTACTTCAAGGTGATAGAATATGATAGAGTCCTATGAGTCAACTTGACCTAAACTGTCTAATTACGCTGAACTGAATTGTTTGAAATAGAACTGTTTTAACATTTAACTGTGTGTAAACAAAAAACTGTATTTATGCAATACGGAATTGTTTGAAATAGAACTGTTTGATCATTCAACTGTGTGATAAAAAATGACTGATGTTTAATTGAATTGTTAGTAATAAATAGCAATACTTGGAACTATTTTACTTTGTTGACATGCCAAACTGAATTGTTTGAAATAGAACGGGTTTTACATTTAAGCGTGTGTAAACAAAAAAAAAAAAACTATTTAAATTAATGACTGTACGTAAACAAAAGACTGTATTTATGCTAAACTGAATTGCTTGAAATTAAGTGAAACCATTTAACAGAGTGCCAAAAAAAAAAATGAGCTCAGGTTTGTTTATAAATGTTATCTTCAAAATACAAAAAAAAAATGTACTTATCAGGAATAGAACTGTTTTTGACATTTAAACTGCGTACTTATGCCAAACTGGATTGTTTGAAACAGGACTGTTTCTATGTATGAAAATGGATTTGGCATTAAATAACCTGACATAAAACCAAACAAAAGAGGTGCCCGTGGTGTAATAGTTATCGTCGTAGGAAATGGACACGACGACACTAGTTCAAATCCTGGACCAGGCTAATTGCATTTCTCATAGCACTAATACCCTTGGGAAAGGTATGAATCCTATTATTCTCCCTCCAGCTATGGGTAAATAGTTGGACGGACAAGGTTCTTCAGCCTTGGTGAGGCAACTAGTCTAGGAGAAGGAAAACTCTGAATTCAAACCTGTTAAACTTCGCTTAAAAATTGACCTTGTGTCATATCCTGCCCGAGCGGAGGGGTTGGTAAATATGATAAAACCAAACCAAACTTTTTTAGGGAGAGGTGGCTTAATCCCTCTGCAGAGGATACTGTCAACGTATTCTAAGTTTTGTCAACAGTTTGGGTATTTCTGTAGAGTTGAAAGTCGAGAGTTCTTTGTTTGCCTTTCGAACAAGTGAAATATACGAAAGTCATTCAATAAATAAGGTGAAATATCGCCTATAGAGTTGGGAGTAGGAAGCACTGTTTTCAGTTGCACCTTTTTCAAAGACTACAATAGTAATGGTTCTTTCATGTCCAAGAAGACAGTCAGTATAACCTTCTTTAATAACCACAGTGCCCAGAACTTTTTCTTTACCGAAGAGTCAGTGCGTATTCACTCAATGAATTGTATTTCCTTTATTTGTTGAATGACTCCCGTAGATAGATAGATAGATAGATAGATAGATTTCTCTTGTATATTGAATGACCTTCTTTAATAACCGCAGTGCCCTAAACTTTGTCTTTACCGAAGAGTCAGTGTGTTTCCACTCAATGAATTGTATTTTCTTTATTTATTGAATGACTCTCGTAGATAGATAGATAGATAGATAGAGTTCTCTTGTATATTGAATGACCTTCTTTAATAACTGCAGTGCCCTGAACTTTGTCTTTACCGAAGAGTCAGTGTGTTTCCACTCAATGAATTGTATTTTCTTTATTTATTGAATGACTCTCATAGATAGATAGATAGATAGATAGAGAGATAGATTTCTCTTGTATATTGAATGACCTTCTTTAATAACCGCAGTGCCCTGAACTTTGTCTTTACCGAAGAGTCAGTGTGTTTCCACTCAATGAATTGTCAAACTTGTCCCTATTTTAGACTAAATGAATATTTTTTTCTAAATCCTCTTTTCGTATTTCTTAGATGAATTAAATTTTTTTTTTATTTTCTTGAATCATCAGTAAACATACTGGTACTTCAATGTTCATTACTATTGTGAGTGTTTAATAAAATGATGTCATCAGCACTTTATCAGGAAAGTCTCCATTTACAATAACTTGCGTTGTTTCTCCATTTTATAATTTGTTTTTATTTTTTTAATGGTACAAAAACCTTGGTGGGTTATTTAATTCCAAAGTCATTATTGAAAAAGAACGACAGTAGTACTATCTAACCCATAGATCCTATTTACCAACCCCTCCGCTCGGGCAGGATATGACACAAGGTCAATTTTTAAGCGGAGTTTAACAGGTTTGAATTCAGAGTTTTCCTTCTCCTAGACTAGTTGCCTCACCAAGGCTGAAGAACCTAGTCTGTCCTACTATTTACCCATAGCTGGAGGGAGAATAATAGGATTCATACATTTCCCAAGG
>OY757943.1:17395302-17442802 GCA_963585895.1 Sepioteuthis lessoniana
TATTGAATATTGTTATCATTGTTAAAGTTTTGTGACCCCCCTCAAACTATTGTTCTTTGTTTGTGAGGAGGGTCAAACGCGACTCGATTTTTTGTTGAACTTTTTTAAAAAAAACGACCGCCATTTTTATCAACATTCATCGTTCTACATTTATTCGTCTCGCCTGAATTTTTTGCAACACCATACGCGTTTCATCTCCCTCTAGTTGTGTTTTCACAACTATGGGGGAGCCCAACAACATGAAATCGCAATCACCGACCGACATATTCCAAACGCAACCCTCCCCAATGCCGGAAGAAGCTCCATTCGACCTCTCTTCATCGGCAAGTACAATACCACCGGCACAAAAACAAAAAGAAACGGCTGTCTCTTGGTCTTCACATTGCGTGAATAAAAAATCCCCTTGTGACTACGCAAGAGACAGGGTCGAAAAGTATGAAAAGTATTTTAAGGACGGGGAAATTCTCCCAATACCCGAATTGGTCGAGGCGGTCGAACCGAAGACCCTGTCCTTCGTAGTCACAGACATTAAGACCAAGAGACTAGCGGGGATAAAAAAGGAGACATTCGAAGACCTACTCAAAACAGCAAACATCCCAGGGAAATACTTCTGCCGCAGAAGTTTCGCGACCTGGGATGTCTTATTACCCTCAGAGGAAGTAGCAAAAAGCCTCGCCGGTGGTAACATCACCACACGCTTCTTCCGGCTACAACCGGAATATCGAGGCAAAAGAAGAATACGAGTCACCGTATGCAATGTATCTATGCAATTGAGTGGTGACGTCCTCGCCGCCTATCTAAGTATATACGGCGGCGTGGAACAAGTCACACAAGTAACGTCAACACGGGGAACTGCGTACGGTGACTACGTATTCGTTATATGCCTCGATAGGGGAGGGTTTAACAAAATTCCCCATAAAATACGTTACCGCGATCAAACCATGACAGTCATCGTTGAGGGCAGGAAACCGCTATGTTGGTTTTGCAATAACATCGGCCACTTTTCGAAAAACTGCCCTCAAAAACCAACAATCACCACCACAACAACGACTACTACTACTACTACTACTGCTACTCCTGCACCTGTCATAGCAGCAATTATACCAACAGAAACCTCAGAAAACAAACAAGAAACCCCTAAAGAAAATGAGGAAGGGTGGACGCAAGTCACCAGAAAAAAGGGAGGGAAAAAAACTCCCCCAAAAAACCCAGCAACAACAGATACAACAACTCTTTTGACTACAACTACGAAACCAACGACAACAAATACGAAACAATCAACTGCAAAACAATCAACAAAAGAAGACAATCAAAACATTGAACCGATGGATATGACCATGAATTTAAAAAGAAGGAGAAACAGCGAGGATTCACCAACTAAAGAGGGGGAGAAAAAACATCCAAAAAAACCCACACAAACAACCACCATACCTCAGCATAAGGGGGAAAAAACAACAGAAAAATCGCCAGTCCAAAATAAACAAAGACCAGCACAATTGATTCCTCTCCCACAAAAAACAAAAACCACCCCTATCATCCCAACAGAAACACCATTACCCCCCTCTCTTTCACCAATTAAAACCCCCAAAATGCTTACTCGATCCTATTCAGCAACCAGACTTACACCCTCTCCCCAAACACCGTCAACATCAGCAGCAACTGTTCAAAAACCAAGAGCACGCTCTACGGAAGCCCGACGTGCCATAAACTCTTTTTACTTCTGCGAAGATATCATGGACAATCCACACATAGACCACACTTTAAAACAATCATTAAAACCATTACGCTCACTCCAAAAAATTGACACTAAAGACATCACAAAACCACATCTATTCAAGGACGCACCAAAATTGACCACATTCGTCCGCTTGGCTGGCAATCGGACCAAAGAACTCTGGAACTTTATTGACGAAGCCAGCCGGGCGGATGTAATGCTGGTCGATACGAAAAATCCAATGCTGAAAAAAATGCTTCCCTTCTGTGCGGGCAGGGTCCCGATTTTGGTTCACCCATCATTCTATAGGTCCCTAAAGTTGCGGTACCCTATGGATGTCGGTGGAATAACCAGGGACGACCGAGTAAGTACTGAGCTCGGCACCGGATCCCTGCGTCAGGCCGTCGGCATCCTCACCCCGAAGGATTTCCGGCCCGTAGTCGACACTGAGTAAGGTAAGTGGGATTGATGGCTCTAAACCTTGCTACTTTGAATGTGAGGGGATTGAGGGATCCGGGCAAGTGTACGCGCTTGCTTGGTGAACTTAAAACTCTCGGCGTAGATGTTGCTGCAGTGCAGGAAACCCACTTCACTTGCGGTGCCGACTGTCGTGTGCTGGAAAGCGATTTTAACGTTTTCTCAGCATACGGCAGCCGTACCAGCGTTGGGGTTTCTTTGCTAGTTGGACGCAGCCTTGATGCTGATGTTGACGTTGTTTTTGCAGGTGACGGGGGCCGACTGGTTGTGGCCGATGTTGCCGTGAAAAGTTTCAAGTTTCGTCTGGTTGCGGTTTATGCGCCCAATATCGTTGTGGAGAGGGTTTCCTTTTTTCGTCGGTTGGCGCCGTTCCTGGACGATACGAAGCGGCTAGTTTTAATGGGTGATTGGAATGCGATCCTTGATCCCAAGATAGATAAGGTCGGGCGGGGAGCTAGGCGTGTGGGAAGGTGTGAAAGCAGCCTTGCCGGCCTCATGACTCGTCATGACCTTGTCGACAGGTTTCGTCTGGATCACCCAGGGCGGGAGATGTGGACGTGGCTAGATAGTTCGCCCTCTGCCAAAGTAGGTTCCTACTTGGACAGAGTGTTAGTGAGACGAGCTGACATTGATTTTGTTAGTTGTCCCACGTTCCACTTGATAGCGTGGACTGACCATAAACTTGTTAGAGTCAGTCTACGGTTAGCAAATAGGCCTAGTCTGGCCGGCTACTGGAAGTTCAATACCTCCTTACTGGAGATACGGGACTTCCGGGACCGGCTAGAATCCCTAATTCAGCGGGCGTTAGTGGGGGCGGTTACCGGGAATAGGTGGTGGGGATCTCTTAAACATAGGATTAGAGATTTCGCTACCAAGTACGGTCGACAGCTCAACCTAGATAGGACCAAGGAAGCGAAATCTATAGACGATAGACTTTCCCGGGCGGTGGCTGGGGGGGACTCCCTAAACGTAGAGCTAGCTAGGGGGGACCTTGAGCGCGAGAGTAGCGAGCGCTACAAGGGATACGTAGTTAGATCTAGGTTAAAGAGAGTTCTCAACGAAGCTGTGAAAACGAACGCGACTGCGCGTGAAGAAGAAGTGCGAAGGTTCCCCGATCGGTATATCGGTTCTGTCAAGGCCCCGGATGGGCGACTGCTGCGATCGGCTCGCGAGATTCGTGACGCCTTTCGGGCGCACTTTCGGGATCGCTTTGCCCGCTGTACTGATCTCCCGCTCCGGGAGTTTCGTAGCTATCTTGCCGACTTTCCCCGCCTTGGGGTGGCTGAAGCGGCTAGCTGCGAGGGTGTGGTTACTGAATGTGAAGTCCGTGACGCGTTGAAGCAGGTCGGCCTGAACAAGTCGCCGGGACTAGATGGTTTGCCCTACGAAGTGTACTTGAGGATGTCGCACATGTTTGTGCCTATTCTGACGGATATGTTCAACCATTGGTTCGCCCAGGGAGCCATCCCTGGTAGCGTTACCAAGGGCGTGATCACATTGCTGAAGAAAGGTGGCAGGCATGTTTGGGAGGGTTTAGACGATTACAGGCCCATAACTCTGCTTAACACAGAGTTAAAGATTTTGGCCCGGGTCTTAGCGAATCGTTTACAGCTTGTCATTAGCGATCTGATCGGCTCTGAGCAGACCTTTGCTGTGAAGGGAAGATCGATCCAGGACAACCTGCACTTGATTCGCGAGGTCCTAGAGGGTATAGAAGACGACACCGAGGCCGCGCTGATCAGTTTAGATCAGTCCAAGGCCTTCGATAGGGTTGACCATCGGTTTTTGGCGACTGTTTTGGAGACTGCCGGATTCAAACCGGAGTTCCGCAGATGGATTAGCATGATGTACCACAACCCTCAGGCAGTGGTGCAGGTGAACGGAAGGCGTTCGACGGTGTTTGCGGTCGAGCGGTCGGTCCGGCAGGGCTGCCCGTTGTCTCCTCTTCTCTATGTCCTAGCTTTGGAGCCCCTGCTCCGTAGGCTTAGGGATAGGACGGCAAATCCGGCCCTGCGCGGTGTCCCTTTTGCTGGCCCTCTTACGGCAAGGGTTTCCGCGTTCGCCGATGATATCACAGTGTTTGTATCCCGCCGTCTGGATATAAAGGCTGTGAAGAAGGCGGTTAGCGAGTACGAGCGGATTGCAGGAGCCAAGGTCAATTTTGACAAAAGCGAAGGTTTGCGGCTCGGTGCTTGGAGGGGTAGCAATACTCTTCCGGGGCCGTTCCGCTGGAGTGACGGACCCGTCCGCATCCTCGGGGTGTGGTTCGGGCCCGGCCTCCAACTGGAGCGAAATTGGTCGGAAATACAAGCCAAGGTGAATGCTCAGGTGGGAATCTGGCTTTCAAGGAGGTTGTCCTTAAAGGGCAGGGCGGAGGCGTGCGCCGTGTACGTCTTCCCCTTGATCCTTTACCGATTGGCTGTACTTCCTCTGCCTAGGGTAAATCGGTTGGCGCTGCAACGATCCCTTTCCAGATTGCTCTGGGGAGGTGCAAGGCCGATGGTCCGTAGGCAGGTCTGTATCCAACGTACACGCAACGGGGGTCTAGGTATGCCTGATCTGGAGAGCCACTGGCTTGCTGAAAGACTTGCATACCTGGGCAGAGCTTTGACGGGGGACGCAGTGTGGAGACTGAAGGCGAGTCGGACTTTTCCTCGCCTAAAGTCAGACCCAAAGGCTGAAGGTCGACGTAGGCCTTTGGGCGAAACACTGTTTGTCCGCGAGTGCCGAACGGCCCTTCGTAACCTTCTTGGGTCCAGTGACCTTTCACGGCCTCGAAAAGAACTATATCGGGAGCTAGTGGTGGGTTCCGCTTCTGATCCTCTTAGCGAGCGGCACGGCTGGACGACGGAGGAGATTCGCTCTCATTGGAATTGGGCGCCAGGATCGAGCTTCTTGAACAACTCCGAGTTCTCGCTCACCTGGCGACTTGTACGAAATGCGTTACCCCTTGTCGGCTTGAACTACAAAGCGGGCCTGGCAGACATGCCCGATTGCGCTCGCTGCGGCAGTGGTTTGGAAGAAACGGCTGAGCACGCCTTCTACCACTGCGAGCGAGTTCGCCCGTTTTGGGATCACGTCGGCGAGTGGACGGCTCGCATCGAACCCAAACAGCTCGTGCTGCTCGACGTTGGTTACGTCGTGGACAACGTTCTTCCTCCGTATCAGGGTGAGAAGCGTGTGGTGTTTCTCGCGATCCTAGCTGTAGCTAGAATGGTGATTTGGACGACGCGAAACAAGGGATTGTATGACGATGCAAACTTTTCTCATCGTGATCTGATTTTGTATTTTCGGCATCAGCTGAGGGTCAAAATCAGATGCGATAGAAAACGCTTGGATCGCATAACATTCAGCAAAAGGTGGGTGAATGCAGCGAGCCTGGTCGTGCGAAAGGGAGCAACGTTGGAGTCATCCTTCCCTCCTCTGCCGGCTCATGGCGTCTACGGTACGGGTCCTTAGGGACCCCACCCCTGGTAAGTAAAACTGTTCCCTTTTTCTTTTGGTACCCAGGTACCTAGTTAGCAGTATGTTTGTGAGTCATTGTCCCCGTCATCTAGTCGTTAGTTCTCAAGATCTTCCCCATCCCCATTATTTTTGTACCTGAACCCGCATCCCAGTCCACGTTTACTGAAGATCTTGAACATTCATATGTATAAAAATCATATCACCTGCTTGTATTAACCCATACCGTGCCCGACCCCTTATTTCTTTTTACCCCTGTAGATTAGGATCCCTGCCCCACCTAGGGTAGGTCCGACTTGTTTCCGGTTCTTTCGCCCCGGAAAACAGTCGGCCTCCAATTTTATAGACGGGGGGATGGGAGGGCAACCAAACGGGGGATTTTTCCTTTGTTTTTGTATATATTTCGGGGTTTTTCTCCCATTCCCATCACATTCATTGTAAATAAATCATAAAATCATTCATGAATCTCGGGATTTTAAGTAGGACTTCTTCATAGAGCAAATGTGGTATTGTGGTGATTGTAGCGCAAAAGGCGATGGATGAATGGATATTTATTGTATTGTTGAATGGGTCGGCGAATGTGGCTAGCTAGGTCTCCTTAGTTTATATAGAAAAGTATGACCGCTCCCTTCCCCTCCCCAAAAACTTCAAGGCCTTGTGCCTTCTGTGTACACTACACAGAAATAAAGCAGACTAGAAGGTGAAGAGCAGCTTCTTATAGGAATAGTATTAGAGCGTTGGAGACTGGAGATCGCACTAGATCACCTGACTTGCTACCGTAATAACGGAGGCCAATACTATCGTTGGACTATATCCTTATTCTATATTCACAAATCCTATGTTCTTGTCAAGTCTCTCTATTGTATATACTGTTTCATGAGAATATATCTCTATTTCCTCTCTTATCGTGGTTTGTCCTTTATTTAATATTACAAGCGTTCACTAACCAGAACGCAACAATATTAGAGAAAAAACTTGACGGCAGTTGCTCGAGAATGCTATCAGCTATATTGAACAAATCTTGGAAGCAACACCCCACCAAACTGCAGAAATCATTCAAATAAGACGAACAAGATATGCTGGACACTGCAGAAGTGAGGACGAACTCATAAGCGACATGCTTCTCTGGAGCTCTTTATACGGACGAGCAGGTGTTGGACGACCAGCTAGAATTTATCCCCAACAGCTCTGTACAGACAGATGTAGTCTTGAGGACCTGCCGAATGCGATGAACGATAGAGACGAATGGCGGGGGATACTTAGGGATATCCGTGCTAGCGGCAAGACATGATGATGATGTATATATTAGTTACAAATTATGCATGAAAAGAGTTAGAAAGTGCTCGATTCGTTTATTGTAGAGCACGTTTAAAATACTTTGATATTAAATAATTGATCTCGTATTATTTCTTTTGTTTCATTTGTCACCATAAAGCCAATGAAAATTGAAGCACAACATTACATACGAAGCAATGGAAGTAGTTACACTGTATCCTATATATATATATATATATATATATATATATATATATATATATATTAGCCTAATAGGGAATAAAATATCTATTTCGCAGATGCTAGCTACAGTTTTCAGCTTAATCCTATTTACCCAACCCCTCCGCTCGGGCAGGATAAGACACAAGGTCAACTTTTAAGCGGAGTTTATCAGGTTTCAATTCAGAGTTTTCCTTCTAGACTAGTTGCCTCGCCAAGGCTGAAGAACCTAGTCTGTCCTACTATTTACCCATAGCTGGAGGGAGAATAATTGGATTCATACCTTTCCCAAGGGTATTAGTGATATGTGAAATGCAAGTAGTCTCGTCCAGGATTTGAACTCTTGTCGCCGTGTCCATTTCCTACGACGATAGCCATTACACCACGGGCACCTAAGGTTTTCTGCTTAATCTATTTCTTGTCAATTCATTTTATTAGAACCTTTTCAATGAGATTTTAAGGCCTAGATTCCATCTACTATGGACATGTCAGGCTACTTATTTATTCATTACTCTCTCTCTCTCCCAATATATATACATATATATAAGTATATTAGAGAAAAAAATTGACGGCAATTGCATGAGAATGCTACGAGCTATATTGAACAAATCTTGGAAGCAGAATCCCACCAAACTGCACCTGTACGGCTACCTCCCTTCCATCTCCAAAACTATTCAAATCAAACGAACAAGACACGCTGGACACTGCAGGAGAAGTGAGGACGAACTCATAAAGACGTGCTTCTCTGGACCACCTCACACGGACGAGCAGTTAAAACTTATCCACAACAGCTCTGAACAGACACAACATATTCTTAACAAATTCAAGTTTAATTTTTACCCAATCATTCCCCCCCACTTGCCGCGCAACTATGGGTTAAATAGGATCACTTGTTTTGTTTGGGTTGGTTGGGTTTTATGTCATATAAACGATTGGAGATTATGTAATGTCAAATCAAGTTTCTACGCATATATTAAATATATAATTTGTAAACTGATTTTATTGATAATACTTTAAAACAAATATTGTTGTTAGGTTATATATATATATATATACTCCCCTACCCCCGTAGGGTTGAGTTTTCAAGCGAATGAAGTAATCGTGTTGCCATTAGCGTTTATTGCAAGTCTCTTCATATATGAATTGAGGTCTCGGTAGCCATTAAACTATGTATGTAAACAATAGTAATTGTGATTCATAACCGTTTAAAATTTACTTCGCTGCTACTGGTTCCTCGTGGCTGAGGGTTAGAGGCTTTGATTGGCGTTTGTGTCAACCGGGTTTCGATCCCAGCTACGGGAAGCTAGAGAGTCTAGCCACACTGATGAGTTCTGTGATCGGAACTCATCAGTGTGGCTAGACTCTCTAATTGCTGTTTAAATGCCATAAACTCTGGAAACCACTGTTAAGCTCTATTAGACCCATAGATAGGACCCTATCAGGTGCTATCACTCTGGGCCAGAGTGGACTTAGGAGCAATGGCAATGAAGGAGTATTCGGCATTACTCAGTGCTCCATTAATATTGGAACCTCATCATTAGAGTGTTTAGTGTCACACAGTTAAATAATCTAAAAGTAATATTTCTAACAATCCAATTTTGCACTAGTCGTTTATTTGCACACAGTTTAAATATCAAACAGTTCTATTTCACCAATAGATAAGACCCTTTCAGGTGCTACCAATGGGGAGCAATGGGAGCAACGACATATAAGGGTACTCCACTTTATTCATAGCCCTGTCATTCCTGGAGCTTCACCATCAGATTGTTTAGTGTCATATCCAGGACACTCTTTGGGAGGGGGCCTACACCTCTCAGCAGAGATGCAGTTTGTATATTCAATTTTTAAACAGAATTTATGCAGGTTTGAATTTAGAGCTTTCTTTCTCCTCGACTGGTTACCCTACTATTTACCTATAGTTGAAGGAGAAGAAATGGATTCATTCCTTTCTTAAGGACATTTGCCTAAAATGAATAACAAACAGCATCGTCCATGATTTGAACTCGGGTCGCTGGTTCCATTTTCTTCGACGGAGGTGCGTTCAAATATGTATTTACTTAACCCTTCCGCGACGGATCTGACGCAAGGTCATTTAACCCGACATGAAATGCCAACCAACTTCATTTAGGATTTGAACTCAGGTCTTTAGTTCATTATTTATTACGATGACAATTATATTATGAATGCTTTTTTTGTAACTTTACAAACTTTGAAACGAAGTTTCAAATTTAAATTTAATCCTGTATTTTGAGTCTGGCTTGACAGACAATGCATCTTTAAGGTAACAGCTTTTTACATTGAAAGGAAATTAAATGCTAGCTAAATATTTTGTTTGATTTTTTAACCTATTTTTCTTTAACAAATCGTTTCGTTCAAACAGATGGGAGCCAACTATCATTATAAACACATGTAATTCAACAATGTACAAAGACTCTTTCGTGACAGGATTTTGAGAGTGAGTCAAATACATGTGCAATTCATTAAAAAAAAACACAAACAAAAAACGTGTGTGCTTGCGCGTACAACTACGCGTTCAGATACGGGCATACACGTCATCTGCCACTAAACTAGCGTTATAAACAGTATCATTCAATAATACACACCTACTAACGGCACTTAAAAAATATTCTTGTGAGATTATTCATTGTCAGAGATGAGTCTGGAACAAAAGCACTCGAATGTTTGTACGTCCCGTTGTGGCGCATTGCCTAGCAACCTCGTCTCGGAGATCGATAACAATTGGATAGTGGGTTCACTCCTCACTCGATGTCCTATTCGTGTGACGGGTCTAAGCTTGGTTTGGCTTTATCTCGTTTTATGGCATATCAACCATTGTAGGTTATTTAATGCCAAATCCATTTTATACATATAAACAGTTTAATTCAAACAATTAAGTTCAACATTAGTACACAGTTTAAATGTCAAAACAGTTCTATTTTAAACTATCCGGTTTTGTATAAGTACATTTTTAGTTCTATTCGACCCATAGGTAGGACCCTATCAGGTGCGAGTACACCGAACAGGAGTGGACCTGGGAGCGATGGCAATAAAGGGGTACTCTGCATTCCCCAAAGCTCCAGTATTACTGGAGCTTCACCATCAGATTGTTTAGTATCATACACAGGACATTCGTTGGGGGTGGGTCTTACCCCTCTACCGAGATGTGGTCGGTGAATTCTCTCGCCCGGGTCTAAGCTATGCTTTTTCCTGGAGTGTCGAAAGGTGTTAGGAAGTTAGAATTGAAAACCATTAGTTGGGAATTCGACTCTCTCTGGGACCCCCAATATTTCTAGCCTTGAGATTAGCTAGTTTAATCTTAGTAAACAGTACATTACGATAAAGTCGCGCTTAAAATACCAGTCTCGATAAATCATTGAAGTCGAAGCACAGAGGCGCATGTTTTTTATTTAATTGGGTGACCACTGAAGATCGAATAGCAGATATTGCAAGCACCCCTAGGCCGTTGTGCTAAGCTTAGAAAATATAAACAATACATTTAGATAAGTTTAAACAACAGAAAAATTCAGTATATAACATAATGTAATAACATTTTTGTCTTTGGATGGTAAGTGTTATTTCTTAATTACTTATGTTGTAAAAGTATTGAAAAATGGTCATTATTCCCTCTAAACTTTGCTTTTGTGCTCTGGATAACACTAGTAAAGACGTATCTTGTTTCTTGATAGAATGTGTTATTTTTTAATTACTTATGTTATAAAAGTATTGAAAAATGGTCATTATTCCCTCTAAACTTTGCTTTTGTGCTCTGGATAACACTAGTAAAGACGTATCTTGTTTCTTGATAGAATGTGTTATTTTTTAATTACTTATGTTGTAAAAGTATTGAAAAATGGTCATTATTCCCTTTAAACTTTGTATTTGTGCTCTGGATAACACTTGGTAAGAGAAATATTGTTTCTTGATGGTAAGTGTAATTTCTTAATTACTTATGTTGTAAAAGTATTGAAAATGGTAATTATTCTTTTTAAATTTTGCTTTTGTGCTCTGGATAACACTAGGCAAGACAAATATTTTTTCCTGGATAGTATGTGTTATATCTTAATTGTTTAAGTTGTAAAAGTATAAAAAAATAGTCACTTATTCCCCTTAAACTTTATTTTTGTGCCTTAGAAAATGAGATTTTGAAATTAGCGTATTTTCTATGTTAAAAACGGACAAATTAGCACATTTTCATCGACATAAGTTTTAAATAACTTCTGAATCAAAAGTTCTATGTATTTGTTCTAAAGTTATACAAAAATTAATAAAAAAATCCTCAGAAGCGAGTAGTTTTTTCGAGATTTGTGATGCTAACGTAAATTACTTTTATATATCAACCACCATCTCATCGTGTTTTAAAGTTTGTAGAGAATTTTTTTTATTTACAGAAGGCATAAGCAATTGAAAAAAAAACCTCTCTGTTTGATGCCTTGTAATTTCCTAGGAAATGAATTAAAGGCATTACTTTTAGAACACACACACACACACACACATATACACACACACACACACACACACACACACTCTCTCTCTCTCTCTCTCTCTCTCTCTCACTATCTATCTATCTCTCTCTGCCTCCTTTCATCTTATATATATATATATGTATGAATGTATTTGGAAAATATGGAAAAAGATATGTTGTATATTCATGGTGAACGAAGGAACGACTACACTTGGTTATAAAAATATATAGGTCCCTTTCGAAAGGAGTTGAATCTCTGTATGTGTGTGAGAGATAGGTACAGGGAGTCGAAGACAGAGAGCCATATTGAACCATAACTTCTTAACCATGCTGTGTTATCTTCAAGCTTTACCACTTCGCTTTTTCTCGACTCAATCGGGAGCCGCCTCTGGGCCACTGCCACACGCCGGTCGCGATTCTCTGGCTGCTGACTGCTAGACTCTTGTGACCGACCACTGCAAAACTGCTCGTATCTCATATGGGTGCCTGCATATATTATTTCACAACGCCTACACATTTCCGCCCAACTACGCGACTGCTCCCGCTTATTTACACAGGTGCATCTTGTATAGAGAAATCTCTGTTTGACGGCGTGGTTGTGGGTCAATATGCAACAAATACGACGTTATGGAAATATGAAAAAAAAGCATCATATATTCCGAGAATATATTTATTTATTTATATATAATAAATATGCCAACGTTTGACTTTCCATTTTTGTTTTAAACCATATTCAAATCGATGTATTATGTGATGTTGCCACTTTCAAAAATTATTTTCTAATGAAAAAAAGAAAAAAATGATGTGAAAAAAGAGAAAATTCTTATAGTCAGCAGAGATCTGTTTTAAAATGTAAAGGAAATATTTTTCGAAAATTCTTTATTTTTAATTTAATTCAATAAAAATAATTTATTTATTAATTAATCAATTTTCGCCTAAAAAAAGGTTAACGAATTTTCTATTAATTTTAAAAAATTTAGAACCCTAAATAAGAAGTAAGAAATTTTTAAAGAATTTCAAAAATAATGTCCATCTGTGTAGTTTAGAAAATTATTTAAAAAATTATTCTGGCCTAGTCGGCTGGGGGTGTAGAATGTACCGATTGCATCTCTGTATAGGGGTAAAACTCCCCCACCGAGTGTCTTGTGGCCCAGTTGGCTGGGATGTAGAATACACTGACTGCATCTCTGTAGAGAGGTAAGACTCCTCCAATGAGTGTCCTGTATATGATACTAAACAATCTGATGTTGAGGCTCTAGTAACCCTGGAGCTTTGAGGAATCCAGTGTACACCTTCGTTGCCATCACTCCCGGGTCTACTCTGGCTCGGTGTGGTAGCACTTGATAGGGTCCTATCTATGGGTCAAATAGAACTAAACCGTATGCTTATGCTAAACTGAATTTTTAGAAATAGAACTGCTTTGATATTTAACTGTGTATGAATAAATGACTAATGTTTAATTAAATTGTTCGTGATACATAGCAATATTTGGAACTATTTAACTTTGTTGACTAAACAGAATAGCTTGAAATAGAACTGTTTCTGACATTTAAACTGTGTATTTATGCTAAACTAAATTGTTTGAAATAGAATTGTTTATATATATATATAAATGGATTTGGCATTGAATAACCTACAATGGTTGATATACCATAAAACCAAACCAAACAAAATCATTTAAAAAAACTATTATTGTTTTATGTGATACAAAAATAGAATAAGTATTTGTCGTTATTTGAAATCATCATCATCATCATCATCATCATCATCAAGTCGCGCCGCTATTTCCCTAACTCTCAGTTTCCATCCGCTCACATCATTCATCGCTCCCGGCAAGTCTTCCAAACTAAATCCTGTGTCTGCATAGAGCTGATGTAAATAAGTCCTTGCTGGTTGGCCAACCCTGGCACGTCCATGTGAAGGGGTCCATAGAAGAACATTACTCATGAGTTCGTCCTTGCTTTTCTCGCAGGGTCCTTCATGTCTTGTTCCTCTTTCTTGGGTGTTATTTTGAGATAGGAGTTCAGTAGTGGTACAGCTGTTGTTTGCAATAGAAATCTAATCTAGAAAAAAATTGAATAAGAAAATAACAATAAAAAATCTAATTTCGAAATCTAATTTAAAAAATGATAAGCAATAATATTACAAAACCCCCGAAATGTTTAACGCTGGCATTTTATCAATATATAAATGAATACATGATTTAAATATACCTCTCTCTCTCTCTTACATACACAAACACATGTATGTATATATATATGATACCTTTTGGAAAAGTATGAATCCTACTATTTTCCCTTCAAATATGGTTAAAATAGTAGGGCAGTCAGATTTCTTTAACTTTGGTATGCCAACCGGTCTAAGAGAAGAAAATCTCTGGATTCAAACCTGGTAAACTCTGTATAACGAACTGACCCTGTGCCGCATCTTGTTCCTGTGGAGGGGTTAGAATATATATATATATGCTGCGAGCAATACTGAACAAGTCCTGGCGGCAACATCCCACAAAGCACCGACTATACGGCCACCTGCCTCCCATCACGAAAACTATCCAAGTTAGACGAACCAGACACGCAGGACACTGCTGGAGAAGCAGAGACGACCTCATAAGGGATGTACTCCTATGGACCCCCACATATGGCCGAGCAAAAGCTGGACGACCAGTTCGAACATGCATACAGCAGCTATGTGAGGATACGGGATGTAGCCCTGAAGACCTGCCGGAGGCGATGAACTATAGGGAGAAGTGGCGAGAGAGGGTCAAGGATATCCGTGTGAGCGGCACGTCACGATGATGATGATGATATATATATAAGGTGCTCGTGGTGTAATAGTTAACATCGTAGGAAATGGACACGACGACACGAGTTCAAATCCTGGTCGTGGTTGAATATATGTCACATAGCACTTATACTCTTGGGAATCGCATGATTCCAACCATTCTCTTTACAGTTATGAGTAAAATGGTAGGGTTGGTTGTGTTCTTTATGTTTGGTATAGCAATCAATCTAGAAGGAAAACTCTGATTTGAAACCTGTTAAACTCTGCATGACTATATATATATATATATATATTTTTTTTTTAATCATACATCTTAGATGCATCACTGAAGACCTCCTTGATGCATCTAAGATGTATGATTGAAATATATATATATAGTCATCGATGTCGATGGGCAAACATTAGTGCACATGCATTGATATATATATATATATATATATATATATATATATAAAGAACACAACCAACCCTACCATGTAACTCATAACTGTAAAGAAAATAGTTGGATTCATGCGTTTCCCAAGAGTATAAGTGCTATGTGAAATATATTCAACCACGACCAGGATTTGAACTCGTATCGTCGTGTCCATTTCCTACATTGATATATATATATATATATATATATATCTCAATGCGTGTGCACTAATGTTTGCCCATCGACATCGATGACTATTAAGCCAAGGCTTTATGTCGAGAACGAAGCTTTAAAGAATTTTAATTTTCAAACTTTAAATTTAAACAAAGACATACCGCACTTAAGGTACATATAAAGAGGTGATGATTGAAAAGATGACAGGAAGTCAGTCAAAATAGCCCAATGCAACTTTTCTTGTTTCTTATACTTAAACTTCATCTCAAGGGAGAGATTTGAGGATTTGGAAAACATTAAAAAGAATACAATGGTTCTGCGCCATATCTAAAGGAGAATTTCGGATGTGCGTTGATCAAATCAAAAACTCATTGGGTATTAAATGCCAAGGGGACTATTTTGAAGAAAATTAATGTTTCATTTATCGCTTGTTTCTGTCTTGGTAAATACAGCTTCAGTCCCGATACTTTTTGAACACAGCTCGTATTTTGAAGAAAATCAATGTTTCATTCATTATTCCAATGCATTTTTATAATAAAACTATTTCTAATGCATTTTCATTGTAAAGATCATTTCCAATGCATTTTTATAGTAAAAATAATTTCCAATATATTTTTACAATAAAATAATTACATTTACATTAAATTATTTCCAATGCACTTTATAGTAAAAATAATTTTCAATGCATTTTTAAACGAAACTATTTCCAATGTATTTTCATTGTAAAATGATTTTAAATGTATTTTCATATTAAATTATTTCCTATGCATTTTTATTGTAAAAATAATTTTCATTGAATTTTTGAATAAAACTATTTCCAATGCATTTTTATTGTAAAATGATTTTTAATGTATTTTTTATCAAATCATGTGCAATGCATTTTTATAGTAAAAATAATTTTCAACGCATTTTCATTGTAAAATTCATTTTGTAATACACTTTAAAAATAAAGATAATTTCCGTTGCATTTTTATGTTAAAATCATTTCTGATGCATTTTTATTATCAAGTTCACTTCCAATGCATTTTATAGTAAAAGTAATTTTCTATGCATTTTTAATAAAACTTTTTCTCGTGCAGTTTCATTATAAACTTCATTTCCAATACATTTTTTGGTAAAAATAATTTCCAATGCACTTTCCAAGAAAAGTCCTTGCAATGCATGTATATCAATAATTCAGAAGAGCCTTTTTCACTAACTTCTAAATCAAGACAAAAGACTTGATGCAGTGCTAACAAAATCACAAAGCTTTGTCCTTGTATAACTACAGAAAAATGTTTGGTCCTTACTAGATTAAAAAAAAAATCCTGTTTCAGAGTAATCAAACCTTTATCGAAAAGGTAATGACAACAGGGGGCTTAACCAAAGAACCATGGTTGGTTAACTGATTCCATAGACTATTTTTACATTGCTGAATTTGACTCTCACTTAGTGCCCATTTTATTCAATCATGCAGTTTTCAGGAATCTATTTGAAAAGTTAGCCAATTTTGTAACATATCGTTTAGTTATGTTTCAGGTTTCTTTGTTTAATGGCAAATCAACCTTTATAGGTTATTTAATGCCAAAGCCATTCTCCTAGAAGAAGAGTAGAGATACTATTTAACCCATAGCTGGGAGGATAAGGGGGTTCATACCTTTCCCAAGGGTATTTGCCCGAAAGTGAACGTAATAGCGCGACTGGACTACGAACTCTCTTACTAAGATTCCGCAGTCCATCGCTTTAACGATTACACCACGAGGACACCCCCTCGTTTAGTTATGGTCAATCCAGATGTCCTTAATCCATGTTCCGCGGGTCACATGCAACCCTCATGGCCCATCCAGGCAACTCTTCACCAAACTTTCATTTTTTTTTCGCCTTTTGATGATGACTGTGAAGAAGTACCAATACAATTGGTACTTATTAATGATAGTGTACAGTGAGGTTTAGAATATGCCGACTATACCCCACTGAAGTGGGGTTAGGTCCCCTCTCAAAAAGGATTATCCTGGGTATAGCATTAAACTATATTTAATCCTATTTACCAACCCCTCCGCTCGGACAGGATATGACACAAGGTCAATTTTTAAGCGGAGTTTAACAGGTTTTAACTCAGAGTTTTCCTTCTCCTAGACTAATTGCCACACCAAGGCTGAAGAACCCAGTCTGTCCTACTATTTACCCATAGCTGAAAGGAGAGTAATTGAATTCATACTTTTCCCAAGGGTATTAGTGCTATGTGAAATGCAATCAGTCTCGTCCAGGATTGAACTATATTTAATGATGAGGTTCAAATTCTAAAGATCTGAGGAGTGTGGAGTACTTATTCATTGCTATTACTCCCAGGTCCACTCTGATCCGGAGTCGTTGTATCTGTTAGGGTTCAATATATTGATCAAATCGATCGGTTTGAAAATCGTTTGTATTCGATTGGACCATGTGCAAAAAAACAATAATAATTAGGAAGGAAATATGTGACTATGAAGTAAAATGAATGCGATTTCCGAACCTCTAGTCATGAAATAACTCTTCTTGCCGTTTAAAATCAATCAATCAATCTTGCTTGACATATCCTCGATTTTTATGAAACCACGTGTTTCCACTTGGAGGAATCTTATGCCGACACCTAGCAAACAGTAAGCATGTTTAGAACTGTTATATAATTGCGGAGGGATTTTTTTATATTATCATTTTTCGTTTTATATATCTTACCTTTCGGTTTAGTTAGACTGAGAACCTTTCAGCTTAGTGCATGGGTTAATTAGGTGCACACATTGAGTGCAGGTGTTCACGCGCACGTGGGGAGGATGTGACAATCACAGATGTCACTATAAAAACCCCAGATAGAAAATGGACCGGGGACGTGATTGACGTCATGCCCGGAAGCGATGGGATGAGGATTTTGGAATTTGAAAAAAAGTTAGTTGAGATTCGACACTAGAGGAAGGAAGTTAATTTTCCGGAACTCGCCGAGACCAGACCAGTAGTTTGCAGCGAGGTGCCACACGTGGTGGGGTCAGATGGAAAAGTCAGCATAGTAAGAAATTGTGTCTCTCTCTCTCTCCTCATGTCGAAAAACCTTAAACTCAAAAAGGTATATATATAAGTTTCGTACCTGAACCAAAAAAAGAGTCGTAAGTGTTTCGTGTTTTTCGGATTCCTATGTTTATGAACATTTGTGAACCTTTTCCGTATCCGTATGAATATGTCCATTTCACGTGTTCGTATCTTGGTCGTATATTTTTGGACGTGTATAATTTACAGAACTATTCACAGCTATGAACGGTTGTTCTCCAAAATAAAAATGCCAAGTCTATGCAGCGTTCGCAGCTGTCAAATCATCACTTGTCTGATGTGCTCCTTCTGTCAACCACTTCATATAACCCTGATATTACGGATTTTTATGATAGCAAGCAAAATCAGATGTCTCATTAATAAATTATTATTGTTACATTGTGAATTTTGTTGAAAGTGCGCGGGGCGGGTATGACAATCGCAGATGTGCGCGGTGGTGTAATGGTCAAAGCGATGGACTGCGGAATCCTAGAACACGTGTTCGTACTCCAGTCGCGCCATTACGTTCACTTTCGGGCAAATACCCTTGGGAAAAGTATGAACCTCCTTATCCTCTCAGCTATGGGTTAAATAGTACCACTACTGTTCTTCTATGAGAATGGCTTTGGCATTAAATAACCTACAAAGGTTGATATGCCATTAAACAAAGAAACCAAACCAACCAGATGTGCGCGGGTCACATGTAACCCTCGCAACTGTCAAATCATCACTTGTCTGTTGTGCTCCCTTCTGCCTGTCTTTCTTTAATCCTGATAATACATCTTTTTTTGATTGCAAACAACATCAAATGTTTCGTTAATAAATTATGATCGTTATCTTGTACATTTAGCCTTTTTTTTCTGTCCTTTTAAGATCACTGTCCCAGACCCGACTCAGTCACAATTAAGCTTTGTTTTGTTTGGTTTGGTTTGGTTGGTTGGGTTTTATTGCTTATCAACCTTTGTAGGTTATTTAACGCCAAATCCATTTTTATGTAAATAATCTGTTCTATTTCAAAAAATTCAGTTTAGCATAAGTACACAGTTTAATTGTTAAAAATATTTCCATTTCAAACTATTCAAGCAGTTATATGTAACAATTCGGTTAAGTGTAAATACAGTTTTAATGTCGAAAAACAGTTCTATTTGAAATAATTTAGTTAAGCATAAGCACGCAGTTTAAATGTAAGTACGGTTTAATTGTCAAAACATTTCTATTTCAAGCTATTCAGTTTACTCAAACAATTCATTTTAGCATAAGTATGCTGTTAGTTCTATTCAACCCATAGATAGGGCCCAATCAGGTACTACCCCTCCGGGTCAGAGTGGACCTGGGAGCAATGGCAATGAAAGGGTACTCCGCATTCTCCAAAGCTCCAGAACTGCTGGAACCTCACCATCAGATTGTTTAGTGTCATATCCAGGACACTCGTTCGGAGGGGTCTTACCCCTCCGCAGAGAAGCAGTCGGTGTATTCTACAGCCCCAGCCGACTGGGCAAATTAAGCTTTTTGGCACTCGGGCTGAAAATATAGGGAACTCCTGACTTTAACCCTTCTTGAATTTCAGAATGAGCATCTATCTTTAACATTGTGTGCTCTTTATTTATAAATGTAACAAACACACACATGCACACACATATTTGGTTGGGTTTCTTTGTTTAATGGTATATCAACATTTATGGGTTATTTAATGCCAAAATAACCCTTATAGAAGAACAGTAGTGGTACTCCTTACTGGAAGGGTGGATAATGGTTGGTTGGTTTGGTTGGTTTGTGGGTTTTATGGCATATCAACCTTTGTAGGTTATTTAACGCCAAATCCATTTTTATGTAAATAATCTCTTCTATTTAAAACAATTCAGTTTAGCATCAGTACACAGTTTAATTGTCAAAAACGTTTCCATTTCTAGCCCGAAAGTGAGTGTAATAGTGCAACTGGTTTTCGAACTTACTAAGCACAATTGCTCAGTATGGCACGTTAACCACTTCACCATGGGGATACCTCATATATATCTCTTATAGTTTCAGTGGAAATGAATATTAGGCATGACTTTCGAAGTACCATTCTTCTCTCTTTCTCTCCTTGTCTCTCTCTCTCTCTCTCTCTCTTAATATATATATAGAGAGGGAGGGGAGAGGAATGATACTCCGAAAGTCATGCCCAATATTAATTTCTACGGAAACTATAAGAGATATACGGAACACAATAAAATTGCTAGATAGAGCAAATAAGCGCTTATCAGTGAAAAAATCCCCCCAAAAAACTGTGTATAAATTAGAAATACTGTACAAACAGAAATTAGGAGTAAGCAAATATTTGACTGGGTGACTCGATGATAGAAATGAATTATAAGTTATTATTTCGAAACTCGAAAGTTTTTTTTACAACTTGTCTCCTATAAAGAAACGAATACAAATGGCTCGACAATTCAACCAGTCAGCCTTGGCGCCGATATGAGTCTCACGCTCCCCTCACTACTCTCCCTCACTCTCTCTCTCCCTCTCTCTCTTTCTTTTGTAGGCCTAAATTTATGTGGCAAGTGCGAGCTGGCGTAACGATTGGGGGCGCCCCCAATCAAAATAAAAGCACTGGTAATGTCTAATAGGCCAATCCCTCTCCCTGTAAAAAAATAAAAAAAATATCCTGGGTTATGACACTACATTCGATAGAGAGGTTTCACTTTCGTAGCTCTGGAGTGTGGAGTCACACTTACTTTGGCGTTTCTCCAAGTTACACTCTGAGTAGGAACAGGATTATGTATATATTTACTCACCCCTCAACACAAGGTTAATTTTTTTTAATGTAGTTTAAAAGGTTTGAATTCAGAGTTTTCCTCCTCGACGCGCTGCTATACCAAGGTTAAAGATCCAGTCTACCCCACTATTTACCAATACACAGTTGTCCATTTTCAAAGACGGTAACCAATATACCACCGGAGACTTTACCCATTCGTACCTCATAATGCTGAGTGTTAAGCAAGGCGGCATCAAGTACCATTTTTTGAGTCTTTGATATAACTCGAACTGTGTTTGAACCTCGGTCTCACAGGTCATTGGCGACCACTCTGCCCTTTAAGCAAATAATGCTGATCGAAATACCATTGCTTCTCAAGCATATATAAATATATATATATATAACCCTTTAATTTACGTCTACAATTTTCAAAATTAAGCAATGACAAGCAATGACATATGTATATATATATATATATATATATATATATATATATATATCATCATCATCATGTCGTGCCGCTAGCATGGATATCCCTGACCCTCTATCACCACTTCTCCCTATCATTCATCGCCTCTGGCAGGTCTTCAGGGCTACATCCCGTATCCTCAAATAGCTGCTGTATGTATGTTCAAGCTGGTCGTCCTGCTTTTGATTGGCCATATGCGGGGGTCCATAGGAGTACATCACTTATGAGCTCGTCCTTGCTTCTCCAGCATTGTCCTGTATATATATATATATATATATATAAACGATTATTTTGTAGATTACATTGCTTATAGCTCATTTGTCTGCACGCAGTAAAATGGTTTCAAGTATTGCTGTTTGTTACATTTTTACGAACAAAGAAAATATATAAACAAAACTGAAAAGAGACGGACTCGTGGGTGTACCAGAAAATAATTAGGTATATTTAACCAAAAGCAAAGATATGCGTCTATTGACACTAAACCAGATCCAATGGAAAAGCTTCACCTTCAGTGCTCTGGAAGTATGGAAGCTCGGTACATACATATGAGGAGAATCAGAGAGAGAGAGAGAGAGAGAGAGAGAGAGAGGGAGGGATGAAAAAGCTTAAGCAACAACAAGCCAGTTTAATACTTAGATAGGTAACCCCTTAAGCAACTTCTAGAAGAGAACATTCAAAGTTAAGCAACAACAAACCAAGTTAATTCTAAGATGGGTAACCCCCTAAACAACTTCTAGAAGTGAGCGTTCAAAGTTAAGCAATAACAAGCCAGTTTAATACTTAGATGGTTAACCCTTTAATCTACGTCTAGAATATTCAAAATAATGCAATAACAAGCCAGTTTAATACTTAGATGGGTAACTCTTTAATCTACGTCTAGAATATATTTAAAATAATGCAATAACAAGCCAGTTTAATACTTAGATGGGCAATCCTTTAATCTACGTCTAGAATATACAAAATTAAGCAGTGACAAGCCAGTTTAATATTTAGATGGGTAACCCTTTAAGCTACTTCTAGAATATTCAAATTGAAGCAACGACACACCAGTTTAATACTTAGTTGGGTAATCCTTTAAGCAATATCAGGTACTGTAAACAACTTAAGGCCTTTTTGCCAGAACTAAGCCAAGCAACTACTTAAGAGTTTCTTTGTAAATGGTTCCTCTTTTTTGACAATATGTTGTATTGGAAAAATCCTGGTTGAGAAAAAGATTTGTTTAACCAGATTTGCTGGGATGTATTCATTCTGTCTCATTCATTTAAAGGCATGTCGACCCATCTAGGGTTATTTTATGTCCTGATATTTTCCTGATTAGATATTTTTATTCTTTCTCGTTTTGCGGTTTTCATCATACGCATGGCCTATTTTTACATACCAAATATTATTCAAATTCTTGGCTGCAGATTTTAATGTTTTGTATTATTTGCATAATATAAATCAATACTTAATATTATTTGTATAATGCATAATCAATACTTGGTATAATTTTTATAATACATAATCAATAACTGGTATCATTTGTATTATACACAGTCAATACTTGGTATTATTTTTGTCATTTTCGGACTATTGTTTTCATCTTTATTGTTATTTCCACAACGTTTCGGCTGACACGTCCTCCGGTCTTCAGGTGTTTGTCGAACTCGGAAAGCTTCACGGAACTTCGAACTACGTCCTTTATTGAATCCACGCCTGTTCGGATTCCATTTGGCATAGCCAGGTACAAGTGTTGAACCTGCAACCTCCAGATGATTGTCTCCTTTGAAGCTTAGGAACCAACGCCTATAACCGTTACGCTATGTGTCCTGCTTGACAATTCAGAGTGAATTTTTATTACTTATAAACTTAATGTTCTTGACTAGAATTACAACTATTATGTATGATTCTAAGGAGACAATCATCTGGATGTTGCAGGTTCAATCCTGACAACAGGCAAGTAACAATGCAGGAATACTTAACACTTGTACCCGGTTATAGCAAACAGAATCAGAACAGGTGACCCCCGTGGATTCTATAAAGGACGTAGTTTCGTGAAGATTCCCGAGTTCGACAAACACCTGAAGAAGGCCGGAAGAGATATTGACCGAAACGTGGAAATAACAATAGATATGGCCCCAATAGTCCGAAAACCCTTAATGATAAAAATCATCAAGCTTCGTCTCAGAAATTTAGATGACAAACACCTGAAGAAGGCCGGAGGACATATCGGCCGAAACGTGGTGGAAATAATAATAAAAATGAAGACAATAGTCCGAAAACCATTAATGATAAAAATCATCAAGCTTTGTCTCAGAAATTTAGATAACAAACACCTGAAGCAGGCTGGAGGACATATCGGCCGAAACGTTGTGGAAATAACAATAAAGATGAAGACAATAGTCCGAAAACCCTTAATGATAAAAATCATCAAACTTCGTCTCAGAAATTTAGACTACTAATTGGTGTTATTAGTATAATCTATAATCAATACTTAGTATTATTAGTATAATGCAGAATCAATACTTAGTATTATTAGTATAATCCATAATCAATACTTGGTATAATTAGTATAATGCACAATCAATACTTAGTATTATTAGTATAATACATAATCAATACTTGGTATTATTATGCGTCTTTGCAATTTTTGCTTTAACAAAATGGTTCCCTTATGGAGTTGTTCTTTGCTTCTGGTATTATTATTATTAATATTATTATTATTTAACTTCTGGGGAGTTTTTCACACCAACGCTAGCTGATGGCTTCTAAATGGATTTTGAGCGACTGCAAGTCCCCTTAAGTGTCCAGGACTCTTCTCAGTATTATGGCTAATCTTAACAATGCTTTAGTTCGGACATTCTCCACTCGTCCCGTTATTTCCATGTCCTCCAGTTTCCAGTCCTTGTACCAATCGTTTGGTAACTGTATTATTATTACTCATCAGCGTAAGCTGATGGTCTTTAACTGGAGATTGAGTGACAGCAAGTCTCCTCAAGTCTCCAGGACTCTTCTCAGTAATGATGTTATTTGGATGGTCTCCACTCGGCCGCCAACTTCCAAATGTTCCAGGTCCTTTAATAATCCTTTAGTTATCGTGCCAAAAGCACCAATTACAATTGGTATAATTGTCACCTTCATGTTCCATTATTTTTTGTTTAACCATTATTATTATTATTATTATTCTCTTTTGAGAGTTTTTCATACCAGCATTAGCTGATGGTCACTTACTGGAGTTTGAGTGACTGGAAGTCTCCTCAAGTCCCCGGGACTCTTCTCACTATTCTGGCCGATCTCAGCAATGCTGTAGTTTGGATGGTCTCCACTCGTCCTGTTATTTCCAAATCCTTCCGTCCCAGTACCAATCAATCCTTTGGTGAATGTACCGAGTGCACCAATCACAATTAGTATCACCATCACTTTCATGTTCCAGAGTTTTCTTCAGTTCTCAAGCAATGTCCAGGTACTCATCTCTCTCTTCGTTTTCTTTCAATTTTACTTTGTGATCAGCTGCGACGGCAAAGTCAACTATTCGGCAGGCTTGATTTTTTCTTTCTTTTTTTTTTGCTGACGATCACAAGGTCTGGTAGTCTGGCCGAGATTAGGTAATCCGTTTGTATCTCAAAATCCCAAAGAATTTTGTGCGTCTTATTTTCCAGGGCGGATTTCAGGTTGTACATATAACATTTGTTGGTATGATCAAATTTAAACTTTTTGCACAATTCCCAGGGGATTACCTTCCCCACCCAGTCATATCGAGTGGTATACTCTTTCTGCGCTATTTTACTGCATTCACTTATTATGCGATTGATCATTTCATCTCTATCACTACATAACCTACATCAGCTATTCTGTTGCGTTTTGTCTATTTTTGGTTTGACATAGTTTGTGCTGAAGACGTTGTTTTGTGCTGCTATCAGAGGAGACTCAGTTTCTGTATTACTATTGTTTACTCCTTAAGAGTTTTCACAGCAGTGTTAGCTGATGGTCTTTCATCACTGGAGTCTCCTCAAGTCCCCAGGACTCTTCTCAGTATTCTGGCCGTTCTCAATAATGTAGCATTTTGGATGGTCTCCATTCGTCCTCTTATTTCCAAATCCTCCAATCCCTTGAATAATCCTTTGGTGACTGTACCAACAGCACCAATTACAATTGGTATAATTGTGATGATTCCCCCTCGGCCCCACGAATACGTCAACTTCTTCGAACCATTTCACTTCTTGGCCGGTGATCAACTAGTGGTACTATTTACCAACCCCTCCGCTCGGGCAGGATATGACACAAGGTCAATTTTTAAGCGGAGTTTAACAGGTTTGAATTCAGAGTTTTCCTTCTCCTAGACTAGTTGCTTCAACAAGGCTGAAGAACCTAGTCCGTCCTACTATTTACCCATAGCTGGAGGGAGAATAAGGGGGTTCATACCTTTCCCAAGGGTATTTGCCCGAAAGTGAACATAATAGCGCGACTGGAGTACGAACTCGCGTACTACGATTCCGCAGTTCATCGCTTTAACCATTACACCACTAGAACACCCCCGGTGATCAACTAGTGGTCCCGATAGGAGCATCGCACATTTCTTCATAGCTACAAGAAATACAATCAAGGGAGTGGGAGGAAAGAGAACAAACGACCAATATAACAATAAGGCTCGGGTTAACTCAAAGTGCAAGAGAGGGAGTTATGTAACACTCTGCATTTCCTGTGTGCATATAGACTAACGCTAGCGTGGATTCTAGCGAAATTTCTACAACGCTACTAGGAATGCCAACCCATCTTGACCGGTCTCCCTCACTGCTCTGGGACTCTCTCTCTCTCTCTCATGCCGACTGGTCACTTCTGCTGTCTGGTGTCGACTGGCCACTCGCATCACCCTTCGCCAACTTCATCCTCTGAGTTCCTTTGTCCAACCCTTCTGACTGGCGTTCCCTTCCTACTTCCGGTCACATCGAGATCTCGGGTCTAAATCCTTTGTCTGGTTTCACGCCAAAACAGACAAAGGGATCGTCTGCTTGGCGGACCACCTACATAGTGTTACATAATTGTCACTTTCATGTTCCACAGTTTTTCAATTCACTAGCAAGGTCCAAGTACGTACCTATCTTTTCACTTTAATTCAGTTTTATTCTGGGGTCAGTCGACACAGTAAAGTTCACAATTTGGCAAGATCTCTTTTATTGTTGATTATTATAAGGTCTGGTTGTACTTATCTTTCGTTTTTTTTTTTTTCCATTTCAGTCTGCCGAGACGGCAAAGTCTCCTTTTTTTTTTGTTGACAATCACCAGGTCTTGTCGTTGGGCCGAGATTAAGAGATCCGTTTGTACCTCAAAATCCAAGAGAAGTTTATACGATTCATTCTCCAGGACAGATTTTAGGTTGTGCATTTACCATTTGTTCGTATGGCCAAATTAAAATTTCTAGCACAATTTTCAGTGGGTCGTCATGTCCATCTTGTCGTATCTAGTCTTATACTCTTTCTGTGCTAATATATTGCATTCGTTTACTATGTAAGGATCGTTTCGTCTCAACCCCCACATGCCCTACAATTTTGTTGCTCCTTATCTATTCTTACCTCGATACAATTGCTTGTTTGTTGTTCGAAATGTCCATAGAGTTGTTTTTCTTCCCATTTTTGTTTTCTGTGTTTTTTTTTCTGTTCTGTTGATTCTCGTGTTGTCTGCATCGTTTCCGGTGGTTGTAATCAGTCTTCCTCCGCGCTTTTTTTTTATGTAGTCATCGAGCCGTTGTATCGATGCGTCAACGCTATCTTCAATGCAGGTATGTCCTTTTCCTCCTCCTTTTTTTGGCACTATTATTATTTTTATTGTACTCTTTTAAGAGTTTTTCACACCAGCGTTAACTGATAGTTTCTCACTGGAGTTTAAGTGACAGCAAGTCTTCTTAAGTCTCCAGGACTTTTCTCAGTATTCTGATCGATCTCAATAATAATGTAGTCTGGATGGTCTGTACTTGTCCTCTGATTTCTAAGTCTTCTAGTCCCTTTACCAATCCTTTGGGAATTGTTCCAAGCGCACCAATTAAAATTTGTATCACAGTCACCCTTCTTCTTCTTCTTCTTCTTCTTCTTCTTCTTCTTCTTCTTCTTCTTCTTCTTCTTCTTATTATTATTATTATTATTATTATTATTATTATTATTATTATTTACTCCTTTAGAGTTTTTCACATCAGTGTTAACTGATGGCTTTTCACTGGAATTTGAGTGACAGCAAGTCTCCTCAAGTCTCCAGGACTCGTCTCAGGATTCTGGCCGTTCTTAGTAATGCTGTCGTTTGGATAGTCTCTACCCGTCCGCCAATTTCCAAGTCCTCCAGGCCTTTTAATAATCCTTTAGTTATTATGCCTAACGCACCAATCACAATTGGCTTAATCGTTACTTTCATGTTCCACAGCTTTTTCAATTCTCTAGCAAGGTCGAGGTACATATCTTTCTTTTCACTTTCCTTCAGATTTATTCTGTGTTCCGCCGGGACGGCAAAGTCGACAATTTTACAAATTTTCTTTTTTTGTTGATTATTATGAGGTCTGGTATTCTGGTCGGGTTTAGGTGATCCGTTTGTATATTAAAGTCCCATAAGAGTTTATGCGTGTCCTTTTCTAGGACAGGTGCTGGGTTGTGCATTATTATTATTATTATTATTATTATTATTATTATATTTACTAACCCCTCCGCACGGGCAGGATATGACACAAGGTCAATTTTTAAGCGGAGTTTAACAGGTTTGAATTCAGAGTTTTCCTTCTCCTGGACTAGTTGCCTCACCAAGGCTGAAGAACTCAGTCTGCCCTACTATTTACCCATAGCTGGAAGGGGAGTAATTGGATTCATTCCTTTCCCAGGGGTATTAGTGCTATGTGAAATGCAATCAGTCTCGTCCAGGATTCGAACTCGTGTCGCCGTGTCTCTTTCCTACGACGATAACCATTACACCACGGGCACCGCCAAAATCATTATTATTATTATTTGCGAATTTTTCATATGGGCGTTAGCTGGTAGTCATTCAATGCAGTTTGAGTGACAGCAAGTCTCCTTAGGTCTCCAGAACTCTTCTCAGTATTCTGGCTAACCTCAAGAATGATGTAGTTTAGATGTCGTTTCTTCCTCTGATTTTCAAGTGTTCCAGTCCCCTTTCCAAGCATTTGATTATTACTATAATCATTATTATTAATGAATATATATATATATATATATATATACTTTATCATATATATATATATATATATATATACTTTATCATATATATATATATATATATATATACTTTATCATATATATATATATATATATATATGCTTTATTAAATTGATTTTCGATTCCTTTCGACTCACATGCAGACGCACACACATAGCACACACACACACACTCACAGAGTGAATGTGTGTGCTCCATGTTGCATATATGTTGTTTTAACACTGACAACCGTGAATTAAATCTATGGAAACCGTTGATTACAAGCACTTGGGTAAAGAGAGAAAGAGAGAGAGAGAAAGAGAGAGAGAGTGTGTGTGTGTGTGAGAAAGAGAGAGAGAGAGAGAGAGGACATAAATATCGCAGTTCCCACTTCTCTGCAACCTCCGCCATTTTACAACCAATGCGGACCGTGCCCCTCCCTGCTCCCATTCTTACTCCACCACCTCACATCTCTTCGCCTTCGCGTCTCTCCGCCACCGGCTGCTGTCATGTCGATTTCTGTGCATGGTCAGACTAGACACTTCCTCCGTTCAAAACGCCGCAGTCCTTGCACCTTTATACCAGTGTCGCCACCTCGCGAGTGTACCGACTGACCGGCCGAGAAGAACCCCAGCTAAATCATCAGGGACTAGTAACCTGCCACACAGCAATTGTTATTTATATTATTTGATTTTATTTGGCCTCTAACAGAACAACCTGCTTCTGAACTTTCTAACGACAGCACAACGACACAAGCTTCAAAGCATGCAGCAATCCGATAACACACACAGCCTTATTATTCAATCGCTATTGAGTGAAGGGGTCGACTCGTTATATCTGACTAGCAAACGGTTAATGATGACCTTCATATAAACAATTTCAAGGGTCAACCAGTTTGCATAAAATCGTACTGTTGTTAGGGAATTGCTTTTTGAGTTAAACTAAGAATCTTTGAGAAGACATGTTGATCTTATTTGTTTATAGGACAACCTCTCTCGTTTGAGACGTTGTAATTTTGAATCTATTTCGAAAATATATTTGCTGAGGTCTTTGGTTTGGTTTCTTAGTTTAATTGTGTACCAAAGTTTAATGGTTCATTAAAGTTTAATGGTATTTAATAATCAAAGTTTAATGGCATATCAAACTTTAATGGTATATCAAAATTTAATCAACAACGTTTAATGGTATATCAAAATTTAATCATCAAAGTTTAAAGGTATAACAAAGTTTAATGGTATATCAAAATTTAATCATCAAATTTTAACGGTATATCAAAATTTAATCAACAAAGTTTAATGGCATATCAAAGCTTAATTGCATTTAATAATCAAATTTTCATGTGATATCAAAGTTTAACGGCATATCAAAGTTTAATGGTACATCAAAATTTAATCATCAAATTTTAACGGTATATCAAAATTTAATCATCAAAGTTTAATGGTATATGAAAGTTTCATGGTGTATCAACATTAACGGGTTATTTAATGCCAAAGCCATCCTTGTAATAAAACAGCAGCGATAACATTTGACCCATAGCTGGGGTGGATGTAAGAGGGTTCATAGTTTTTCCGAGGTATTTGTATGAAAGTAAAAGTAACTATACAACTGGACTTCGAACAAGCTTACTTCGAGGCTGCAACCCTGTATTTTAGCCATTATGCAATAGAAAACTGCTCCTGCCTTAGTTCTTTGTGTTTTAATAATCATTAAAACGTATCTTAAACTCCATTTCCTACGCTAAAAGATATTTTAGTCATGTTTTTTTCGTTTACTTTCTGTGATTATAATAAAGACCTCAAGTATCTGTAGTCAGTATTTGCAGAGAGAGAGAGAGAGAGAGAGAGAGAGAGAGAGAGAGAGAGAGTGTGTGTGTGTGTGTGTGTTTTAACCCTGAATGTAACCCCTACTCACCAAATATTCCTTTAGTTGCAAATTGGCATAGATATTGGTTATTTCTCTGAGAGTATTAATAAGAAAACACAAACAAATGAACAAATCAACAAACGTGAAATTGTCGGAATCTGAGACAATTATAAAGGATAAACTCTCGGTGGAACTCGAATTCTCCACCTCTTTGGTTTCGGAGTCGTAAAAATGATATCTCGGGTGCGTCACCAATAAAAAGCAAATTACCACAACAACAATAACAACAAAAAAGTGATGATAATGATGTTGATGATGATGATGACAATAATGATAATAAAAACGGGATGGGAAGAAATGAGTAAGAAACTGAAATTTGACTATTCTACCAAATGGTATATGCACAAACCAAAATCCATTCAAGGGAATGAGACGTTTAAAATTCTTTGCCTAGTCGGCTGGGGCTGTAGAATACACCGGCTGCATCTCTGCAGAAGTGTAATCCCCCCACCAACAAGTGTCCTGATTAAGTCACTAAACAATCTGATGGAGACGTTCCAGTAATGCTTGGGCTTTGTGGAATGCCAACTACCTCTTCATTGCCATAGCTTCCCGGTTCACTCTGGCCCGGAGTGGTACCACTTATCGGGTCCTATTTATTGGTCAAATAGAACTAAACTGTGTACTTATGCTAAACTGAATTGCTTGAAGTTGAAATGTTTTTCTATGCTAAACTGAATTATTTGAAATAGAACTGTTTTGACATTTAACTATGTGTAAACAAAAACTATACTTATGCTAAACTGAATTGTTTTGATTAGAAATGTTTGACTAAACTGAATAACTTGAAATAGAAATGTTTTTGACAATTAAAATGTGTACTTATGCTAAATTGAATTTTTAGAAATAGAATTGTTTATTTGTATAAAAATGGATTTGGCACTAAATAATCTATAAAGGTTTATATGCCATAAAATACAAACAATCAAAAAAACAAACAAACAAATTTAAAATTCTCTTGGACTTTGAGATACAAACCGATCCCAGCCAGAAGACAAGACTCAGTGTAAATGAAAAAAAAAAAAAAAGAAAAAAAAAAGACGCCGTCTCGTGGATTCTGCTGTTGCAGCCGACCACAGAGTAAATTGGTCGGTTGGTTGTTTTGTTTTACGGCGTATCAACTCTTTTCGGGTTATTTAACGCCGAATTAAGTCATTTTGATTTAAGTTTCAAACAATGCAGTTTAGAATAAGTGAGCTGTTTAAACACAGTTGATTGTTAAAAACCGTTCTATTTCAAACAATTCAGTTTAGTTTAAGTACAGCGTTTAGTTCTATTTGACCCATTGATAGAACTCAGTCAGGTGCTACCACTCCGGACTTGAGTGGACCTGGGAATGATGGCAGTGAAGGGGTACTCAGCATTCCACAAAGCTCATGCATTACTGAAGCCCCGCCATCAGATTGTTTGGTGCCATACCAAAACGCTTGTTAGGGGAGGGCCAACCACTGAGTGAAAATAAAAGAAAGTGAAAAGATAGACAAATACTTGGAGCTTGCCAGAGAACTAAAATAAAGCTGTGGAACATGAAAGAGACAGTGATACTAATAGTGACTTGTGCACTTGGAACGGTCCCTAAAGGCTTGTAAGAAAGATTGGAGAAACTGGAAATTAGAGGAAGAATCGAAATCATCTAGTCTACAGTATTGTTGAGAACAGACAGAATACTGAGCAGAGTCCTGGAGATCTGAGACCACATTCTGTCACGCAAACTTGGTTGAAAAAACACCGGGTAATGCTGATGTGGAAAACTTGCAGGAAGTCCCATATTGAGCGAATGCAGCAAAAAGAGCATACGACTAGACATGAGTGGGATATTGATTTAAAGAAATTGAAATTTAACCGTTCAAACAAGTGGTATATGCACAAGCCAGAATCTGTCCTGTAGAATGAGACGCACATAATTCTTTGGGATTTTGAGATACACAGAGATCACTTAATCCAGACCCAGTGATAATTAAGAACAAAAAACGAGAACCTTCCCAATAGTGGACTTTACCGTCCCGGCAGACCACAGAGAAAATCAAAGAAAACAAAAAGAGAGATAAGTACTTAGACCTTGCTAGAGAATAAAAAAAACTATGAAACATAAATATGACGGTGATATCAACTATGATTGGCACGCTTGGAACGGTTCCTAAAGGCTTGCGAAAAGAGCAGAAAGTGTTGGAAATCGGAGAACGAGACTCCATTTACTGGATTTCTTACCTATAGTGCTGAGTACTATTCATTGAGTTTTTGGTATGACTCGACGCGGGATTGAACCCCGGTCTGCCGGACCATTTGCGAACACTCTAACCATTATGGCAGTGGCCCTGTTCTTAAATTTAATTTTTTATATTTGAATATCTAAATTTTCTTGTTTGGAATTGTTGCCAACTCAGGATTTACTTGATTAAATACTGTCTAATATATATATATATATATATATATATATATATATATATATATATATATATCGTGCCGAAAGCGATAAAAAAAGAAGACGAATGTGATTTATAAATTAAGAGTTCGCGCTAATAATCTACTGATCCGGGAATATTTCTTTTAAAATTGATAATAAACACAGGTATTTCAAAAGAAAAGATTTAAACGAATATTAAAGCAAACACCTAATTATTCGTATAAAGGGAAAAGATGGCCATCTATTCTGACAAATGTGTAAAAAGAAAACATATGGGTTTTTTCTTTCTTTTATTAACTCGAACAAAAGGCTTGCTAAAAGAGCAGAAAGAGTTGGAAATCAGAGAACGAATTGAGACCATCTAAACTACAGCATTGTTAAGATCAGCCAGAATACTGAGAAAAGTCCTGGAGATCTGAAGAGACTTGCCGTCTTTTGAAATTCAGTGAAAGATCATCAGTTAGCGCTGATGTAAAAAGTTCGTAAGAAGTTTCATAATAAATAGTAAGTGTAGGTTATGTGAAGAAAGTGATGGAAAGTTTGATCTCATAATAAACGAATGCAGAAAACGAGACGCAACTGGTAGGTAATTGTGCAAGAGATTTAAATTTGACGATAGAACCAAATGGTATATGCACAAATCAGAATCCGTCCAAAAGAATGACAAGCATAAAATTCTCTGGGATTCAGAAATGGAAACAGATCACCTGATTCCTACCAGAAAACCAGACCGGGAGTTAATTAACATGAAAAAGAGACCATCTAGACAACAGCATTATTAAAATCGTTTATTAATGATTAGCAAGAGTTTGTCTTATATCGACGGCCAAACAATTTATTGTACAGCTACCATATCAATATAAATTATTTAGAAATGTTTGTTTGTCAATCCTCAATAATCAACCAAACAGTTTGATGTAGAACTTCCAAATCGATATTAATAATTAGGAAGGTTGTTTTGGCTTTTTCTTTTTTTTTTTTTTTTTTTGCATATCAAGTATTGTAGATTATTTGATGCCAAATTTGGTTTATTTATATATGTTAGATATATATAATTTGTAAACATGGGTCAACAAAGTTAAACAGTTCCAAGTACTGCTATGCATCACTAACAGAAGTCATTTCTTTACACACTGTTAAAGGATCAAACAGTTCTATTTGAAACAATTCAGTTTAGTGTAAGTCATTTGTTTTAGTAAACAACAAAATGGATCCATTTTCTTGTTTGATCTGAAGAAGTCCTGTTAATTTTTTTGAGCAATGATTTATATCAATGCTTTTTAACTGGATGGAAATAAATTTATTATTTTAATGTGACCGATTTAAAAAATAATAATTTGCTCTGTGGATTTTATTTGCATTGAGCTCTCGACCAGGATTGAAATAAGTCAAGTTGGTGACCGTTATCGTGGGTGACCCGAAGGCTCCCCTTTCAATAGCTACAACACCGAGGTGTAGGAGAGGGCGCTACTCCATTTACTGGATTTCTTACCTATAGTGCTGAGTACTATTTCTTGAGTCTTTGGTATGACTCGACGTGGGATTGAACACAGTTCTGCTGGAGCATTGGCGAACACTCTAACCATTATGGCAATGGCCTTGTTCTTAAATTTAATTTTCTATATTTGAATATCTAAATTTTCTTTAATAGGTTCTAGATAATTTTGATTAAAAAATTTTTTAAAATTTAATTAAATCTTGATTTTATTTAATATAATTATTACTGTATCATTACGTAAAGTTATTGAATAAAGTTAAAAATCTAATTTAGAATTAAATCTGTAGTTTAAGTCAAAAAGTAATTAGAATTAAAAATAAAAATAAAAATAAAATAAATTTTTAAAAAATAGATTTACTATAATTCTAACCGACAATAAAAAAAAAAAAAACGGAAGTGGGCTAAATGAGGAGAGAACTCTTCACCCCTCTTCTATCCCCTCCCACCTTCTTTCCTGTGTCTATTCTGATTTATTTTATCCAAAGGATCTGAAGAAATCCTGTTAATTTATTTTCGTGTTTTTGAATTTTTCAAAAACGCATAACAGGATGGAAATAAATTTATAATCCTAATGTGACCGGTTTGTTGTTTTTTCTTAAAGAAATTATTGCTCTGTAATGTCAGTTACATTGAGCTCTTTACCAGGAAAATTTAAAAGTTCACTCTTGAACAGTTTTCTTGTCCTGATGGAATTACTCCCAACTCCGGTTTAACTGGACCAAATAATACTTATATATATATATATATATATATATATATATATATATATATATATATATATATATATATATATATATAACTCGTGCCAACAGCGATAAAAAAAAAAAAAAGAAGACGAATGTGATTTGTAAATTAAGAGTTCGCGCTAATAATCTACTGATCCAGGAATATTTCTTTTAAAAATGATAAAAAACATAGGTATTTCAAAAGAAAAGACTCTTAAATTAATATAAAAGCAAACCCTAAATTATTCGTATAAAGGAAAAAGATGGCCATCTATTCTGACAAATATGTAAAAAGAAAACAGATGGGTTTTTTCTTTCGTTTATTAACTTGAGCAAAAGAGAAGTGAAAGAAAATAAACGCTGGGTATGTTTCGTTTCCCTATCATTGATACACATCGAAGCGTGTCCCCAAACGCTACGCATAATTCAGTCAGATAGAGCTCTGTCCCATTCAAGAGAGGAAGAGTCTATAATATCTTAGACACGTGCTCGCTGGTTCGAGCTAAAAAGAAATAAGGCTGATTGTCCAAATAGTTTTGAATCTCCATTTAGATTATGAAATTTACCATTGACAAAACGAACGGCTTTATAATTCAGTAGGGAATTATGATAAAAGGAGTGAAAAAGAAACGCTGAGAATATGGCGGTTGACTTGCTGTTCCCTTGCAGTCGATAGACGGTTTCTGTTTTCTTCTTCATTTTGCGGATATTTCGAAAATGGTCATTTATGGATTGTAAATTCTATTCTTTCTGACTTTTGATTCTGTTTTCTTTATCTCTGCAACATCTTCAGCTCTAAGGGGTTTATCTCAGGAGCCTAGAGACGAATCAAGTGACTGTTTATTATAAAATGTCACTGGTCATCTTCAGGTCAACGACGTGTTCATCTGCAAGTGTATTACCGTTATGCCTGCTGGGTGAAAAGATAAAATCTTTTGTGAAGATAAGAGTCAAAGCTAGGGAAATAAAGATATCAACATATTCAATCTATGTCTGTCTGTATGTCTTATTCAGTCTCATACATATAGAGTTATGTGTTAGTTAATTCTAATCATAGATTTTGATAAGTAACAGTTAAATTTTACATAGGTTTATAGTTACGGCACATCTTCTTTATATATATATATATATATATATATATATATGTGTGTGTGTATGTGTATGTGTGTGTATATATATATGCATGTATGTATGTATATATACATATGTGTGTGTGTATACATATACGTATATATATATGTATATATATATACATATATATGTGTATATATATATACACATACATGTATATATATATATATACTTATACATACATATGTATATATATGTATATATATATATAGGTGTGTATATATATATATCTGCATATATATATATATATATATATATATATATATGTGTGTGTGTGTATATATATATATATATATATAGGTAAGTAAGTTGTCAGACCGTAGTTGAGGACGATTCGAAGGCTACCTTTCAATAGCTTCTACACCGAATTTTAGAGGAAGGCCCAACACTTTTCCCTGTATTGTTCCACTTACCCTTGATTCGTACCTTATAAGGATGAGTTAAGCAAAAAGGCATCAAGTACCAATTTTTAGTCTTTGGTATGACTCGATTTGGGATTGAATCCCGGTCTCTCTGACCATTGGCAAACAGTTCAACCATTATGGCAATGGGTCGATATATATATATATATATATATATATATATATATATATATATATATATATAATTTTTTTAATGGAAAAAAAAGGAATTTTTTGGAGAAAGTTTTTCAGAAAGTTTTTGAAGAAGATGATATTCTCTTAAACAAGTGACAAAAAGTTCCATATATATATATATATATATATTATATATATATATATCATTATATATATATATATATATATCATTATATATATATATATCATTATATATATATATATATATATATATATATATATATATATATAATGACAGTCTGGAGAGTTTGTAAATGAGATTTTCATTTAGGAGAAATAAAATTAAAGTTGGTGACCGTATTCGAGGGGCGACCAGAAAGCTCCTTTTTCAATAGCTACTACACCGAGGTGTATGGGAAGGCGCTACTCAATTCCCTGGATTGCTCCACTTTACCCTTGATACATACCTTATAGTGCCGAGTGTTAAGCAAAGATGAATCAAGTACCATATTTGGGGCTTTGGCATGACTGAACCTGGGATTGAACCCCGGTCTTCTGGGCCATTGGTGAAACATTCTACCAACAAGATCAATGGGCAAAATTTTGCATAAAAATCTACTCGATCCTATTTACCGGAACAGGTATAAAACCTAAAATAGTCCGATACTAAAACAGTTCTTTACTAAAATAGTCCGTTACTTAAAATTTCATGTGGTCTGCACAACCATCGGACGGATATATATATATATATATATATGGAAAAAGTTATAACTAAAGTTATTAATATGATGTCAGCTTTTTTCTTTGAAAAGTATAAATTTTAGAATATTGTAGCGGTGATATTTTCTTGATCGTCAAATTAATAGACAAAAAAAAAAAAAAAATTCCTGAAAAAATAGTTCTTGCATAATTAGCCTGAAGCTAAAGGATTAGAAGCAAATTGGTTATTATACCAATGAGAAATATTCTCTCTCCGTCTCTCTCTCTCTCTCTCTCTCTCTCTCTGTTCATCGCTGTTGGCAGGTCCTCTAGACTGATGTGTAGAAGTCTTTGCAAGTAGGCCAGAACTGGTGTGTTAATATGTAAGAGTCTATTGTAGAAATTCGCTATATATATATATATATATATATATATGTATATATATTTACACGAGGATCATTAAATAAGTTTCCAGACTTTTTTCGTTTGGGCACTTTTATTGATAGTACACACATAAAACTCTAGTCCTCTTCGAAGTAATCTCCTCCAACTGCAATGCACTTGTACCGTTTCAAAAACTTTTGGAAGGTCCCATAGAGGTCCTCTTGTGTGAGCGTGCCAATGACCTTCGTCACAGTCTCTTTCATCTCCTCAATTGTCTCATAACGACAGCCCCTGAGCTTAGGGAATAAGCAAAAGTCACAGGGAGCAAGGTCTGGACTATAGGGAGGGAAAGGAACTGTCTTGATGCCCATCTTGGTCAAATAGTTTGTGACAAGAATGGAGTTGTGGACTGGTGTATTTTCCTGGTGGAAATGCCACTGACCCGATTTGAAGAGTGTTGGCCTCTTCCGACGGAATCTCTTTCTGAACTCCCTTAAAACCTCATCATAGTAACCCTCAACTCAGGTGTATTGACTTTCTTACTCCTCCCACACTCTTCATCATCCCTCACAGACTCCCTGGCTTCCTTGAATCTCTTATGCCACTCAAAAACTCATGCTCGATTAATACAAGATGCTCCAAAAGCAGTCTGAAGCATTCCATATATTTCTCTAGCATTTTTTCCAAGTTTAAAACAGAATTTTATTGCATATCATTTTTATAAAGTGTCCTCACGTCCAGATTGCATTTTTGAAATTCACAAGCTGTGACAATTAGGCTTTAGTAGGGTGTATTCCAATTCCTGCAGTAGCTGTTCATTTACAATGTCAATTTAATCAGGTTTGAGTTTCCTTCTAATTGCACAATATACATATGCATATGTATATATATACGCATTACGATAGCGAAGACATAGACTGAACAGAGTTTTATAACTAAGTTTTTCGATAATACGATCGTCAAACTAATCTCAAGGGCGAGAAACTGAGAGGTACCTGGATCAGTTTACCCAGTGTCTACGCTATCCTAATATATATATATTCTATCAATGATATAGATGACTGTACAAGGTATATTACCAACACTATATATATATATATATATATATATATATATATATATATATATATATAGTGCAATTAGAAGGAAACTCGAAACTGGTTAAATCGTCATTATAAATTTATTTCGCCAGAGAATCGTGCACTCCCAAAGATTTATATGAAATTCTCCATATATTCTTTACGCGAATAATCCTAACCCACTGTCTTCAGCCGCTGATTGGATATTACTGATATATATATATATATATATATATATATTAAAAAATACAAAATATACAAAACGCCCAATACTAGAATTTATTAGTGGATACTTGTCTCTTAACATGCTGATATTTTGTATTGAACACTTTATTGATTTTTACTAAGTTGATATTATTACCAACATATATATATATATCTAATACCGGACATTGGCCTAGCGGTTAGAGTGTTCGCCAATGGTCCGCGAGACCTGGTTCAATCCCAGGTCGAATCATACCAAAGACTCAAAAAATGGTACTTGATGCCTCCTTGCTTAACACTCAGCATTATAAGGTACGGATCAAGGGTAAAGTGGAGCAATCCAGGAAAGGAGTAGCGCCCTCCCCTACACCTTGGTGTAGTAAGCTATCGAAAAGGGAGCCTTCGGGTCACCCTCGACTATGGTCGCCAACTTTACTTTTTTTACTATATATATATATATATATATATTAAAAAGAATAGGTTCGCAAATGAATTTGAATGCGGTACTTTAGGGTATTTTTATTTCATATAATAATTATGCACGACACGAATTGTGGACATTGTCAACTTCAGAAGACTTATTATGGTTTAGGAAGAAATAAAAAAGACTTCCCCAAATCTTATTAGTCTGCAACACGTCTAGAGCATAATCATTATATGAAATAAAAAAAATTAAAATACTACATTCAAATCTATTTGCGTACCTATTCATGTTAAAATATTTACTTTTCTCTCATATTAACAAAGAGAAAAAATTACGCACACACGCACAAATATACATAAATAAAGTGTTACAGAAAAAAACAAAAAAAAAACTGCTACAGTATGTTATAAGTCATTCTTCATTGATTACAGAAATAGAATTTAAAGCGGGGTGTCCTCGTGGTGTAATGGTTAAAGCGATGGACTGCGGAATCGTAGTACGCGAGTTCGTACTCTAGTCGCGCTATTACGTTCACTTTCGGGCAAATACCCTTGGGAAAGGTATGAACCCTCTTATCCTCCCAGCTATGGGTCAAATAGTACCACTACTGTTCTTCTAGGAAAATGGCTTTGGCATTAAATAACCTGAAAAGAGTTGATATGCCATTAAACAAAGAAACCAAACCAAACCAAGAATTTAAATTATTCCACACACACATATATATATATATGTAATATTCAGTCCAGTTAACACCTCGCTTGAGGGCAAATTTCAGTTGGGTGCCAGACACATTGTCAGCATTGATTTTGTGTGTTTTGATTATGTATTTGAGGATATTTTGCCGAGAAGATTCTCCTTTTTCTTTCAGGGGTGTGGAAAATATATTGACTATAATGTAATGTTGCAGAAAATTGTCTATATTGAGGTGTCTAGATTGTAATTGAGGTGATGGTTTGGTTTGGTTTCTTTGTTTAATGGCATATCAACCTTTGTAGGTTATTTAATGCCAAAGCCATTCTCCGAGTAACTGCGGTGAGGGTTGGCTAAATGGTAAACGACCAGGAAAAGCAAACGGAAAGGATTCTCAAAGTATGGAGGCAAGTCATGCCAAAACCCCTTTTCACACAAAACTTTCCCTACTTCTCTCTTATCAACACCTAAAATCTATCTCCACTTTCGATTCAAAATATTTTTAATGAAATATATATATACATATATATATATTTAATGATAAATATATCTAATGATATATATATATATATATACATATATATATATATATATATATATATATATATATATAAAATCAAATACTCCAAATAGTTTTAACGGTAGATGCAATTTATGCTTAGAAGAGAAAATCTATATTTTAACACATAAGTGGCCTGATAAGTTATTAAATAAGAGAAGTGAACTAATAGCTATATGTAGACATAAGACTAAATTTAAACTATAAAAATTTAAAAACATAGAAATAAACAGTGAAACCAGGAAAAAAACGTATCCAACATACACACTAGAAAAAATAGGTAGCTAATTAAATGGCATCGAAATTAATATAAGCATTAATATTTCTCTTAAAAGTTAATTATCGAACTTAACATGAAAAGAAAATAAATTAAGCAAATAAATAAAAAAGTTAAATTACCGTAATTTTAACTGACAGAAGAAATTTGAAAATTAAAATAAAACGGAAATTCAATAAAACGAGGAGGTAACTCCTTAACCTCTTCCCCCTCCCACTCCACCCCACGTGTCTATTCTGTTTTAATTAATTATCCATTGGATCTGAAGAAGTTATGTATAAAAAATTTTTTTCTTCGTGTTTTTGGTTCACACCAGAAACTGAAAAACAGGATGGAAATAAATTTATAATCTTAAATTAACCGGTTTTTTGGTTTTTTTCTGAAAGAAAAGATATATATATATATATATAATGAAATATATATATATATATATATATATATTTGAAATTACTGTAGCAGTTTCTTCTGAAAGGTTCCCCAGTCGGCTGAGGCTGTAGAATATACCGACTGCATCTCTGCAGAGGGGTAAAACTTCCCCAACGAGTGTCCTGGATATGACATAAAGCAATATTATAGTGAGGCTTCAGTAATGTTGGAGCTTTGTGGAATGCAGAAAACCCCTTTATCGCCATCACTCCCAGGTCCACTCTGGGTCGGCGTGGTAGCACCTGATAGGCTCATATCTATTAGTCAAATAGATATAAATTGCGTACTTATGCTAATATCAGTTGTTTGAAATAGAACTGTTCTTACAATTAACAGTATGTAAACAAAAAAAAAAAAACTGTGTACTCTTGTAAAACTGAATTGTTTGAAAGAGAACTGTTTTTGACATTAAAATGTGTACCTTTGTTAAACTGAATTGTTTGAAAAAGAACTGTTTATATGTATGACAATGGATTTTGCATTAAATAACCTACAAAGTTTGATATGCCATGAAACTAAACCAAACGAAACGAAACGAAATCTTCTGTACAGGAAAACCCCTGTCGGCTGAGGCCAGAGAATACACTGACAGTGCCTCTGAGAAAAGGTAAGACCCTTACCCTTTCTCAAACAAGTGCCCTGGGTATGGAAAACCCCTGTCGGCTGAGGCCAGAGAATACACTGACAGTGCCTCTGAGAAAAGGTAAGACCCTTACCCTTTCTCAAACAAGTGCCCTGGGTATGGAAAACCCCTGTCGGCTGAGGCCAGAGAATACACTGACAGTGCCTCTGAGAAAAGGTAAGACCCTTACTCTTTCCCAAACAAGTGTCCTGGGTATGGAAAACCCCTGTCGGCTGAGGCCAGAGAATACACTGACGGTGCCTCTGAGAAAAGGTAAGACCCTTACCCTTTCCCAAACAAGTGCCCTGGGTATGGAAAACCCCTGTCGGCTGAGGCCAGAGAATATACTGACAGTGCCTCTGAGAAAAGGTAAGACCCTTACCCTTTCCCAAACAAGTGCCCTGGGTATGGAAAACCCGTGTCGGCTGAGGCCAGAGAATACACTGACAGTGCCTCTGAGAAAAGGTAAGACCCTTACCCTTTCCCAAACAAGTGCCCTGGGTATGGAAAACCCCTGTCGGCTGAGGCCAGAGAATACACTGACAGTGCCTCTGAGAAAAGGTAAGACCCTTACCCTTTCCCAAACAAGTGCCCTGGGTATGGAAAACCCTTGTCAGCTGAGGCCAGAGAATACACTGACAGTGCCTCTGAGAAAAGGTAAGACCCTTAACCTTTCCCAAACAAGTGTCCTGGGTATGGAACTAAACTGCATTTGATGGTGACACCCTAGTAATAGAAATTTGGGGAATGTGACATTACTCCCAGTTCTACTCTGATCTAGGTAAGGATCCCACCAATGAGTCAAACAGAACTGTTCAATCATTTACTAATGATTATTATCATTAGTTTTTTGAAACCATATAGCTCTGTGTAAACTATCTATATAACCTATGAAAACCTGATAAATAGAATTACTAATGTGAAAGAGCAATGCGTAAAATCATTTAAATATGTAAAATAAAGGATTGATATTGTTATATAGTCATATGCAAATTCACCTACATACATATGCATATACATGCAGCATCACAACGACATAATAAATAAACAGACGAGCGAAGACTTCTTTAGAAAAATATGTACCTCTCACTTTATTGTAAGGGTTCGAAAAGGTTATTCAAGGTTTTACTGTGAGAGGGAGTTGGAGACCTAACAGAACTGCAATATATTGTCCCCCACTCTTATGGCCGTCAGCATTGTGTCTTTCTCGTTCTCCAGGGCTGCTCAACCGGAAGCCCAGGGGCCCAGCTCTCTGCTGGATGATGGCTTTCTTTCATCATCATCATCATCATCATCATCATATCGCGCTGGTAGCACGGATATCCCTGACCCTCTCTCGCCACTCCTCCCCATCGTTCATCGCCCTTGGTAGGTCTTCAGGACAGCAACCCGTATCCTCACATAGCTGCTGAATGTATGTTCGTGCTGGTCGTCCTGCTTTTGCACGGCCATGTGTGGGGGTCCATAAGAGTACATCTCTTATGAGCTCGTCCCTGCTTCTCCAGCAGTGTCCTGCATGTCTGGTTCGTCTAACTTGAATAGTTTTCGTGATAGGGGGCAGGTGGCCGTACAGTTGGTGTCTTGTGGGGTGTTGCCGCCAGGACTTGTTTAAGATTGCACGTATCATTCTTGTGTAATTGCCGTCTAGCTTCTTCTCCAGCCGTTTTGTTAGCGTCCATGTAGTGCATCCATATAGCAGTATCGATGTGACCGCTGCCTGGAAGAAACTGCGTTTTATTTTATCGGTTAGGTCGGATTTCCATATAATCGATAGCCTATTGATAGCTATCCATGCTTTCGTTAACCTCGTTTCGATGTGCTTTTCGGTTGATTCGACGCTGCTTCCTAGGTATGTGAATTTGTCTACTAGTTTAAGAGGGGTTCCTTCTAGAGTGGAGATGTCCCCCGTTTGATTATAGCACATATATTCCGTTTAGTGTGCATTAACATAGAGGCCTCTGCTTGTTGCTGCTCGTTCCAAACTATGCAGTAGTGTTTCGGCTTGGTCAGGTGTATTTGCCAGTATCGCTTTGTCATCGGCGTAGTCAGCGTCGGTAATTGTTGTTGCGGGGTATCTTCTGCTTCTTTTCTTCGTCAGTTCGAAGCCATTCTCTTTGATTTTGTCAATCGATGTTCTAAGTACGTAGTCTAGACAAATGATAAAGAGGTACGGGGCCAGCGTGTCCCCTTGTAGTACTCCTGCTACAATGTCGAAGTATTCTGTGTCTCCATCTGGTGATCGTAGAAACTTTACTGTTTCTATAGAGAATCGTTATTGCCGCTACGGTTTCTTTAGGTATGCCGTACGCTAGTAGGATTTGTTCCATCTTTCCTCTGTGAATGGAATCGAAAGCCTTGGTAAAGTCAACAAATATTAATGTCGCTTGTAGGTTTTTTGCCCGTACACCTTCAAGGATTCTACGGATGGTTAATATTTGTGAGGTCGTGGATCTATTTCTTCGGAAGCCATTTTGGTTTTTTCTAAGTATATTGTCGATTTTGGGTTCTATTCGGTTTCGTAGTAGGGCATTGTAGATTTTGGCTGCTATGGGTGTAAGTGTTATGCCTCGGTAGTTTTCGGCTAATCCGAGGTCCCCCTTTTTAGGGAAGGGGAGTATGCATCCTTTCATCCATCTATCTATCGGATTTTGATTGTATACTGCGTTGCAGTGTCAGAGCAGTATGTCGTCGAATTGTCTGGTCTTCCAAACTTCCGGGGGAATTGCGTCCAGTCCTGCAGCTTTCCTATTTTAAATTTTTCTGAGAACCGAGTCGAGTTCTTCTTGTGTGAACGGTCCTATTTTAATGTCTAATTGTTTGCTAATTATTCTGGTGATTGGTTCATGTGTTATTTTCGGTGGGTTTCCTAGTAGGTTTTCGAAGTGCTGTTTCCACAGTTTTATTCTTTCTTGTTGGTTTGCTGCTTTCAGTTTTGCTTTGGCTGTGTTCTTTCTTCTACTCACTTCGTTTATTGTTTGCCAGGCTATTCTAGATTGTCTATCTTCCACCGAGTCTCTAATCTTATCTATCTGATTTTGAATGTATTCTGTCTGTTCCTCTATATATATGCCTGCTAATTGATATTGTGCCGTTTTTAGTTTTAAGGCATTTGTGTTTGTTGGGTTTTTTCGATAGTTTTTGGAGGCTGTTTTCACTAGTGCACGTTTTTCTCTCACTGCTAAAGTTTCCCATGGGACTCTATATTTAGTTTTGAGTTTTGTTGGTATGCATTTCGCTGCTGCCTCGAGGTGCGCATTGATGAAATTTTCATATTCGTCGTTTGGTGTACTTTTTTCCGTCTTTTCTTGTAGTGTTTCGAATCTGTTTCTTAATTCTAATACGTATTTATCTCTTATATCTCTGTTGTTCAATAGGGCCAAGTCTGGACCCCACCTCAATCGGGGGCCCCGAGCCCCTTCAGCCTGGTGTGGCTTTCCCTACCACGTTTCGTCTCTACTCCAACTGTCTGACTTCTTGTCTTGACTGAGTTATATAATAGTTCAACGTCCACTCAATCGCCCACTCAATCTTTGGGATGGCATGTTTGATCGTCATGAAGCAGAAATAACTGTCATGCAGTTCAGAGGTCACTCTCTTCCGATGTATCAGTCTATGAGTGTATCATGGGATTTTTTACCTTGCCCCATTTCATCAGCCAATTTCCGCCTACGCGATTTCTTTCGATTACTGGCCATTGGGATATGTGACTTCCTTCCGGTGCATCACTTTGGAATGGCATATTTGACTGGGTCGAAGGTGAAAATACAACAATATTAGATACAATTATTAGTGTTAGATAGGAATAGTTACAACTATTTAACTCAGAACAAACGAATGAGTAGAATTTTTTTTAAAAATACTTGTAAACCATAAACTATGTGCAAACAAATCAGCTGCAACAACGTGTTTAAAGATAAAGTTACCTCCAAACTATTCGCTTACAAATCACGAACATATGAAAACAATATTTGGCATTACATAAATCAAAAGCGTTAATATGCCAACCATCATGTAAAAACTTTGAGGCATGATTATCTCCCTTTATTTCATAACAGTCCAGTGGGCTAGCGGTTAGAGTGTTTGCCAATGGTCCGGGAGACCGGGATTCAATCCCAGGTCGAGTCATACCAACGACTCAAATAATTATACATGCTACCTCCTTGCTTAGCTCTCAGCATTATAAGTTATGGATCAAGGGTAAAGTGGATCAATCCAGGGAAAGGATTAGCGTCTTTCCCTACACCTCGGTGTAGTAGCTATTGAAAAAGAAGCCTTCGGGTCACCCTCAACTACTATTTCATAACGTCTGCTGTTTGGTTTTATTTGTATAAATTCTCGTTTTATGTGTAATTTTTTTCATTTTATTTATTTTTTTATTTTTTTAAAATTTAATCTGTGTAATATTTAATAATGTTTGCTTGCTCATTTATTTGTTTGTTTTATATTCATTTTATTTGTTTGTTATCAAATACATGACCGGCTCATTGGTCAAGTGGGTAGAGGGTTCCTCAAATGACCCGGGAGACTGGGGTTCATACCAAAGACTCAAAAATGGTACTTGTTACCGCCTTGCTTAACACTCAGCATTATAAGATATATATCAAGAGTAAAGATGCCTGTGGTGTAATGGATATCGTCGTAGGAAATGGACACGACGACACGAGTTCAAATCCTGGACCAGACTAATAGCATTTCACATAACACCTTTGGAAAAGGTATGAATCCAATTATTCTCCCTCCAGCTATGGGTAAATAGTAGGGCAGACTAGGTTCTACAGCCTTGGTGAGGCAACTAGTCTAAGAGAAGGAAAACTCTGAATTCAAACCTGTTAAACTCCGCTTAAAAATTGACCTTGTGTCATATCTTGCCCAAGCGGAGGGGTTGGTAAATATGCATATCAAGAGTAAAGTAGAGTAATCCAGGGAAAAGAAGTAGCGCTCACTTGGGTGTAGTAGCTATTGAAAAGGGATCCTTCGGGTCGTCCTCGATAACTGTTACTTATTTTATGCACCTTTTTAATATACACTTAGTTATTTGAAGAACAATCTGTTTGAGGTTTACGATCCGTACGAAAAGAGAAAGATTTAGATGGTTGGTGCTAGGGAGAATATTTCGTCGAATCGCATCTCAACAAGGTCCAATTTTAGCGTTAGTATAACAAGAGATACACAAATTCTGAGTAAAGAAGAAATTTTTAAGAATTTAGACTTAATGTTTGCGTTGGTTGGGTTTTATAGTATATCAACCATTGTAGGTTATTTAATGCCAAATCCTCTTTATACATATATATTAAATATATATGATTTCGTTTGGTTTAGTTTTCTGGCATATCAACCATTGAGGCTTATTTAATGCCAAATCCTCTTTATACATATATATTAAATATATAGGATTTGGTTGGGTTGGGTTGGGTTTTATGACATATCAACCATTGTAGGTTATTTAATGCAAAATCCTCTTTATACATATATATTAAATATATATGATTTCGTTTGGTTTAGTTTTCTGGCATATCAACCATTGAGGCTTATTTA
>OY757943.1:17447802-17510302 GCA_963585895.1 Sepioteuthis lessoniana
AACAAACAACAGCGAAAAACAAAACAACACACACACACACGCGTGCGCGCGCGCGCACGCGTGCGCGCGCGTATTACTCAACAATTTAAAAAAAACAATTACCCCAGAAAAACAAAGCAACAAAACCAAAACAAACGACGGAAAGAAAGCAAAATGCTCCTCCCCACCAAAAAAAAAAAAAAAACAACAAAAAAACGCGTATAAACAAACTGAAACATTCATTTGAATAATTTTGTTGAACTTAAAACATCTGATATGGAGTATATACATTAAAAAGAATATTGATTTTTAGTAGTAGTGGTAGCAGCAGCAGTAGCAGTAGTAGTAGTTGTAGTAGTCTGACCATTATTATTAGTAATTGAAATATTAGTATTAGTTGTAGTTGCTGTAGCAGTTACTTTATGTTTTTTGTTTATTGATATATGTTTTTTTGTTTATTGATTTCTGTTGATATATCAACATTCGTAAGTTATTTAATGTCAAAACCATTCTCATAGAATAAAAGCTGTGATACAATTTAATCCATAGCTGCTGGCAGTGGGGTATAAAAAAGCTCACACCTTTTCCAAGGGTATTATTCTGAAAGTGAACGTAATAGCGTGACTGGAATTCGAACTTGATTACGTCGAGGCCGCAAGGCCGTCACTTTTGCTATTACACTCCAAGAACTCCACACATTATTATTATTATTATTATTATTATTATTATTATTATTTACTCCTACAGAGTTTTTCACATCAGTGTTAACTGATGGTTTTTCACTGGAGTTTGAGTGTCAGCAAGTCTCCTCAAGTCTCCAGGACTCGTCTCAGGATTCTGGCCGTTCTTTGCAATGCTGTCGTTTGGATAGTCTCTACCCGTCCGCCAACTTCCAAGTCCTCCAGGCCTTTTAATAATCCTTTTGTTATTTTGCCTAACGCACCAATCACAATTGGCACAATCGTTACTTTCATGTTCCGCAGCTTTTTCAATTCTCTAGCAAGGTTGAGGTACTCATCTTTCTTTTCACTTTCCTTCAGATTTATTCTGTGGTCCCCCGGGACAGCAAAGTCGACAATTTTACCAATCTTCTTTTTTTTGTTTTATTATTATTATTATTATTATTATTATTATTATTATTATTATTCCTTTGAAAGTATTTGACACCAGCATTATATATTATATCATTTTTCACTGGATTTTGAGTGACAACGAGTCTCCTCAAGTCTCCAGGACTCTTCTCAGTATTCTGACCGATCTTAGTAATGTTGTAATCTGGATGATGTCCACTTATCTTCTAAGTCTTCTTGTGCCTTTATCAATTCTTTAAGAATTGTTCCAAGTGCACAAATTACAATTGGTATCACCGTCACTGTTATTTTTTATATCTTTTTACTTTTCTAGCAAGGTTTATATATTTATATCTCTTTTAGCTTTCTTCTTTTTCTACTGTGGCTTGAAATATTCATATAATTGTTTTTCTTCCCATTTTTGTTTTCTAATTATTGTTATTCCGTTGATCTTTATGTTGTTTTGTTTCTGGTCCCTGTTATTAATATTCTTGGGGCCTTTTTATGTAGTCTCCGAGTCGTCTTATCAATATATCGACGCTATCTTCAATGCTGGCGCGTTCTCTTCCTCCTTCTATTCTTGACACATACAATACAGTCTATGTCATCTCTGGGATAAAAGGCTTTATGCATTATCATGAGTCTTTCTTGTTCTCTGGTCTATTTATTAAAGTTCTTCTCTCATCCACTTTAAGAATGGTCCCGAGTATTTTAAAGGGAGACAGCCCAGGAGTTTATTCTTTTTAAATAGGCTTCTGCTATATAGTTTGGTTTCGAGTAGTTTTCTAGTTCTCCCGAGATGCTATTTCTTAATTTTTTCTTTCTTCTTCGCTTATTTGATGGTGTCTGCTTCCAGTATTCCTAAGTACTTGTAATTTTCCTTTCCTCTGAGCGTTCTGATTTTTTGTTAATTTGATAGTTCTGTTCCTTCCGTCATTTGTCGTTTTTCGCTTCTCATTTTTAGTATGGTACATTTTTCAATGCTAAATTCTATCCCCATATCCTGACTGTATATCACAGCCTTTGTAAGGGTTTACAATTCTTTTTCATTTATGGCAAACTGTTTCATGTCATTCGTGTACCTTAGGTAGTTAATCTTTTCTTGCGATTTATGAAGTTTGAAGCCCCTTGTTTATTTCCTAAATATGTGGTTGAGTGGCATATTCACTATCGTAAATATTAATGGTGATTGGACATCTTCCTGGAATATATCTCTATAGATTTTCACCTCAGCTAAACTTTTTCCTCTCGTTATCAATTCTACTTCAGTTTTTTCATGGTTTCCTCGATGAAATTTATGACTTCTGATATTTAGCTTTTTGGGATCATATCGTATGCCTTTTTATAGTCAATCTACGTCATAGTTAAATTTTTTGTCTTGTTTTTCTTTCCTTAAAGATGTTGATTGGTTGTTTGGGTTTTATGGCATATCAACCTTTGTAGGTTATTGTTATGGCCAAGGGGAGGTTCAAATGATAACACAACTCGTAAATGAGCGAAAAGAAATATATTGAAAGAAAACAGTCCATACATAAACGATAGTTGGGAGAAACCCCTCCTCAGCTTAACGCAATCATGAATATTACCGTTCTTGGTGACGGCTCGCCGAGGCTGCATAGAAGAGAGCTTAGTCGGTATATGTCTCATGAGGGTGAGTCCATCTGTTAGGGATACATCCCAACAATTATTTAACGGTATATCCATTTTTATACAAATAATCAGTTCTATTTCAAACAATTCAGTTTAGCATGGGTACATAGTTTGATTGTCAAAACCATTTCTATTTCAAGCTATTCAGTTTAGTCAAACAGTTCGAATTTAAAGGGGGTGTCCTCGTGGTGTAATGTTTAAAGCGATGGACTGCGGAATCGTTGTACGCGAGTTCGTACTCCAGTCGCGCTATTACGTTCACTTTCGGGCAAATACCCTTGGGAAAGGTATGAACCCCCTTATCCTCCCAGCTATGGGTAAAATAGTACCACTACTGTTCTTCTAGGAGAATGGCTTTGGCATTAAATAACCTAAAAAGAGTTGATATGCCATTAAAAACAAAGAAACCGAAACCGAATCGAATTTTAAAAATTCAGTTTTGTATCAGTATAGTTTTTGTCTACGCACAGTTAAATGTCAAAACAGTTCTATTTCAAACAATTCCTTTTAGCATAAGTACGCAGTTTAAATGTCAAAACAGCTCTATTTCAAGTAATTCAGTTTAGCATAAGTTCGCAGTTTAGCTCAATTTGAACCATAGATAGGACCCTATCAGGTGCTTCCAAAGTAGACCTGGGAGTAATGGCAAGGAAGAGGTACTTCGAATTCGACAAAGCTCAAGCATTACTGGATCCTCACCATCAGATTGTTTAGCGTCATATCTAGGACACTCGTTGGAGGGGGTCTTAACTCTCTGCAGAAGTGCAGTCAGAGTATTCTACAGCTCCAACCGACTGGGCAATCTTGAAGATGCTGATCAATGTAAAGTAGATTTCCCGTTCCTCTTTTTCCATTGTGACATCCTTTTTATTTTTGGGGGAACAGTATGTGGCTAATTAGCGAATAGGAGATCTCTCTAAGTTGTGCTGTTAATATTTTCCACATGATCGGTAGTCAAGTTATAGGTCACTAGTTATTGAGGGCAGTTTCTTTTTGGTGGGTGATTTTGGATTAGGGTGGTCTTTCTATCCCTCTATGTCTGTTTCTTGTTAGCATCTATTCATATCGATTGCCATTCTGTCGTGGATGGAGGAGAATTTTTTAGATCAGTAACCATTTATGCCATCATGGCTTGGTGTTTTCCAATTTGGAACTTTTTTGAATGTTGTTCTGAGTGATCCGTGGTGTATTTTCGCCTTAGAACCTTCTTCAAATTTATAGCTCTTTTTCCATGTTGTTTATCCATTGTCCATTCGGTTTTCCTTTTATGATCTCTCCATTCTCTTATTTTGCTTCAAAAGTTTTTTCTTCCATTGAATCCAGTTATTGATATGTTTTGATACATTCTTCCTCTACAGGCTGGTAAAATTTTCTTTCGTCGTTTCGGACTGTCCTGTTTTGTCTGTATTGATTGATCTTATTTCGGTATCATTTTAATCTTCCCTTTTTCGTCAGTAATTTTCTGATTTATTTCCTTGGGTTTTGATTGTGTTGCTTTTCTCTTTTTTTTCCCAACATATTCTAGCATTTTTCCTGTCTCAGCATTTTTGCTTCTTGTAGAATCTTATTTTTGTTTCCACTCTAATTTTCCTTCCAGGTTTTGAGTTAAAGTTCGGGTTCATACGGGGGACATCGATTTTAGCACAGACTAATTTCGCTCCCGCATAGATTGATTTGTTTAATTCCGTGATGTTTTTCGTTGAATATATGTCAATAATTTGTTTATTTTTTTCAGTTTCTACCTTGACTGTTTTCCAGTCTTGGTTCCTGAGAGATGGTAATGTGGTTTTCTTTTCGAACATAATTCTCTTTATATTCTCTACATTCATTTGTTCTTTGTTTGTTAGTGTTTGTTCTGTGATATTTGAGTGCACAGTGTTTCGATTACTAATACTTTGTGTTTTAATTCGGTTAAAGAGTTCTTGTTCTTTAGTATTTATTATTATTTATTATGTAACACTATGTAGGTGGTCCACCAAGCAGACGATCCCTTTGTCTGTTTTGGCGCGAAACCAGACAAAGGGTTTGGACTCGAGATCTCGACGTGACCAGAAGTAGGAAGGGAACGCCAGTCAGAGAGTGAGGCAAAGGGACTGAGAAGAAGGTAGTTGGCGAAGGGTGACGCGAGTTGCCAGTCGACACCGGACACCAGAAGCGACCAGTCGGCATGAGAGAGAGTCTAGTAACAGTGAGGGAAGACTGCTCAAGATAGGTGGGCATTGCTTGTAGCTTTGTAGAAATTTCGCTAGAAATCCACGCTAGCGTTAGTCTACATATGCACACAGGAAATGCAGAGTTACATAACTTCCTCTCTTGCACCTTGAGTTAACCCAAGTATTTTGTTCGTTTGTTCTCTTTCCTCCCACTCCCTTGATTGTATTTCTTGTAGCTATGAAGAAATGTGCGATGCCCCTATCGGAACCACTAGTTGAGCACCGGCCAAGAAGTGAAATGTTTGAAGAAATTGATGTGTCGGCGGGCCGAGGGGGTATCGTCACAATTGTATTTCTAGCTTGGTCGGCAAATCTTTGACTTGTATTAAATCTAGCTATCTTTGTTTGTCTATATTCTCTTTCTGTGAGTTTGCTCTTAATATAACAGTAACGTACAAACTTGTCTTTCCTAGTTCATTATTTCATCAGCGTCTTTGTTTTATCTGGTTGCTTAGTGCGTCGATGTATACCTTGAAAAAGAACAGCCAACATTCGCAGGAAGCCAGTTATGTGCCCCAAGTTGGCAATCAAGGAAGCGCATTTTTTTTTACATGGGTAGTATATTGCTGCTATAACAGACCAAGCAGCTGTTTATTATCTGTGCACCTGTCATAGATGTGACTAAATAGCCTTAAAGTAAGCGCACTCTTAAGAGGGTCACAAAAAAATAAAACATTTCCTTGTCGATTTCTTAAGTTTTAACTTAGTCAAAGTCCGTTGTGTACACTTTTTTTATTTTTAAGTCTACCTGATATATTTGATTATAACTATCATTTTGTACTTGAAACCCTTAGCTATTTTGTGACATGTTTGTATTGTGATTTTGGCTCTGCTTTTAAAGGATGTAATATACGCTTTCTGTTATTGATAAATAGTTTCAATTAAAAGTTTAATTAGAAGACTAGGATGATTAAATCTTTCTGTTTTTACTGTTCCTACCTTATGCCGTTTCTCTACGCTTTATTACCACTTTCATTTATTCTCGTAATTCTTGTAAATTTCTAGAGGACTATCCGTTTATATTCTGATACAAAGTCAAGGAAAATAGATTATTTAAGGACAAATGCACGCACGCGATTTTCTTCGTTATTACGGCTGGAGCAATACAAAGTCTGGATTTTCCTTTTCTCTTGAAGTTTTCACAAACAACATAGCAGGTCTTTTGGCTTTTTCTTCCCATTCTTTCCATTCATTTTTTTTTTCGCTTGTTTTCTGAAGGGAGGGTATATATATATATATATATATGTATAATTTATCGGTTCTGCAACCCATGTCTCCCTCTTATAGATTTTGTCAAAACATTTATTCTCACTGTCATATGTATATCTATCATAGAAAACGTGACATACATAAATGATAGATAGGTAGTTACATATGTAAACAATGACAAGCTGTTTTGAAAATGAAGGCCGATTTGACATTTAAATATGTAATAAAATCAGTCATTATTTTCCCGCCAACCATTTTACAGAAACCATTATTCTGATATTTTTTTGAAAGATTATACAGCTGTTACCCTGTATTCATTCACCTGTCTTAAACAATTTGTTAATTTTGAAAGAAAATAATGAATTAATTAGTTTGTTTATTAATCTGTCTATTAATTTCAGCTAAAATGGACGTTTATCCATCGACATAAGTATCAATTCGGTCGACAGCAAGAGACTAAATGGCATAACGATATTTTCTGCTTAAAGGCGGTAAGTCTCACATGTAGGATACTACCTGTATAAGTTCCACATGTGGGATGTTACCTGCATAAATCTCACTGGTGGAACGTTACCAGCATAAATCTCACATGTGGAGTGCTACATGTATGTATCACATGTGGAATGCTACCTGTATAAGTCTCACATTTGGGATGCTACCTTATAAATCTCACATGTGGGATGGTACCTGATTAAATCTCACTTGTAGGATGTTAGCTGTATAAGTCTTACTTATGGGATGTTACCTGCATAAGCCTCCCATGTGGGATGCTACATATATAAGTCTTACGTGTGGGATGCTACCTGTATAAGTCTCACATGTGGGATGCTACCTTATAAGTCTCACACGTAGGATGCTACCTGATTAAATCTCACTTCTAAAATGCTACCTAATTAAATCTCACTTCTAGGATGCTACCTGCTTAAGTCTCGCATACAGAATGCTACCTGTATAAGTCTCACATAAGGAATGCTACCTGTATAAGTCTCACATATAGGATGACACCAGTATAAGCCTCACATGTGGGATGCTACTTGCTTAAGTGAGCACGTTAGCCCTTACCTGTTCATTATCTGCCTAGACTATGTATTTCGAATGTCTCTAAATTTAATTAAAGAAAATGACTTTACTCTGTCAAAGGCAAGAAGCAGGTGATACCCACACAAAAAATTACAGACTAGGACTACACTGATTACATAGCGTTTCTGGCAAATACACCCACCCCTTGCTGCATAGTCTGAATCTCTGCTACATAGTCTGAAGGAGGAAGCCAGTGACATTGGCCTCCATGTCAATGCAGACAAAACAGAATACATGTGCTTTAATCAACATAAAAAAGGAGACATCTCCACACTAAAAAGTGGGTCTCTGAAACTAGTGGATAAGTTCAGCTAGCTTTGGAAGCAACTTTCTGTAGAAGTCTCACATATAAGATGCAATCTGTATTGGATGCTACCTATAAAAATCTCATATATGTGATGCTACTTATATAAGTCCCCTCTGAAACTAGTAGACAAATTCACCTACCTAGGAAGCAGCGTCTCATCAACCGAAAAGGGCATGGACAGCTATCAATAGGCTATCGATCATAAGGAAATCAGACCTGATCGATAAAATGGAACGCAGTTTCTTCCCGGCAGCGGTCGTATCGATACTGCTGTATGGATGCACCACTTGGACACAAACTAAACGGCTGGAGAAGAAGCTAGACGGCAATTACACATGAATGCTGCGAGCAATATTGAAAAAGTCCTGGCGGCAACACCCCACAAGGCACCAACTATACGGCCACCTGCCTCCCATCACGAAAACTATCCAAGTTAGACAAACCAGACATGCAGGACACTGCTGGAGAAGCAGGGACGAGCTCATAAGTGATGTACTTCCATGGACCTCCACATATGGCCGGGCAAAAGCAAGACGACCAGCTCGAACATACATTCAGCAGCTATGTGAGGATACAGAATGTAGCCCTGAAGACCTGCCAGAGGCGATGTACGATAGGGAGAAGTGGCGAGAGAGGGCCAGGGATATCTGTGCTAGCGGCATGACATGATGATGATGATGACTTATATGTCTCACATTTGGGATGCTGACTACATAAGTCTCCCATAAGAGATACTACCTATATAGGTCTCACATATGGGATGCTAATTTTATGAGTCGATTGAATTGGATGCAATCTGCGTAAACTTCACTTATGGGATGATCAATATATATGTCTCACGTCTGGGATGCTACCTGTATAAGTCTCACATATTGGATGCGACCTGAATAAGTCTGGGATGCTAATGTGTAAGTCACATAGATGGGATCCTACTTGTATAAGTCACACATATGGGATGCTACCGGTATAGATCTAATGTATGTGATACTACATGTTTAAGTCTCATATGGAATGCTGTCTATATAAGTCTCACATATGGCATGCTTCCTGTATAAGGTTCACATACCTACCTACGTACATACATGCATACATGTATAATTAAATAAAAATAGATATTGGTTCGCTTAAGATTGCTATAGAGAAGGAATCGAATAAATTGTCATAAGAATTTATTTTGAAGGCATACAAATCATTTCGAAGAAGTGTTGATACCATAATTAAAAAAAAAAATGGTGGCCATATTGAGTAAATCGACTGTTTTGTGTTTATCTTCTTATTTTGTTGTTTATTTTTTTATAATTAGAATTAATCTTGCTTTATAATAGTAAGTAAAGTAAAAGTTGGCAACCTTGGTCGAGGTTGACCTGGAGGCTCCCTTTTCAATAGCTAGTACACCGAGGTGTAGGGGAGGGCGCTACTGTTATATGCTCATCTACAGCATCATAACGACACAATAAATAACAGACGCAGGAAGACTTCTGTAACAAAATATTTACCTCTCACTTTATTGCAAGGGTTCGAAAAGGGTTACTCGAGGTTTGCGTGTGAGAGGGAGCTGGAGATCGAACATAACTGCAATATTTTGACCCCTCTTTCATATGGCCATCAACGTTGTGTCTTTCTCGTTCTCCTGATGCCCAACTGGAGGCCCAGGGCCCACTCTGCTGGGTGATGGCTTTCCTTACTGCATCTTATCAGCAACTTCTCTGGTCCCCAAACTCCATCAGGGTTCCCGAGGGCCCCCTCGGCCGGGTGTGGCTTTCCCTACCACAACTCGCTGCTCCGACTGGAACTCGAACTTAGCTGGTACTGGGATTCGAACTTAACTAAGTTATATACTCGTTCGATGCCCACTCGATCTTTGAAATCGAATGTTTAATCGTCATCAAGCGGAAATAACTGTCATGCAGTTCAGAGGCCACTCTCTTCCGGTGCATCAGTCTATGAGTGTACCATGGGAATTTTTTAGCTCGTCCCATTTCATCAGCCAATTTTCACCCATGCGACTTCCTCTCATAACTGCCATTAGAATGTGTCACCTCCTTCCGGTGCATCACCTTGGAATGGCATTTTTGGACGGGTCAAAAGGTCAAAATACAACACTACCCATTCCCTGGATTGTTCCACTTTACCCTTGATTCTTACCTTATAATGCTGTGTGTTAAGCAAGGCGGAATCAAATACCAATTTTTGAGTCTGGTATGACTCGACCATGGGATTGAACCCGGTCTCCCGGATCATTGGCGAACACTCAACTCATTAAGCCAATAATTTTGTGCCGCACCTCGTAAATACATACACACATTCATATATATAGATATTTATAAAATATTCACATACATACATACATACATACATACATACATAGGTATAAATATATATACATCCGAATACATACATATGCACATATATACAAATATATGTACATATATATACACACTCATAAAAACATAAATATATCTATATATATATATATATATAATCCTATTTACCAACCCCTCCGCTCGGGCAGGATATGACACAAGGTCAATTTTTAAGCGGAGTTTGACAGGTTTGAATTCAGAGTTTTCCTTCTCCTAGACTAGTTGTCTCACCAAGGCTGAAGAACCCAGTCTGTCCTATTATTTACCCATAGCTGGAGGGAGAATAATTGGATTCATACCTTTCCCAAGGGTATTAGTGCTATGTGAAATGCAATCAGTCTCGTCCAAGATTTGAACTCGAGTCACCGTGTCCAATTCCTGCGACGATAACAATTACACCACGGTCACCTCCGAACTACACCACGGTCACCTATATATATATATATATAGATACATACCCATATATACATATATATATAGATATAAATACACATAAAATATATATACATAGCATAAACATATATACATCCATATACATACATATTTACATATATACAAATATATGTACATATATATATACACACTCATAAAAACATATGTATATATATCAATGCATACATATATATACATACGCATAAATACATATATAGAGATATAGATATACATAAAATATGTATTTACATACACACATACATACATAGGCATAAACATATACGCATCCATATACATACATATACACATATATACAAATTTATGTATATATATATATAGCTCGTTATATATTATATATATATTATTATATTATATATTATTATATTATATATTATTATATTATATATAGCTCGTTATATATTATATATATTATCGTTATGTATGTATGTAAATACATACATCTATAAATATATGTATATATGCTTTTGTATCTCTATGTATGCACAGATATATGTATGTGTTTTTATGTGTGTGTACATATATATATATATATATATATATATATATATATATATGTACACACACATAAAAACACATACATATATCTGTGCATACATAGAGATACAAAAGCATATATACATATATTTATAGATGTATGTATTTACATACATACATAACGATAATAGCAATAAAATTGACACATTTGGGAGTGGAAATATGATTGGTCTAAATCTTTCTTGTTTTTGAACTAATGTAAAAACCTTTGTTTGCGTTGTTCAAGAATGTCTTCCACTGGCGCGATTTGTGGTCGCATTTACTTGCGTTGCCGTTTTACCCTCCTCAAGCCCAGTCAAACCTCATTGATATTTTATGAGAGACATTCTCCGAGCAATATGTTGGCACACTTTGACTAATTCAACGCATTTCATATCTCGCCGTAATCCCCGTGTTGAGCTTTTTCTTGACCTTTTGTCCCACAAATACCACAAACCCGCCCGGTTGACAATTAGAGCTCCTCAACAGACAACTTAAAACCGCACAAACACATCATATATGTTTGAACGTCTGAGCGGCTGCTTTCACTCATAGAATGTCCCATATTGATACAACTTTCTTCTTTCTATTTTATTTTTTAAAACGTTTTATTAAAAAAATACACAACGAATAAACATAGCAAAAAAAACCCCAAAAAATAAAAAACAAAAATAAACAAAAACAAAACAAAACAAAAAAAAAACAAACACAAAACAAACATTGATATTTCTCAAGATAGCAAACTCAGTCATTTTTCTTTCTTTCATTCTCTCTATTTTCTTTCAGATTTCTTCCGTGGCATTGCAAATGGCGACTCTTATAATCGATTCATTCTGCGCAGGCGCAATTGAGACGCTTTCGTGGGAGAAGCACAGTATGACGGACTGTGAAGACCGGATACGACTGCCCTGGAGGTCAACACAACACACTTGGGACAAGGCACGGTCTCCCAGTAATCAAATCACCGATATGAAGACCGTTGATAAACACGGGCATCAACTAAAAAGTCGTCGGGGATTAGACAGTTAAAAGCACTTGGCGCGTTACCATTCTTGATTTCTGCCGCTTGTCAAAGAGACGCAGAATTGAATTAGGGAAAAGTTCGACCTCTTCAAAGTCTCCCAACAGATATTGTTGTGTCAATATGCGGAGAGTAGCGGCTTAAAAGGAAAAAAAAGACTACTTCCAAGTTTAGGCGAAGTCTATTTTGATAAATTTTGTGTCAACACTATCATTATTATCATTAAACAAAAACTTAATACACCATTACTTCACCTCTAAAATTTTTCTGCTAGAGTTTCTGTATATTTCTAAAATAAAAGCAGATAGATTTTTATTCTTAATCTAATTAATTACACACACACACACACACACACACACACACACACACACACACACACACAATATATATATATATATATATATATATATATATATATATATATATATATATATATATGATAAATAACAAGTGGAAAAGTAGATAAATTAAACACTTATAACGGGTTTAGGAGTAATATTTCATTCTTTATTAACAAAAGAAAAAATAGACTAATGGGGAATGTAAAAAGGTATAAAGGGAGGGCTTTTACATTTCCTATTAGTCCATTTTTCCTCAATTTCCTAAAAGGTGGAAAAGTACAAAAGATATTTAGTCTGATGAAGTTCTTCTGTTAATAAAGAACGAAATATTACCACTAAACCTGCCGTGTTTGATTTATCCACTTTATAACTTATTTTTATCATCTTGTCAGATTCACCGAAATCTACCATATATATATATATATAGATATATATATATATATATATGTATATAATGGTCTCTCCCGTTGATCTCGACGAATGAGAACACCACAATTTAGTTTAAGATATGAACTGTTGAACTACTGACATATGTGATTTGTTTATAATAGTGAAGGTTTGTGTAGAACCGGCCAAAAATTCACCCCAGTCGATTGGGGCTGTAGAATACGTCGACTACCCCTGGAATGACACTAAACCATGACAGGGTCAGGTTTCAGTCCTGGAGCTTTGAGGAATGTGGTGTAGCCTTTCATTATCATTACTCCCAGATTCACTCTGACCTGGAGTGATAGTACTTGTTCGGGTCTTATCTATAGGTCAAATAGAAATATTTAATCATTTACTATATTTAAAACTAATTAACTGTGCGCGAACAAATAAACTCTAGCTTCTTCAAAATGTTACCTACAAACTAGTTTGTGAATCACACACACACACACACACACACACACGCACACACACATATATATATATATATATATATAGAGAGAGAGAGAGAGAGAGTTATATACTCCCCTACCCCCGTACGGTTGAGTTCTCTGCCGAAGAAGTAATCGTGTTGCCATTAGCGTTTATTGCAAGCCTCTTCATATATGAATTGAGGTCTCGGTAGCAGTTGAACGGATGTATGCAAACAATAGTAATTGTGATTCATAACCGTTCAAAATTTACTTCGTAGCTAATGGCTCCTCTTGGCTGAATGGTTAGTAGCTTGGCTTGACGTTTGAGTCAACCGGGTTTCGATCCCAGCTACGGGAAGCTAATGTCTAGCCATACTGATGAGTTCTGATAGAACGAAACAGATCTGTCTGGGGATTACTATAAAGTATATATATATATATATATATATATATATATATATATATGTATATATATTTCATATGAGATAAAACCATGTAGATGACAATATATAGGCTTTCGCTTCTCGCAGGTTGGTGAAGGAATTAACGATTGCCACTCACGTTATGCAAAGCTCTTTTAACGAATTGTGCACTTCGTTATCCGAGAGCGGAAATTGTTAACAAACGAAAATTAATACATATGTGTTGAATTCCCGAGTTGACGTTGTGTCGCGAACTGGCTTAAGGGTATGTTATCGGCCGGGTTTCGATCCACGCTTGAAGAGTCTCGCGTGTCTAGCCACACTGAAGTGTTCTGATACAAGGAAATATTCGTCCTGTGGATGACGATATATATATATATATATATATATATATATATATTATAGAACCAGTCTCGATGTATTTCGATCAAAATGTTTTTTCCGTAACACAATGTTTGGCTAGTGCATTATCGTCCTTACTCACCAAGCTTTGGCCCATGCAACTTGCTTCCTGAACCAGAAATTCATCTCATTTTGATTTATCGATTGATTGACTTTAACAGCATGGCAAAACGTCCCCGGTTATTTAAATCACATTCATTGTACGTTCATATTATCATTTTTTAATTTTTTTTTGTAGTTTTTTTTTTTTTTTGGCACACTCTTTTCGAATACAAATAATCTTCAAAGAGATCTATTTGACCCACAAATGGAAGTCTAACAGGTCCAACCACTCCAGGTTCACCGAGGAGTTATGGCGATAAAAAAAAAGTAGTCTACACTCCCCAGAGCTCCACAACTGAAGCCACATCATCAGATGCAGTTTTGTGTCATATGCAGGAAAACCCTCTTTTTTGAGAGGAGAGGTTTTACTTCTTGGCAGGGCAGTCAGAATATTCTAAGTTCCGTAAAAAGGAAGTCTCCCTTTGTGGACATGGAACAGGTTAAAATCGAAGGCGAAGTGTCAGAGGTAGCTCGATAAATGCAAAACTCACTGGAATAACAAATTTTACATAAAAAAAACTTTGATTTATTCATTATTTTTGACTATCGACGAAAATACTCATTGTGTCTCGATTTTTTCTCAACGCATAAAAAAGTAAGAAAAGTTGGTGACCGTAGTCGAGGGCGACCAGAAGGCACCTTTTTCAATAGCTACTACATCGATGTATAGGGGAGGGTGCTACTCTAGATTGCTCCACTTTACCCTTGCTACGTACCCTATATGGCTGAATGTTAAGCAAGGAGGTATCAAGTACCATTTCTAAAATCTTTTGAATGACGCGACCTGGGATTGAACCCAGGTCTCGCGGACCATTGGCGAACACTCAACCAGCTCATTGGCCTAGTGGGCAGAGTGCTCACCAATGTGCCGGGAGATCAGGGTTCAGTCCCAGGTCGCGTCATACCAAAGACTTAAAAAACGGTACTTGATACCTCCTTGCTTAACACTCAGTATGATAAGGTACGTATCAAGTGTAGTGGAGCAATCCAGGGAAAGAAGTAGCGCCCTTCCTTACACTTCGGTGGAGCAGCTATTGAAAAGGAAGCCTTCTGGTCGCCCTCGACTACGCTCGCCAGCTTTACTTACTATAGCACAGTGACCATTTTGTATAGAATTAACGTATCATTCATGGTTCACTTCCGTTAAGGTGAAAGCAGCTTCAATCTTGATACTTTCTCAACACTCTTCGTACTCCAAACTAGGGTACATTTCGTTCTCTAAGCAGACTTGTGGAAATTTGTGTCACTCTCTGAAGACTCGGGGCGGATCCTGTTGTCTATTTTATACACACAACGAATAATGAATTGTCAATAAGTTTCGATTACAATATTTCGGTAATTCGAGAGAGACTCAGTACGACGTTTGCTGACTCAAATCACACTGGAATTGCAAATAAGCGAGAACTGTTTACGTGTCAATTTGCCAATGGAAAGGAGATATACCGAATTTCCTGGCCGCACACACCTGGTCACTTCCGACTCTTACACTAAACTGTCGATAGCTGAAATTTAAATAGTTCGGGGAGGGGGCCGAGTTCACCAACGAAATTGGACAAACCATTCTTTCGTTGAAAAAAATTGTTTACAACATAAATACAATTCATACATTCTACTTTCAGTGACGAAGAGCACACCTTTTTGTGATGAAATAGTCAACGAGCTATCCTTGCAGTCCATTGTTAGTGGATTTGATTCTCACAGGATACGTTATTCTTCAGGTTATATGCAAACTAAGCTATGCTCGGCGATTGACTAGGAGTGAGTTCAATTCCTCTTCGGTGCCAAATAACAATTGTTGTATAGCCTAATACAAATATAAGCGGAAACATAATCAATGATAATGAACTAACAAAACACACTTGTTTATAAAAAATATATCTCTCATTTAATTCTTGAAAAGGGCTCACAGTTTGTTGTTAGTTGAGAGAGAGATGGAGAGACGTATAGTCAGAGAGAGGACTTCTTCCCATATCTTTTTCCGGGAGCCAGAGCGTGCCAACGTTTGCATCCCCTTGCAAGCTCGTCAGAGACGCTTCTGATCGTCTGCGTGTCCCTCGGTCGACTCCGATTCTCTGCACACTGTCTAAATCTGACCGCGTGGTTCTCATCACATGGTCTCCTTCCGGTTACACACCTGTTGTACCCGAGAGCGCTGATGTGTTGTCATATCCCTGTTTAATCATCACAGCGTGACAGCTTGTCAAAGCACACGGGGTCACTAGGAACCAATCGAAAATCCATGTCATATATTATATAATATAATGGCATTGTTGGAAACTTTGCTAAACTTAGTAAAAAAAACTCTTGAGTTCGATTCTTACTGGGTGCTTATTCTGGCATTGTGTCAGATTAATCTGAGTTTATTAAAGACTACGAATGATGCTGGTTCGTTGGTTGGTTGGTTGGATTTTTGGCATATCACCCTTGTAGGTAACTTCATGACAAATCTTGTTTGTAGATGATATTTTAAACAAGGCAGGGCTCAATTGTTTGTACACAGTTAAGCGGTTTCAATATATTGCCAACTTACCCATAGTTTTAATTGAACCCAAATAGTTTCAACAAATCAATTTAACATCAGTCATTTGTTTGCACATAGTTAAATGGTTAAACAGTTCTATTTGACTCATAGATGGGACTCTACCAGGTGCTACCACCCCGCGTCAGTGTGGGGCTGAGAGTAATACCAATGAATGGGTATTCCATATTCCCTTAAAACTTATGGACTTAAGCCTGACCATCTGGTTGTTTTCTGTGATAGCCAGGACACTACTTCTATTTGACCGATAGATGGGAACCAAATAGATACTACCACACGGAGTCTGTGTGGACCTGGGAGTTATAGCAATGAAGGGGTACTCCACATTCCCCAATACTCCAGGACTGGAGTCAGTTACTGTTTAGTGCCATATCCAGGACACTCGTTCATGGGTAGGGGTCATACCCCTTCGCAGAGATGCATTTGGCGTGTTCTACCGCTCTATCCGACTGGGCTGGACTACGAACGAGTTTGATTATCACTGGGTGCTTATTTTGGCATTGGGACAAACTAAGCCTTGCCCAGTTAAAGACTGAAAGTGAGATAGATTCTCACGGGGTGTTTATTACTTCTGATCTCGTGCCAAAATAATGCAGGAAAAAGACAACGAGTACGATCAATTCCCCATTGGGGCTCGATATTTCTGGCTTTGTGTCAAATGACAATGTAGATAAATGACAATGAGATCGATTCTCACTATTGATTTGATTGATTGGTTGGTTAGTTAGGAGGTACCCGTGGTGTAATGGTTGTCGTCGCAGGAAATGGACACGAGTTCAAATCCTGGACAAGACTGATTGCATTTCACATAGCACTAATACCCTTGGGAAAGGTATGAATCCAGTTATTTTCCCTCCAGCTATTGGTAAATAGTAGGGCAGACTGGGTTCTTCAGCCTTGGTAAGGCAACTAGTCTAGGAGAAGGAAAACTCTGAATTCAAACCTGTTAAACTCCGCTTAAAAATTGACCTTGTGTCATATCCTGCCCGAGCGGAAGGGTTAGTAAATATGATTGGTTGGTTTGTTGTTTTACGGCGTATCAACCCTTTTTGGGTCATTTAATACCCAAAAGTTTCAAACAAATGAGTCTAGAAGGAGTATAGTTTTTTTTTACATACAGTTCAGAGTCAAAAACAGTTCTATTTCAAACAATTTAGTTTAGCATAAGTACATAGTTTAAATTTAAAAACAGTTAATTTCAAACAATTCAGTTTAGTGTAAATGCTTAGTTTAGTTCTATTTGACCTATAGATAGGACCCTATCAGGTGCTACCACTCCGGGCCAGAGCTGATCTAGGAGCGATGGCAATGAATGGGTACTCCGCATTCCCCAAAGCTCTAACAATACTGGAACCTCACCATCAGATTGTTTAGTCACACTCGTTGGTGGAGTCATACCCCTCTGCAGATATGAAGTCAGTGTATTCCACAGCCCCAGTCAAGTGCATCATTAGAGCTTTGAGCGAAAATGATCTATTCTAAACTGATGACTACTACAGAGTTCTGTCTTGACTGAGTGTCCCATACTTCTGCCCTTGCTCCAAACTAAGCTAAGATTAACAAATGATTAGAAATGGGTTCGGTTCTCACTGAGTGCTCCATACTTCCGGTTTGGTTTGATTTAGTTTAACGGCATATCAACCATTATAGCTTATTTAATGCCCAACCCTCTTCATACATACATATTAAATATATGATCCGTTATGATTTGGTTTTATGGGATATCAATCTGTATAGGTTATTTAGTACCAAATCGTTTTATAAATATTTTTTAAATACTTCAGATTTGGTTTGGTTTGGTTTTATGGTTTTGTATCGTGGTAAGGAAAAGATACACAGTGAAATAGAGTTAATTATTTATTAACTCAAGTGGTATAGTCCAACTAGTATTATAAGTCTCGCGCTGTTGGTGTTACGTCCAAAGTTGGTCTTACTACTGACCGACATCCTTCAGAGCTATCTCTCTGCTTCTCTTTCTTCTTCTGCTTCTGCTTATCACGGCGTCTTTTATACTTCCACGATACCGGAAGTCACCTGGTACGAACCACTATACAACATATGGCATAAGAGCCAATGTACGTTATTTAATACCAAATCATCTTTATAAATATATATTAAATGTATATTATTTGTTTTTATTTGCCTTTACGGCCTATCAACCATTGTTGGTTATTTAATGCCGAATTCTCTTTATACATATATATCAAATATACATGAGTTTGATTGGTTTGGTTTTATGGCATATGAACCGTTGTTGGTTATTTAATGCCAAATCCTTTTTATACATATATATATATATATATATATATATATATATATATATATTATATATATGATTTGATTTGGTTTTATGTTATATCAACTATTGTAGGTTATTTAAAGCCAAGTCTTCTTCATGTATATTAGATATATATGATTTAGTTTGGTTTGGTTTTATGGAATAGCAACCACGGTAGGTTATTTAATGAGAAATCTTCTTCATACATATATTATTAAATATATATGATTTAGTTTGGTTTGGTTTTATGTTATATCAACCATTGTTGGTTATTTAAAGCCAAGTCTTCTTTATACGAATATTTTAAACGTATAGGATTTTAAAACACATTTTGTAGTTAACATTTTCCATCTAACACGAATAATTCAAATTATTATCAATCATTTGTTTGCACACAGTTAAATTGATATATAGAAATGGTTTCAGTTATTGCTAACAATAAGAAAATCTGGCCCAGTCGGCTGGGGGAGGGGTTGTAGATTACACCGTCTGTGTCTTTGCAGAGGGTTAACCCACCCAAACTACTGTCCTGGATATGACACTAAACAATCTGGTTGTGAGGTTCCAGTAATGCTGGAGCGTTGGGAATAGGGAGTACTCATTCTTTGCCATTGCTCCCAGGTTCACTCTAGCCCGGAGTGGTAACACCTGATAGGTTTAGTTTGGTTTGATTTGGTTTTATGGCACATCAGCCATCATCTGACTGGGTCCTATCTATGGGTCAAATAGAACTAAACTGGTTTGATTTCTTTGTTTAATGGCATATCAGCTCTTTATAGGTTATTTAATGCCAAAGCCATTCTCCTAGAAGAACGGTGGTGGTACTATTTAACCCATAGCTGGGAGGATAAGGGGGTTCATACCTTTCCCAAGGGTATTTGCCCGAAAGTGAATGTGATAGCGCGACTGGAATACGAACTCGCTTACTACGATTCCGCAGTCCATCGCTTTAACCATTACACCACGAGGACACCCCCCCCCCAACTAAACTGGGTACTTATGGTAAACTAAATTGATCGAAATAGAAATGTTTTGACATTGAAACTCTGTACTTATGCTAAAATGAATTATTTGAAATGGAACTACTTTTGTATGCTAAACTGAATTGTTTGAAATAGAATTGTTTTCGACACTGAAACTTCACTCGTGCTTAACTGAATTGTTTGAAATCGAATAATTTTGACATTTAACTGTGTCTAAACAAACAAACTATTCTTATACTAAACTGGATTGTTTGAAATAAAACTGTTTGACTAAACTGAATAGCTTGAAATAGAAATATTTTTGATAATTAAACTGCGTAATTATGCTAAACTAAATTGTTTGAAATAGAACTGTTTATTTGTATAAAAATGGATTTGGCATTAAACATCCTACATGGGTTGATATGCCATAAAACTTAAACAAACAAACAAACAGATATAATTCTTTTCAATATCAATGACTTGTTTGCAATTAGTAAAGTGGCTACAAGAACTACTGTTTATCACTAATTATACTACTCAACGTTACTCATTTATTTGCACACAGTTAAATGGTTCCAAGTATTGCTATGTGTTACTAACATTTCAATTGAATATTAGACGCTTGTTTGTACACAGTTAAATGATCAAACAGTTCTATTTCTAATAATTCAATTTGGTATAAGTCAACAAATTTAAATGGTTTGAAGCATTACTATATATCTCTAACAATTCAATTAAATATCAGTCACTTGTTTATACACAGTTAAAGGATCGAACAGTTCTATTTGCAACAATTTAGTTGAGCATAAGTTCACTGTTTAAATGCCAAACAGTTCTATTTGACTCATACATAGGACCCTATTTGGTGCTACCATTCTGGGCCTGAGTCAACCTAGGAGTAATGGCAATGAAGGGGTACTCCGCATTTCCCAAAGCTCTATCATTTCGTTCCGAACTAAAGTTAACTTAATAGGCGACTAGTAGTAAGTTCGGTTCTCACTGAGTACCTCATTCTTCTAGCCTTATGCCAAACTATGCTTAGTCTTAAACAAAAGCACTACTTCGAATGATGAAGGCGTGTCGGTCACGGGCGGATGTATATACCACCCACATTGTGTTTCGGTTCTCGTTGGTAATATGTATAGATAATGAACTTACTTAGATTTTCTGACATATCGCATCAAATTCTTTTTTCTTTTCTTTTTTTTTTTTTTTTTTTTTTGTCAGTCGTAATAAATACTATTGTTTCGGGTAGTATCTTTGCTTTTTCTTTATTGTTTCAGGTCCAAGGGTTGAATGTTTCATTCGACTATTTTGCAAACAGACGTTTAATCTTGTTAAATAAGTGGATCTTAGTGAAGGGGTGGTGGTGAAAGAAGAAATCAGATAGTTTTTTTTGTTACTTTTAAAAGAAATTTTTTGGGGAGGTGAGTGAATGTGATTTTAGTGGTAGGGTTTTAGCCTGTCCAAAATTTTATTGGGTCACCTTTTTCTTTCTTTTTTTTTTTTTTTTATTACACCATCTTCGATTTGAGCTTAATCATTTGAAATTCAAATTATGGAAGGCCAGACGCAGAATATGTACTTATTGACACGAAAAAAATGATACGAGCTAAGCTGTATTTACATATCCTAATTCAGAGGTTTACAAACTTTTTGGAGCGGAGATTGCTTTCTATTTCGGGGTCTATCAAGTAGACCTCCCCAAAAATGAAATATCGCGGACCCCCGATAGAAATAAAAATATGTATTAAAAAAGGTTTAATGAAAACCACACCTAGAATTTGCACTCTGAAATTACGTTTACTACAGTGGCTTTCAAAATTCTGCAGCCTAGACCCCTTTCTATTTCAGCGTCTATCTTATGGACACCCTCCTCCAAAAAGTTGGAATTTTGTGGACCTCCAGATAAAGATTGAAAGTTGTCAAAAATATTTAATGAAAACCACATCCAGTTAAATTTAATGATGGGGATGTGCTAGTCAATTCTTTTTGTCAAAGATAGACACAATAAATCTAGAACTTAATTTCGACATCATATTTGTAAGCGCTGAAAATGTTGTTTTACATAAATATATTATTGCAAAAAAGTAGCAGCATTATGGCCGTCTTTTGAGAAAAAAAAATGGATATTCACAAACCATGCTAAGCCAACATTTTGGTTTGGTTTTATGATATATGAACCAGTGTAAGTTATTTAATACTAAATCCTTTTTATACATATATATGAAAGAGATGATTTTTAAATACATTTTGTAGAAAACACTTTTAAACGAGCCTGGGCCCATTTTTTTGCACACGGGTAAGTGGTTTCACTTATTTCTTTTTAATACAAATAATTCTATTTTCTATTGATCATTTGTTTGCACACAGTTAAATGTTTTCAATTATTGCTATTTAACACTAACAATTCAATGAAACATCGGTCCTTTGTTTACATACAATTAAATGTCAAACAGTTCTACTTCAAACAATTCAGTTTAGCATATTAACAAAGTTAGATGGTTCCAAGTATTACTGTGTATCACTAACAATTCAATTAAATATGAGTCATTTGTTAACATACATTTAAATTTAAAAACAGTTCTATCTCAAGCAATTCCGTTTAGCATCAGTCATTTGTTTGCACTTAGTCTAAATTTTAAACAGTTCTTTTTGACCCATAGATAGGACCCTATTAGCTGCTACCACCCCGGGCCACAGTGAACCTGGGAGTAATGGCAATGAAGGGGTTCTCCGCATTCCCCAAAGCTCCAGTCCTACTCCTTTGCAGAGATTGTTGAACTACAAGCTAAAAACCACTGTCCTAATGCATGTGATGGAGAATTTGATATGATTATTCAATGCTTAAGTCTCCCTTGTAGAAAACAGCAGTCTGAAACTACCTATAAGAGCGTGACTAGAGATCAAAGTCGCTTAGTACGGTGTCGCAATCAAGCACGCTAGCAGCTACGTCACGGTGACACCCTCGACATGCGGTAAATCAACCAACCAACCAACCAACTAACCTTTTTTTACTGAACAGTTACAGTTAAATATCAAAATTAAAAATCGGCCATAACTCGACATCTTTTCAGTGGCTGGGAGAGAGGAAGACATGTGGATGATGACCAAATTGTCGCTTGTTGAAAAAGTAATTTTAAAACTGTACTTTTCATTATAAATTGGAACAAATAACTGAAACTTACTCATATCTCGATAGTAAATGTAAGCATCACACACACACACACACGTATATATATATATATATATATATATATATAACAACATATATGTATCCATAACACCGTTAGCAAAAATTATGGCATTAGCACACTTATTGTATTGGTAAATACAGCTACAGTCTCGATACTTTTTTTTGATCACACAATGTATTTTAAAGAAAATTAACGTTTCATTCCTTGTTGATTTCTGTCTTGGTAAATACAGCTTCAGTCTCGATACTTTTGGAGCACACCTCGTATTTTGGAGAAAATTAACGTTTCATTCATTGTTCATTTCTGTCGCGCTAAATACAGCTTCAGAATGGATACTTTTGGAACACACCTTATATCTATTAAAGAGCGCCCAGTTCAAACCGGCCTAGGGCGTTATGGATTTTAGAGTAGGCACCTGTTGAGTATCTCAAAGCCTCGGGCATCTCATCACGTTTACGCATTCCCACAGAATTTGTGGTTGTTAGAGACTACTTTGACACAAACAATTTTTTATTTCATAGGAAATAAAAAGAAGAAAAGAGAAGAATAATAAACGAATGTGACAGGTTTATCTTCCAAGTTTTAGCTGAATATCCAATATTTAGCAGTTTTATGACTCGGACCACTGACTGGCTGATGGTGTACTGAGATCCCCAAAACAAAAATTTTAGATAAATAATTTTTGCATTTTATAGGTCAACGAAACCAGGATTACGACCGATAAGATTAAACAAAGCATTATAGTTTTTTGTGCGTTCATAATATGACGACTCATAATCGCTTTTTTTTCTCTCGTATTTGTTACCAACTCGAGACGACTGTAGAGATGAATATATTAAACCTGTTGCATTGTCCAAGGTATTGTGTCCGGAACATATACTACTACCGATCCAGTCAGTGGGCCTTAGAATATACTGACTGTATTCCTTGCAGAGCGGCAAGAACCTCCCAAAAGAAAAGAGGTTCATAACTGGTTTGATCTAGTTTGGTTTGGTTTCATGGCATATCAACCATAATAGGTTATTTAATGCTATATCCTCTTTATATATATATATGATTTGGTTGGGTTGGCTTTAATGGCATATCAACCAATGTAGGTTATTTATTGCTAAATCCTTTGTAAAGTAAGTAAAGTTAGCGACCATAGTCGAGGGTGACCCGAAGGCTCCCTTTTCGATAGCTACTACACCAAGGTGTAGGGGAGGGCGCTACTCCATTCCCTGGATTGCTCCACTTTACCCTTGAACCGTACCTTATAATGCTGAGTGTAAAGCAAGGTGGTATCAAGTTCCATTTTTAAAGTCTTTGGTATGACTCGACCTGGGATTGAACCCAGGTCTCCCGGGCCATTGGCGAACACTCTAACGCTGGGCCAAGTTCAGTTGGGTTTTATGGTATATTAAACATAATTAGTTATTCAATGCCAAATCCAGTTTATAAATATATATATATATATATATAATGGCCGAGGGATTTCGTTTTATGCCTTTGGGTTTAGTTAGGCTGAGAACCTTTCGGCTCAGCACATGGGTAATTTAGGTGCAAACTTGAGTGCAGGTGTTAACGCGCGCGCTGGGAGGATGTGTCGTTCATAGATGTCAAAATAAAAATCCCAAAGAAAGGTTGACCAGTGGATGTGAATGACGTCATGCACCGGAAGCGCACGGAGGATTTTGGGAGATTTGAAAAAGTCAGTTAGTAGAGTTGAGTTCTGCCTCGGGAGAAGACGGTTGGCTTTCGCTTGCTCACCGAAGCCAGACCAGTGGCCTTTGGGTGAGGGGCAGATGAAAAAGCCAGAATAGAAAGAATGTGTATCTCTCTCCTTGTGTCGAAGAACCTTTAAACTCAAAGGTAATAAAAAGTTTCGTACCTGAACTAAGAAGTCGTAAATGTTTTCCATGTTTCGAGATTCCTATGTTATGTATATATATGTATGGACATCCCATGTACATTTCGCATACTCATGTATATGGCTATGGTATATATATATATATATATATATATATATGATTTGTAAACACATTTTGTTGATAACATTATTAAACGAACCTGAGCTCTTTTTTTGCACGCAGTTAAATGGTTTCAAGTGTTGCTATTTGACAGTCACAGTTTAACATTACTCATTTGTTTGCACACATAGTTCGTTCTTTCTGACCCACATTTAGGACCCAATCAGGTACTACCACTCTGGGTCAGTGTGGACATGGGAGCAATGGCAATATAGGGATACTCCAGATTCCCCAAAACTCAGAGGCTGGAGCCTCATTATCTGATATCTTAATGTCATATTTAGGATACTCGTTGGGGAGTCTTACCCCTCGGCAGAGATGTAGTCAGTGAATCCTGAAACTCCAGTTGACTGGGCTAAGGGGTTGCTGAGTATAAGACTAAACCGCATTTGACCCATAGATGCAGCCGTAACAGGTATTACCATTCCGGGTCAGAGTGGACCTGGGAGTAATGGCAAAGAAGAGGAAGTATACATTCCCCAGAGCTCCAGATCTGGAACCTTATCATCTGATAGAATTTAGTTCCAGCCTTTTTTTGTGGGGGAAAGGGGGTTCTTACTCTTCTGCAGGGCCCTCAGTCAGCATATGCTAAACCCCACCGATAAGGCGTGCTAGAATTGAAGTAGAAATGCTATAATTTATTTCTATTTCAAGAAACATGGCTTGCCTTAAAAATGAGCATTTCAAATACAGACTTTAGATTAGGTTTGACTACCGACCACTCACCTTACTGGATAATGCACATTTTTTTAAAAAATTAGCTTAATATTTTCAGATTTATTTACAAGAGAATATCAATTTAACAATGAAATGTCGAAGTATCTTGCATAGTATAAGGTTAGTCCTGGAGTTCTGGGGAGGTGTGGTGTACCCCTTCATTGCCATCGCTCCCAGGTCCACTCTGGCCCGGAGTGGTAGCACCTAATAGGGTCCCATTTATGGGTTAAATAAAACTAAACTGTTTCCTTTTAGTAAACTAAACTGTTTGAAATAGAACTGTTGACATGTATAAATATGGATTTGGCATTAAATAATCTACAATAGTTGATATGCCATGAAACCAAACCAAACAAAAAAAAAATATAAATAAATAAATAGATAAAGGTTTAGAGTGTTTGATTTCACTAAATTAGTTGGATTGAATCAAAAAGCATGTCAACCTATCTAGGGTTATTTTATGCTTAGAGGTTAGGGAATTGTAATCCGTGTACGTTTTTATTTTCATTTTTATGCTGTCGCTCTTTAACAGTTTTATGCTGTTGTTCTTTAACAGTTTTATGCTGTCACTCCTTAACAGTTTTATGCTGTTGTTCTTTAACAGTTTTATGCTGTCACTCCTTAACAGTTTTATGCTGTTGTTCTTTAACAGTTTTATGCTGTCACTCCTTAACAGTTTTATGCTGTTGTTCTTTAACAGTTTTATGCTGTCACTCCTTAACAGTTTTATGCTGTTGTTCTTTAACAGTTTTATATGGTCGTAAATAATTATTTCTATTTAATAATAATCTTTTATTTGCACACAGTCAAATCGTTTCAAATAATTAATTATTATAATCCCTAGGTTTGGCTTGGGAGTTTAATGGCATATCAACCTTCATAGGTTATTTAGTGGCAAAGGTTTCCTTGTTGAAGGACAGTAGTAATATGATTTAGCCCAAAGCTGGAAGGATAAGGGGCTTCATACCTTTCTCAAGGTTATCCGTCCAAAAGTAAACGTAATAGCGCGACTGGAGTTCGAACTCGTTTACCTCGGAGCCGCTGTCCAACACGTTAGCCACTACACCACGGTGACTCCTTTAATAATCCTGAGTATACAATTTTAGCTTCTGGCCAATGGTCTGGGAGACCTGGGTTCAATCCCAGGTCGCGTCTTACCGAAAACTTTAAAAATGGTACTTGATACCTCATTGCTAAGCACTCTGCAATATAAGGTACGTATCAAGGTTAAAGTGAAGCAATCCAGGGAAAGGAGTTGCGCCCTTCCCAACACCTCAGTGTAGTAGCTATTGAAAAGGGAGCTTTCTGGTCGCCCTCGACTAAAGGGAGACAACTTTACTTTACTTACTTGGATATTCAAAATACAAACACTTTACATTAATATGATATGAAGCATTCCCATTAAAGAGGAATCATTTTTAAAGAGATCTGCTTGTCCAATAAATGGGACTCTTAACAAGCGCTATAATTCCGTATAGGTTGGTTGGTTGGTTGACATATCAACCTTTGTAGGTTATTTAATGTCAAATCCATTTTTATACAAATAATCAGTTCTATTTCAAACGGTTCAGTTTTGCGTAAGTACGCAGTTAATGTCAAAAGCATTCCCATTTCAAGCTATTCAGTTTAGTCAAACAGTTCTAATTTAAACAATTCAGTTTAGCATAAGTACGCAGTTTAAATGTCAAAAACATTTCTATTTCAAGCTATTCAGTTTAGTCAAACTGTTCTAATTTAAACAATTCAGTTTAGCATAAGTACGCAGTTTAGTTCTATTTAATTCATAGATAGGAACCTATCAGGTGTTACCATTCTGGGCCAGAGTGGACCTGGGAACGATGGCAATGAAGGGGAACTCCGCATCCCCCAAAGCTCCAGCATTACTGGAACCTCACCATCAGATTTTTTAGCGTCATATACAAAACACTCGTTGGGTGCTAATACATAGTGCTAATCTTATCCGGATTAAGACTAAAGTGTGGTATCTGTTTAAGTCCAGTAGTTAACCGAATGGACCACGCTATTATCGTAAGTGGGTACGAATGAAGCTGTCGGTGTTTTCTACGGCTCCAGCTGACTGGGCAATATTCCGTATAAGAGTTGACCTGGGAGTAATGGCAATGAAGGTGTACTCCACACTTCGAAGCTACCCAGAACTTGAGCTTTGCAATCAGTTTAATGTCATGCTTAGGATGCCGATCTTTTTTTTAATAGTGAAGGGTCTTCAGGGGCTTTAATCAGCGTATTGTAGGTTCCTTCGAAAGAGCAGTAAATTGATTTGGGTTTAGTTTAATGGCATATCAACCTTTGTAGGTTATTTAATGCTAAATACATCCTTCGAGAGCGGTAGTGGTACTATTTAACCCATAGCTAGGAGGATAAGGGGGTTCATACCTTTCCCAAGGGTATTTGTCCGAAAGTGAACGTAATAGCGTGACTGGAGTTCGAACTCACTTACTACGATTCCGTCGTCCATCGCTTTAACCATTACAACTCGAGGACACCCCTCACAGTAAATTGAACGGCGCACAATGTCCTTGAGCAAAATTTATAAATTCGTCATTTGCTCCTAGAAAAGATTTTTCTACTGTGTATCCATCTCTACTTTTCAAAAACAAACGCTGAGAACTTTTGCATTTAATACTGAAATTCTCCAGGCCTACCTAAATAAATTTTAAGAATTCTGATGATCAACCATTTTTTCCCCCTTTATGAGGGTATCTCATGTTTAACTGTCTAAATCCTGAAATATAGTGCTTAATGATTTTCTTCTTTAGCCATTGAAATTATTTAAAGATGAATTGAAAAGCACGGCACCTGTGTTTTGGTTTATTTATCATTACAATCTCGATTTCGAAACCTTATCATGACATGTGTACTCCGAAGCAAGAAACATTCATCTAATTAAAAGATTTTACGGATAATGGCGAGACGGTTGCGGTTATCCTGATGTAATTCCACGATAGCCAAATTTAACTGGCAACATAGGTAGTAGTGATTGGGAAGGGGGTACGAATGAAGCTGCCGGTGTCTGCCCCAGGGAGACAAAGAGAAATGGGTTTGCGTAAAACGAGATTAATGTCCCTTTCAGCAGTGGCGAGACAATGGTTGTGTTAAAGACGGATAAGTTATCCAAGCACATTCATCATCGCTTGAAGAACTAGCAATCCCCAAAGAGTATTATCAAAGAGTCGATCTGTTAAGGACCCCACAAAAAAAGAAAAAAAACGAAAAAAAGAAAAAAGGGACTAATTATAGCCAAATGACGATTAAGGCTTCGTGTTGCCAGTCCAGATTAATCCTTATTAAATACTTTGGCATAGGTTTTTTTTTGACTAGTAAGTGTATCTTGGGGTTAAAATTGTATATGTTCATCGTGCCGTTATGTCTCAGCTAAATTTTCAATCAAGATTTACATAAGCTTCGGAAGTTGGCGTACATAGAGAGACATACAGTGTTAATAGGTACTAGGAAAAATAAATTTTCTTTCCGAGAAAAGTACAAATAAATCATGGAAGTAAAAAAAAAAGTGGCCTTGTTAATTTCAGAGACATTAATTTGACTTGTATAGGCTCTGGACACTTGCCATGGCACAATGGTTATTAAACGCGTCTCTCAGACTAAGCGACACATATTAAATTACTTGCTGAGAGAACGGATAATTAACATCCACAGTCTTTGGATTAAGACCGAAGTGTGTTATCTGTTTAAGTCCAGTAGTTAACCGAATGGACTACGCTATTATCCCAACAAATACAATGTATAATAAATTAATTGTATGACATCTCGATTGCTTGTCTTAGATTAGTTTGGAACAAGACCATCATACAGCAGCCAACGCCATCAGTAATTGCAAGCTAATTTCACAATCTAATTTGACAGAGGAATTAATTCATTCCTTATGTATAATATCATCCGTGTAGCCTTGTGCCAGATTATGCTACGCCTAGTAAATTAATTCCGGAAGGAATAGACAAGCAGCGTAGCCGGGTTGGAATTAATGTTTATAAATATTGGGTGTCTCAATATTCATGGGAGCCTTGTGATTGCTAATAACGCTACAAAAATAAGGTTGTGTTCTGTTTTGCTTCAGATTTGAAAATAGTATACAATAACAACTATAAAGCCTCGATCAGAATGCCTTGGACAACAGAGGTAAATATTTTATCACTACTTATTTGGAGACAAAATCATTTAAAACTGTCTCAAAATAGATGCAACCCATTTATATAGGGTATCTCAATATACATGGGTCCCATGTGACTGCTAATAACTCTACTAATAATAATGTGGTGTTCTTTTTTTGTTTCAGATTTGAAAATAGTATTCTAAAACAACTATTAATTCTCGATCACAATGTCTTGGAGAAGAGAGGAAAAATATTTTGCATCACTACTTATTTGGAGACAAAATCATTTAAAACTCTGCAAGCAAAAGGAAGTTGGAAGATCAACTTTAACAATTATCCATAGAAAAGCCAAATTTATTGTTGGGTACACAAAAATTTTAAGTCTCAGAGTCAGTAAACAACCTCAATAATAAGGTAGAAAATTCCAGATCTGGCAGGAAGTTGACTACAAGATGTCATGGCAATATGGATGCGGTGAGAGATTCTGTCGGTATGAGTCCGAAAAAATCCTTCCGAAGACGTTCCCAAGAACTTGGTCTTTCACGTGCGTTGTAGGATAAAGTCAATCAATTTCTGCCCTTGTTATCTGGTTTGACTTTTCTGAAGTGGTATTGCTTTTTAAGGCTCATATGAACGATGAGTGAATGTAATATGAATTATCATATTAATGCGTTGGATCTATTTTAATACACCCTGTATCTTAGAAATAATTTATAATTTATTCATTATATCATATAATAAATAATATACCAAGATGCTTCGCAAGCTCATCTCTTAAGGCAAATTGATAATATAGTGACGGGAACTCCTTGTGGCTTGGTGGCTAATGTTCAGGACTGCCACATCATAGTAACAGAATTTATAAAAGGATTTGTACTATAGCCACAATTAACGCCATGTGCGAAATAGACATATAATGTTCATAACGATAGAATATATAAAGAACATAGGAATCTCGAAATTCGAAAACACGTAACGACTTCTTGCTCAGGTACGAAACCTTTTTATAAACTTTGAGTTAAAGGTTTCGACATAAGGAGGAGAGACACAATCTCGCTATGCCGTCTAATTCATCTGGCCCCTATCTCGTGCGGCACCCAAGGCGCGCAAATTCGCCTCGCCTCAGCGAGCCCCAAAAGTCGACCGTCTTCGTCCAGTGTCAAGTCTCAACTCTCTTTCTTCTGATTCTCACCAACCTCTGTGCGCTTCCGGTGCGTGACGTCACTCGCACTCCGTCACCCGTTTCGTCTCGGACTATTGTGACATCTCTGAGTGACACTTTCGTCCGCCCGCGCCCGCGTTAACACCTGCCTCAATGTTGCTCCTAACTAACCCATGTGCTGAGCTAAAAGGTTCTCAGCCTAACTAAACTCAAAGGCATGAACCGAAATCCCTCGGCCATTACGTTACAGATTGTTATAATGCAGATGGCTTAAACCACTCCCCTACAAAGAGTTTCTGTTAAGATTTAAAAGGCTTCACTTGTTGGGTTGTAGATTTTTCCTGCGGGCCCCAACTTAAATTTTTTTTTTTATGGCATAACGACCTTAGTGGGTTATTTAATGCCTGCTTAATGACTGCTAACAACTCTAAAGTAAAGTTGTTTCCCTTTAGTCGAGGGCAACCAGAAGGCTCTCTTTTCATTAGCAACTACACCGAGGTGTAGGGGAGGGTGCTACTCCTTTCCCTCGATTGCTCCATTTTACCCTTGATACGTACCTTATATTGCTGAGTGTTAAGCAAGGAGGTATCAAGTACCATTTTAAGTCTTTGGTATGACGCGACCTGGGATTGAACCCAGGTCTTGTTCAAAACTGTCTCAAAATAGATGCAACCCATTAATATAGAGTATCTCAATATACAAAGGGGCCCGTGTGACTGTTAATAACTCTACTAATAATAATATTGTGTTCTTTTTTGTTTCAGATTTTTAAATAGAATACTATAACAACTATTAATCCTCGATCACAATGCCTTGGACAAGATGCAAGCCATTAATATGATAATGATTTATTACTGAGACAAGAGACTCCATGTCATCTAGTGTGAGTTTATGCTTCATCTAGATTCTGTATGGGTACAGTTTGAAAATACTTTGAAGATTCTTTGCAGTGATGCATGTGAAAGACCAAGTTCTTGGGAACGTCTTCAGAGGGACTTTTTCGGACTCCTGACAGAATCTCTCATTGCATTCACATTTTCAAGACATCTTGCAGTCAACTCCCTGCCAGATCTGGGATTTTTTGCCTTCTTTTTGAGGTTGTTTACTGACCCTGCGGCTTGAAATTTGTGTACCTAATGATAAATTTGGCTTTTCGGGGGATAATTTTTAAAGTTAAACTTCCTACAAAATTTTGCTTGCACAGTTTTGAATGATTTTTTCTCCAAATAATTTGTGAGGCAAAATATTTCCTCTCTTGTCCAAGGCATTGTGATTGAGGATTAATAGTTGTTATAGTATACTATTTTCAAATCTTAAACAAAAAAAAATACAACTTTATTATTAGTAGAGTTATTAGCAGTCACATGGATCCCATGTATATTGAGACACCCTATATAAATGGGTTGCATCTATTTTGAGACAGTTTTGAATGGTTTTATCACCAATTAAGTTGTGATGCAAAATATTTTTCTCTCTTGGTAGGAGGTCGTACGGCTGCTGGTTTGTGGAGTGCTGTCTCCAGGACACGTTGAATATTGTTCGCTGCATTCTTGAGTAATTGCGTTCAATTTTTTTTTTCAATACGTTAAGTTAGCATCCATGTACTGCATCCATATGGCAGTATCGCCACGACTGCTGCTTTTTTTTCATTGTTACATTTTAACGTCATAATCAAATCACGTTGCTAGCACGGATTACCCTTATTCTCTCTCCCCATCCGTCCCTATCGTTCATTGCTTCCGGTGAGTCTTCTAAACGGCGTTCTGTGTATAACGTTTTTTAGGAGGTGCCCGTGGTGTAATGGTTATCGTCGTAGGAAAAAAAAACATTGTTCTTTGTTTAAATATTGTGAAAATAAAACGCCTAACAGCTGGGTGCCAATTCGCGAAAAAATTTCTATTTACCATTCTCGACTCTCTTTAGAGTGTATATGTATATTATAGCAGCGGGCTCAAACAAAAAATTAAATACGTGAGGTCCTTATAAGATGGAGGTGCCCGTGGTGTAATGGTTATCGTCGTAGGAAACGGACACGGCGACACGAGTTCAAATCCTGGACGAGAGTGATTGCATTTCACATAGCACTAATACCCTTGGGAAAGGTATGGATCCAATTATTCTCCCTCCAGCTATGGGTAAATAGTAGGGCAGACTAGGTTCTTCAGCCTTATTGAGGCAACTAGTCTAGGAGAAGGAAAACTCTGAATTGAAACCTGTTAAACTCCGCTTAAAAATTGACCTTGTGTCATATCCTGCCCGAGCGGAGGGGTTGGTAAATATGTTGTATAACTTTCAAACGAATAGTTTTTTCGATGTACAATGTTTTAAATTCAATTCATAATATAATTCTTCTACTTAAAAAAGAAAATGCACATCTATATCCTTGCCCTTGTGGTTATAATAATAACGTAGATGCATATTTCTAATCCTCTTGGGAAGACGTGGCCCTGGAGATGACTGTGTTCTCTTAAGAGTAAGGACGTAACTTGTAAAATACATTCAGGTTAAGTGGCCGTGCAATTAACATGACTAGTAAATTTAGCATCACTTGTGAGCGACTTGGACTGAGGGCTCAGTGAGAGAGTTTAGTGAGAGCATTTTCTGGTCGCTGGTTCGATCTCCAGTGGGGGAGATTACGGTATACATTGGTGATGACACCTAACAAGATTGAAACTGCTTTCAGGTGTTTCCGTATGTCGCGCTCAGATGTCCGCTGGATTTTCTGGTCATAGTGATTCAATTCACTGATTAGTTTCTTAATGAAATTATTTTAAACGAGAGGTTTATCAAAATTCGGGAATTTTTCTGAAATTTCCTCTCAAATTTTAGCACTTTTTCTTATTTCAATGTTGCTAACTCCGATATTTTGTTACGTATTGACCTAAAATCGCTCATGTTAGTTTATCGATTTCTAAACAGGATATTCACTTAAGTCTGAACATAAAGAAAATACTGCGAAAATGCCACATGATGGCGTTGGAAAGTGCATAGGCATCCGAAAAATATATAATGATGGGAGTTTTCAACTCCGCGCAGCCTGCAAAGTTAGCGGTAAGCTGTAAGCAGTGACACTAGATGTCAATGTACAAGACTCGCTAATGTCGAGAGCAAATATGATCTCAGAACGATGGAGGAATAAAGGAGGAACGAAGATGATTAAATATTATGATCCGGCCCTGTACTAGTCTCGTGATCGAAGCACAAAGATGAGACGAAAATGATTGTATGTTTTAAGTCGGCTCTGTGCCAGCCTCATAGAGGTAGAGCGAAGAAGTAAGGCTCTTTGAAGATGTATCTCAATCTGGTGTAAATCTTATAAGTTCCGACTCTCTCTCACATAAAAAATTTCCCCTCAATTTCGTCATAAAAAAGAGAGATTATATTTATAGACAACAAGGGTTACTGTCCTTTCTTCCGGGTATACAACAATTTCAGAAATTTAATTTAGAAAACTTAATGGAAATTTTTGATAATATCTTAAAGGCTATTTTTTAAATTGATTTTATTGAATGAATCATGTGTGGAGATAGCTAGTTAAAAATTTTTCTCTTATATCTTTTTTTTGGTATGAAAATGTTTTTTATAATTTGCAGGATTCTAAGAAAACTTATAACTACCTTCTGTGAAAATGACTGGACAGCTTGCATATATATATATATATTATAAATTGCTGCGTACCAGTCGACCGTTTAGGCCTGGAAAAAATCGCTACGTAACCAGAGGTTGACTTATACTGTCGAGTTAAAATCCAAATCTTTACCGCAGGAAGGTCAACCAGTGGTAAATGTTTAGATTTTAACCCTGCCGTAAAAGTTGACTACGAGTTTTGTAGAGATTTTTTCAGGCTTAAAAAGTCGATTTAAACGTCGCAATTTTCGGTTTATAAATAAATAAATATGGTCATTGTAATTCAATTTATAATATATAATTCCTCTATTTAAAAAAAATCTATATCTATTTCCTTGTGTTGTATAGCCATGAACACTATATATACACATATGCATGCGGAATCATAACGACGACACAATAAAGACGAGCGACACAGTTCTGTAGAAAAATACACTTCTCACTTTATTGAAAGGGTTTGAAAGGGTTACTAAAGGTTTTACTGTGTGAGAGGTGAGTTGGAGACGGAACAGAACTGCAACATATTGACCCCTACTCTTATGGCCATAACAGCGTTTCTTTCCCGTTCTCCTAGGCTGCTCAACCGAGGGCCTGAGGACCCAGCCTCTCTGGGACATGTTCCTCATTCCAGCATCTTCCCTCCAACTGCAACTGCTCAATCGGGGTCCCCTCAGCTGGGTGTTGGTTTTCTCTACCGCATCTTATCTCCAACTGATTTAACTTCCTGTGCACCGATTTATATAATAATTTGACGTCCACTCTTCTTCCTGCGAGCATCGCAAAATACGCACTCAATTCAACCCGTCCACGGTCAAGGTTATATACAGATATTCCTCGACCGCTTATACAACGCGCTGCGTTTGCAAATTGACCTAATCTCATACAAACACAAATTAATACGTAACTATAACCCCCACACACACACACACACTCACACACTTAAAACCACACGTAAAAAATCATACAAAACCACAATTGTTTTTGACTGTATTTTTTCGATTTTCAATACATTTCATTTTCTTACCTGCCTGATGATTGTTGTTTTGTAAAAAAAACTCCAGAAACCCAGGGGTCACTGTCTAAATTCCATGAATCAAATATATATATATCTAATGTATATTTATTTATTATTATTATATAATAGCTCTATCCTTGATATTGCGCACTCTACATATATTGCACTTGGTTCGACACAAACCCACTAAGTGATTTAGTGACAACCAACACTGTTATAATATATATATATATATATATATATATATATATATATATATATATATATATACATAACAACTCTGCATGTTTGAATTCTGGTTTTTTCTTCTCCTAGACCAGTTGCAACACCAAGGTTAAGATCCAAGTCTATCCTACGATTTGCTTGAGGGAGAATAGTTGGATACATATTTTTCCCGGCAGTTGTAGCGGTGTGTGAAATGCAAATAGCCTTGTCCATGGTTTGAACTCAGGTCTCCGTATCCATTTCCTACGACAATAACCATTACTCATTAAACACCTCCAAATATATATATATATATATATATATATATGTGTGTGTGTGTGTGTGTGTGTACATATGTATATGTGTATGTTTGTGTGTATATATTCATATATATATGCATATGTATGTTTGTGTGTGTATACATATATATACGTGTACGTATGTTGGTGTATGTATAGGTATATAAATGTGTGCGTGTTTGTGAGTATATATATATGAGTGATTTTGTGTATACATATATGTATGTGTGTATGTGTTCATATATATATATATATATATATATATATATATGTGTGTGTGTGTGTGTGTTTCATTTGATGTTTGTCTCGGTTGATGTGACATTTTTTCTATAGGCCAATGTTATTTATGATTTATGCTTTATATGAATAGGCTGGGGTGTTTAAAGAAAATATTAACATTTCTTAAGGGATTTCTTTATGATATCATGATTTTAAAGTCTCTGCCTTTTGACTATCCAGTGGATACTGATTAGCGTAGTGGCTGATGTGCAGGACTGCAAATTCGTAGAAAGCAAGTTCGAATACTAAGTGTGTTATTACTTTCATTTTCGGACTAATACCTTTGGCAAAGGCATGAACCTCCTTATTCCCCTGGCTATTGGTTAAATAGTACCGCTACTACTATTTTACAAGGATGGCTTTGGTCTTAAATAACCCATGAAGGTTGATATGCTATTAAATAAAGAAACCAAAAACTAGTCTTATCCTCCCAGCTATTGGTTAAATAGTACCAATGCTGTCCTCTAAGGATGGCTATGGCATTAAATATCCGATGAAAGTTGATATGCCATTAAACATAGAAAGCAAAACAAATCTATTCACTATCCTCGTCACGACTTTATCGGAATCTTCTTTAAGTGGTTTGCTTAGAATCAATTCTGTTTTTCAAATAAATGTACTTCCATAGAAATATCAGCTTTTATTTATCCACGTCGGGAGGTTATAAGAACATCATGACAGGGATGGTGAACACGGGGAGACTGTTTGAAATTATATCATAATGGGGCTCCCATAAGAGTGGTAAAATTTTTTTAATCATTTTGTTTATTGTCAATACATCCGAAGACATTACCTAAAATCTCTCCATGACGATTCATTGAAAATAAATTTGCATATTTAAAATTTTTTAACACAGTTTGAATTTAAGTTACAATCTCGACATACATTACTATTACGTTCGTTAAAGAAGAAGCCTACATGCTTCCTTGTATACTCTTTTTTAAAACTATATATATATATATATATATATAGAGAGAGAGAGAGCTATGAATGTGTGTGTCCGACTGTCTATCTGTGTTATCAAACGATCGACTTAAAGCCTATTGCTAGAAGTATACAATGAAACGTTTTACTATTTCTTCCTGTCGTTCCTTTTTTTTACGCTTGAGGGGGTTAGCAAACACTGCCCACAGCTCCTTGTTTCTTACGGCTCGACACGCTCCACCCCATCACCTTTTTTTGAAACGTGCCTGTTTGTAGGGAGTCAAGTGTTGACCTCCAGGGTATCATGTGAGAGCGAAAATGTAAAAATCTGGGTATTTCTTACATCACCTCTTCTCTCTTTACACATCACCTTTGTATGACAACATCCGGTCCTGACTGGCCCCTGACAAGGTTGACAATTGGTGTAACAGTATATTTTTTGACTGTTGCCATTGTCTGGGCGGTGAGGTAGTTACGGGAGAGTGGTTTTCTCAAGTGCTTTCTCTTATTCGTACTCTTTTTAACTCTGTTAAACATCCCGCCCTGTAGCCAGGGTTAAGAATATGCTGACTATATTCCCAACAGATGAGTAAAACCCTCTCCGCCCCGTAAATAAAATGCTTCTAATAGTGAGAGTCCAGTTCTGGAGATTTGGAGGGTGTGGAGTACCCTTCCATAGCCATTACTCCCAGGCCCACTTTTACTCGGAGTGGTAGTACCGGTTAGGCTCTCATCTATGGGGATGTGTCCTCTTAAAACGATGGACAGCGGAATCGTAGTTAGCGAGTTCGTACACCAGTCGCGCTATTACGTTCACTTTCGGGTAAATACCCTTGGGAAATGTATGAACCTCCTTATCCTCCCAGCTATGGGTTAAATAGTACCATTACTGTTCTTCTAGAAGAATGGCTTTGGCATTAAATAATCTACAAAGGTTGATATGCCATTAAACAAAGAAACCAAACCAAACCCATCTATAGGTCATATGGATCATAATAAAAATAATTGATATTCAATAGGAATACTTCATTGTATACAACTGTAAATTATTTGTAGTAGTCGAGGGTGACCCGAAGGCTCCCTTTTCGATAGCTACTACACCAAGATGTAGGGGAGGGCGCTACTCCTTTCCTTGAATTGCTCCACTTTTACCCTTGATCCGTACCTTATAATGCTGAGTGTTAAGCAAGGAGGCTGTATTAAAGATAATTAGTTTAAGTTATAATTGATTATCAGTAGTTACTCTTAAACTGATGGGTGTTACGAAGTCCGCTGGGTTTGGAGCGAGTTGCATATATTCTCAAATACCATTCATTTTGCCCAATCGGCTGCGACTGTAGAATATACTGACTGCACCTCTGCAACTCCCCAATGCTCTCATGACTCCATGTATAGCACTAGACCTTGCTGTCTAGTTCAAGCTATGACCCGGCATAAGTGCCCGGACCCACATTTGGGTTCGTGAAACTGCATGCCTCACTAGACCCACATTGCACTTAGTGGGTCAATGAGCAACACAGACCAGCAGGGTTCGAGCCTCGGCTCGTTCCCGACCTTCCCCTCCCCTTTATCCCCACTTTAATCGGCCTTCGGGCTTTTGACCTTGTGTCAAGCCTTGTCTGGTGGGAGACATTGGCAAATAGTGGCCTAGATATGACACTAAACAATCGGATAGTGAGGTTCCTGTAATGCTGAAGCTTCACGAAATGTGGGGTACTCCTTCATTAACATCGCTCCCAGAATCACTCTGTCACGGAGTGGTAGCACTTGATAGGGTCCTATGTATGGACCAGATAGAACTAAACTGAGAACTTATGCTAAGCCAAACGGTTTGAAATAGGACTGTTTTTACATTTAAAGTGCGTACTTATGCTAAACTGAATTGTTCGAAATGGAACTTTTTATATGCTAAACAGAATTGTTTGAAATACGTAGAACTATTTTTACATTAAACTGTGTGCAAGCAGATATTATAATTATACTAATCTGAATTGTTTTAATTAGAACTGTTTGAGTAAACTAAATAGTTTGAAATAGAGGTGTTTTTGAAAATTCATCTATGCATTTATGCTAAACTAAATTATTTGAAATAAAAGTGTTTATGTGTATAAAAATGGATTTGGCATTAATAACCTACAAAGTTTGGTATGCCATAAACCCAAACAAATAAACAAACAAACAAACAAAGCACTCATTGAGGTTAAAGGAATTCATATGCCAAGTTTAATCGACATTTGTTGAGAATTCTTTTGGTAGCTAATTAACAAGAAAAGGGAGAGAATCATATTTCATGTATCGACAAAAAAAAAAATTTAAAGTAAAAGATGAAAGCAGCTGGTCTATCATCAAATCTTAACAAGCAATTTTTATTAGACACATGAGTGAACCGCTTAATTCCGAAAAAAGGGGCCTATTTGCATTACAATATCTGACGTACCTGAAAAATTATTTTCTCTCTCTCGATCTTTGTCACCTTTGGAGGACACCCCATGGTTTAGTGATAAACGTGCAGGACTGCAACATCATAGTAAGTGAGTTCGAACTCCAGTCACGCTCTCACATTCACTTTTGGAGTAATACCCTTGTGAAAGGCATAAACCGTATATCTTCCAGTTATGGGTTGAATAGTACCACTACTGTTCTTCCACAAGTATGTCTTTGGCACTGAATAACCGACGAAGGTTGATATGCCAATAAACCAAAAAACCAAAGCTAACCTTACCCCATATACGATGCAGTCTGCAGTTATACAACATAACGTTTAAGAATCAAGAAGGCAAATGAGTGTGTGTGTGTGTGTGTGTGTTGCTGAAGAGTGGAACAAAAATGAATATTTGTTTTTTCTGTTCCTATAAATGAATTAATTTTGTTCAGTTTATTTATTTATCATTTAAGTGAATCTGGTTATCGTTCTCAGGAAAAAAAGAAAGATTTCTTAAGGCGAATTCATTTTAAAGGGATCCATACCTTTTCCAAGGGTATTAGTCCAAAAGTGAACATAATAGAACCACTGGAGTTCGAACTTGCTTACTTTGGGGCTGCAGTACAATGTTTTAATCTAAATTTGATCTTGTTAAATTATATTGATGCACAGCTCCTCTTGTTCGTCTAAATAACGGTCTTCAAGAATCCTCTCATGTCTGTTTACCAAAGGATACATTAGTCGTTTTACAACTCTTATTTTGGTTGTTATAAACATTTTAAGTGCGAATAAGCAAATATGTAATACTTATTTCGTTACCACAGAAAGCATCCTAAACAGCATTTCACAAAATATGGGTCGAGAGAGAAAGAGAGAGAGAGAGAGAGTGGGGAGAGAGAGAAGAGAAAAAAAAACAATGTTGGTCTCGGTAAATTTTACTTTATTTCATTAAACTTTTTTTTTTGCTTGACTCAGTCTTACTTTTAAAGAGTCAAGGATTGATAAGCTTTTAACAGATAATGTCAACACAAATATTTGTTCAAACGAGAAACTTTTTTTTTCTATAGAGACAACTATTGACCACCTAGTGACTGAGTCAATAAAAAGCACTTCAACTGGGAAACTCAGCCTCTCTTTTATAGATCCAGCTATGGAAGACCACAAATTAATTTCGCCAAGAAGAGGCACCAATGTGTTAGTCGCTCTGTCTACCGGTTTGAGTTGGTTTGTTTTCTTCTTTTAATTGCCTGTCAACCTTCATGGGTTATTTAATGCCAAAGCCATCTTTGTAAAAGAACAATAGTGGTACTATCTAACCGATAAATAAGAGGTTTCATATTTTCTTCAAAGTTATTCACCCAGAAGAGAATGTAGAAGTGTGACTGGTGTTCACATTCGTTTATTACAATGTTTCAGTTCAACTCATTAGGCACTGTCCCTTCTGATTTCTTTGTTTAATGGCTATCGTCGTAGGAAATGGACACGGTGACACGAGTTCAAATCCTGGACAAGACTGACTGCATTTCACATAGCACTAATACTTTTGGGAAAGGTATGAATCCAATTTTTCTTCCTCCAGCTATGGGTAAATAGTAAGGCAGACTAGGTTCTTCAGCCTTGGTGAGGCTACTAGTCTAGGAGAAGGAAAACTCTGAATTCAAACCTGTTGAACTCCGCTTAAAGATTTGACCTTGTGTTACATCCTGCCCGAGCGGAGGGGCTGGTAAATATGGGTACTCCACATTCCCAAAATCTTCGGCATTACTGAATCCTCATCATCAGATTGTTTGGTGTCATATCTAGGATACTCTTTTTTCTTACCCGTCTGCAGAGATATAGTCGGCATATTCTACAACTCCAGCCGGCTGGGTTTGCGACGTTTTCGTCAGGATTTTTACACACGGATGTACCATTATTGACCGACTTGCTAAGACTTGCATATATCAGCTCTGTGTGGACACGATGCCGTTTAAAGGAGTTGACAGGAGTGATGGCCGATAGGGACGGATGGTGAGTGAGTGAAAGAAAGATAAGGGGATCCGTGTTGTTAGCACTATTTGAGAATGATGACCATCAATACCAAGAATTTTTGTTAAGTTTTGACCATATAAGCTCAGTGAGGGCCGGCAAACCAACATCGTTGTTTGCCCCTTGCACTAAGTCAGATGGATGGTTTGATTTTTGATAGCACTAGATAAAGTGAACAGTACGGTTGAGCTGTCTGTATTGGTCAAAGGTCTGTTTGCAGCCGGTGGAATTGCAGACTCTCTTACGCAAGTTGATGAAAGTTAAGACTCTAACTGTAACATACTGACCCCGGCCAAGCTGTCAAAATAGGAAATGCACCTGTGTAAATAACAGGTGCATCCGGTCGAGGAATATCAGGATATAACCTTGACCGTGGACGGGTTGAACGAGTGCGATTTGTGACGCTCACAAGAAGAAGGTGGGTGTCGAACAATTATATAACTCGGTGCACAGGAAGTTCAATCAGTTGGTGGGAAGATGCTGGAATGAGGAACATGTTCCAGAGAGGCTGGCCCCCAGGCCCCCGATTGAGTAGCCCAGGAGAACGTGAAAGAAATGCTGTTATGGCCATAAGAGTGGGGATCAATATGTTGCATTTCTGTTCCGTCTCCAACTCACCTCTCACACAGTAAAACCTTTAGTAACCCTTTCGAACCCTTTCAAATAAAGTGAGAGGTGTATTTTTCTAAAGAGCTGTGTCGCTCGTCTTTATTGTGCCGTTGTTATGATTCTGCATGCATATGTATATGTGTATGTCTAGTTCTTCATGGCTATACAACATAACGTTTAAGAATCAAGAAGGCAAATGAGTGTGTGTGTGTGTGTGTGTGTGTGTGTGTGTGTTGCTGAAGAGTGGAACGAAAATGAATATCTGTTTTTTCTGTTCCTATAAGTGAATTAATTTTGTTCAGTTTATTTATTTATCATTTAAGTGAATCTGGTTATCATTCTCAGGAAAAATGTTTACCCGAATGTCAAATAAGGTCATGAGTTTTCGCACCTCCAGTGCGAAGAGAACTCACTTGAATAAATTGGGATTAACTTGTCTCCTGAGCTGGTGAGGCTTGAGTGCTGACCCATGGATTAGCTTGTCACGAATTTGGGACTTAAAATAATCTCTCTCTCTCTCTCTATATATATATATATATATATATACACGTGTGTTTCTGTATATATGTATGACTATAACTATGTATACATACACACACACACATATATGTATACACACAAACACTCACACACTCACATACATATATATATGTATACACACACAAATGCACACACTCATATATATATTTATACACATACAAACACTCACACACATATATATGTATACACACATGTATATATGTATACACGCACAAACTCTCTCTCTCTCATACACACACATATATGCATGCACATACACACACACACACACACACACACACACACACACACACATATACGTGTTGAATTCAATAAGTTTCCAGACTTTTTTGTACAGGCATTTAAAATTGGCGTAGACTCTTGAAAATTCACTATCTTATTGATATACATCTTATGAGATGACTGACCAATTTTTAGGGTTTCAGGTTCAAATAAACAGCTACACCCTACTAAACCCTGATTGTCACAGTTGGTGAATTTCAAAACTGCAATCCGGACGTAAGTACACTTTAGAAGAACGATATGCAATAAAATTCTGTTTTAAACTAGGAAAAAATGCCACAGAAACGTATGGAATACTTCAGACTGAGGAATCGAACATCAGTTTTTGAGTGGAATAAGAGATTCAAGGAAGGCAGGGAGTCTGTGAGGGATGATGAAAGGTGTGGGAGGAGTAAGGAAGTCAACAGACCAGAGTTGATTGGCCAAAGGGTTAGGGTTAGGGTTACTAAGTTGAGGTTTTAAGGGAGTTCAGGAAGAGACACCGTCGGAAGAGGCCAGCATTCTTCAAATCGGGTCGGTGGCATATCCACCAGGACAATGTACCAGTCCACAACTCCATCCTTGACACAGACTATTTGACCAAGATGGGCATCAAAACAGTTCGTCACCCTGCCTATAGTTCAGACCTTGCTCCCTGTGACTTTTGGTTATTCCTTAAGCTCAGTGGCTGTTGTTATGAGACAATTGAGGAGATGAAAGAGGCTGTGACGAAGGTCATTGACATGCTTACACAAGAGGACTTCTATGGGGCCTTCCAGAAGTTTTTGGAACGGTACAACAAGTGCATTGCAGCCGGAGGAGATTACTTCGAAGTGGACTAGAGTTTAATGTGTGTACTATCAATAAATGTGCCCAAACGAAAAAAGTCAGGAAACTTATTTAATGATCCTCGTATATAGGTATACACATAGAAACACAGTTATGTATGTGTATACACACACAACACATACACAGACATTATATGTATACACATAAATACACACGTATGTGTATATGTTTACACACAAACACATACACACGCATACACATATATATCTATGAACACAGACAGGCATATATGTATGCATACACACAAACAGACACACATTTATATACTTATACATACACAAACACACACACACACACACACACACATATATATATATACACACAAACACACACGCATATATATATGTGTATATACACACACACACACAAACATACACATATATATATGTATACACACACACAGACGCACACACATAGACACACACAACACTCACATATATATATATATATATATATATGGAGGGGTTCAATGTGTAATGGTTATCGTCGTAGGAAATAAATACGGAGACCTAAGTTCAAACCATGGACAAGGTTATTTGCATTTCACACACCGCTACTATTGTCGGGAAAAATATGTATCTAACTATTCTCCCTCGAGCAAATCGTTGTATAGATGTGGATCTTAACCTTGGTGTTGCAACTGGTCTAGGAAAAGAAAAACCCTGAATTCAAACGTTAAACTACATGCAGAGAAGTTGTTATATATATATATATATATATATATATATATATATATATATATATATATATATATACCTAAGAAGCATTGTCTCATTTACCGAGATAGACATCAACAGGCGACTAGCAAAGGCATGGACAGCTATTGATAGGCTATCGGTCCTATGGAAGTCAGACCTGACCGATAAAATGAAACGCAGTTTCTTTCAAACAGCAGTCGTGTTGATACTGCTATACAGATGCACTACATGGACGCTTACTAAACGTATGGAGAAAAAGCTTGACGGCAACAACACAAAAATGCTGCGAGCAATATTGAACAAGTCCGGAAGGCAGCACCCCATAAAGCAGCAGCTGTACGACCACCTACCACCCATCACGAAAACTATCAAAATTACGCGAACTAGACATGAGGGACACTGCTGGAGAAGTAGGGACGAGCTCATAGTTGACGTACTTCTGTGAACCCCTTCACAAGGACGAGCAAAGGCAGGACGACCAGCACGAATCTACATACAGCAGCTCTGTCCCAATACGGGATGTAAACCTGAAGACCTGGCGGAAGCAATGGACGATAGGGAGGGGTGGCGCGAGAGGGTCAGGAATATCCGTGCTGGTGGTGCGACATGATGATATATATATATATATATATATATATTGGAATTTATATTTATTCCTGTAAATTGGGTGAAACGTTTACTGGATAACAAAAGTAAAAAAATCTTTTCTTGTAAGCAAAGATAAAAATTGTTAGTGCGTAGTTATTTTAAATAGATATAGTTAAGGTCCGTGCAATGAAGTATAGCAGTAATTGTTGGTTTAAAGTAAATGAACATATTTTTAAAATTCTTAGTATTAGCACCATTGTGTAGAGAGAGAAATGTATCTCTGCCTCAACGAAAACCTGACTGGTGCTGATATTTCATCTGTGAGTTTGCCCAGTAAAACTGGTATTTATATCATCTGAGGTAAACACTATTAAACGTATAGATTGTTGATAACATTTTAAACAAGCCAGAGCTGATTTGTTTGCATTTGGTTAAATGGTTATACATATGATTTTTAACTCAATAGTTTTTAGGTAATCTTATTTTCAAATGAGTCAGAGCTAATTTGATTGCTCACAAGTATTACTATTGTTTGCACACAGTTAAATCGTTCCTAATATTCTAACATGAATGGTTCTTTTTAATATTTGTTAACACTCCCTTAAATGGTTTCAAATATTGCTCTCTAAAATCAAAAGTTTTATTTGCACACAGTTAAATGGTTTCAATCATTGCTACGCAACAGTAACAATTCAAGTACACAGTTTTAAGTATTGCTATGTATCACTAACATCATCATCATCATGTCGTGCCGCCAGCACGGATATCCCTGACCCTCTCTCGTCACTTCTCCCTATCATTCATCGCCTCTGGCAGGTCTTCAGGGTTACATCCTGTGTCCTCACATAGCTGCTGTATTTAAGTTCGAGCTAGACGTCCTGCTTTTGCTTGGCCATATGTGGGGGTCCATAGGAGTACATCACTTATGAGCTCGTCCTTGCTTCTCCAGCAGTGTCCTGTGTGTCTGCGTCTAACTTGTATAGTTTTCGTGATGGGAGGCAAGTGGCTGTATAGTTGGTGTCTCGTGGGGTGTTGTCGCCAGGACTTGTTCAATATTCTCTCAACATTCTCGTGTAATTGCCTTCTAGTTTCTTCTCCAGCCGTTTAGTTAGCGTCCAAGTTGTGCATCCATATAGTAGTATCGATACAATCGCTGCCTGGAAGAAACTGCGTTTCATTTTATCGGTCAGGTCTGAATCAGTCATTTGCTTACACACAGTCAAATGGTTAAAGAGTTCTAGTTCAAATAATTCGATTCAACACAAGTCCTTTGTTTGCACTCAGTTTAAATGGTAAAGAGTTCTATTTGATTCATTGACAGAACCCTATAAGCGATGGCGATTTAGAGGTACTGAGATGCTGGTATATGACTTAATAATAATAACGAAAGAAATTATATCGGTACCAGAAACTGATGTTATATTCTCATATACATGTTCATGCAGCATCATAACGACACAATAATAAAGACGCAGGAAGACTTCTTTAACAAAATATTTACCTCTCACTTTATTGCAAAGGTTCGAAAAGGGTTACTCAAGGTTTGCGTGTGAGAGGGAGTTGAAGACCGAACAGAAACTGTTAATTTTGACCCCCACTCTTATGGCCGTCAACGTTGTGTCTTTTTCGTTCTCCTGATGTTCAACCGGAGGCCCTGGGGTCATCTCTGCTGGGTGCTGGCTTTCTTTACTGCATCTTATCAGCAACTTCTCTGGTCCCCAAAATCCATCGGGGTTCCCGAGGGCCCCCTCGGCCGTGTGTGGCTTTCCCTTCCACGTCCCGCCTATTACTCCGTCTCCAACTGTACTGGAACTCCAACTGTCTTGACTTCTGTCTTGACTGATATATATAATAGTTCAACGGCCACTCGATCGCCCACTCAATCTTTGAAATCGCATGTTTAATCGTCATCAAGCGGAAATAACTCTCATGCAGTTCAGAGGTCACTCTCTTCCGGTGTGTCAGTCTATGAGAGTATCATGGGATTTTTTAGCTCGTCCCCTTTCATCAGCCAATTTCCGCCCACGCGATTTCCTCTTATAACTGCCATCAGAATGTGTCACTTCCTTCCGGTGTATCACCTTGAATGGCATTTTGGGCCGGGTCGAAGGTCAAAATACAACACTGATTTAGAATAGCCCAGTCGTTTGGAGCTGCAGAATACACCGACTGCATCTCTGCAGGGGGGTAAGAGCCCACTAATGAGTATCCTAGATATGACACTAAACAATCTGATGGTGAGACTCCTGTAATGTTGGAACTTTGGGGAATGCGGAGTATCCCTTCATTACCATCACTCCCAGGTTCACTCTGGCCCGGAGTGATAGCACCTGATAGGGTCCTATCTATGGGTCAAATAGAACTGTTTGATATTTAAACTAAGTGCAAACAAAGAACTTAGGCTAAATTGAATAGTTAGATATAGAACTCTTTGATTATTTAACTGTTGGGTATCACCTACCTTTTCAGCATAATGAGTTGTTCCACCAGTAGCGGAGATCAGTCTGGGAATAAGCCTACAAGTCAGACCAGAAGAGCCGTTCCTATTGTTGAAGTATATGATTACTCTATCACTAATCATATGTTCTTATTACTAACAGTCTCTCTTGTAAATACTCTTTCCTGTAAATATAACTATTTTCCTCACATATCGTGGTTTGTCTTATTATTACTACTACTTGTGTTCACTAACCAGAATATAACATTAACTTTGCGTAAACAAATGATTGATGTTTAATTGAATTGTTAGTCTTACATAGCAATACTTGGATTCATTTAACTTATGCTAAATTGAATTGTAAGAAATAGAACTGTTTGAACATTTAACTGTGTATATCTACAAAATGTGTTTACAAATCATATATTTAATTCATATGTAAAAACAGGAATAGGTATTATGTTACGGTTGCACCATGGGCAAAAAATGAGGTAAAAGGCTCGACTGGTAAAGAAGTTGTCTATTCGCAATGGGTCTTCGTTCCTTCTTTAAACCCGCCTTTGACCCTTCTTTCACCGTGAAACTAAAAACAAAATAGAAAACAACTTCTGTAATCCCTTTCACACAGATCAATAATTCGGGCAAATACAGATACAGTGTGTGATTCTTACCTCTGTTCGCCTCAAAGAATGCCCCCTTCGCAAAGTTTAAATCGCAGCTGTCAGGCAACACGCGTGTTCTGCTCGGAGAAATGGTAATAAAATGCTCGACCCCTTCTGACCGTGCCACGTGTGTGACTGGTCGGTGTACAATGTTAATATGTCCCCAACTCTGGCTTGTACCAAACAAGGGGGATAGCTCCCACATTTACAATTAAATAACCAACAATATTTGATATGTTTTCAAACCAAACCAAACCTGAATTAGAAAAATTGATGATATAACTATAATCTTCGAAACTATGCCAACAGGTTAATATTATCTATATGTATATGGCTAATAAGAAATGGAACTGGCAAAAATTCCATAGTAAAATGAGGTATTGGGAAAAAAGCCGTATAAATATTTCGTATTTACTAAGCTTTCCTCAGTGTGGCACATAGGTTTCAGGTTGCTAATGACGGTTAAAGTGTTCGTCAATGGCCCGGAAGACCTGGGTTCAATCCCCGGTTGAGTCATACCAAAGACTCAAAAAATGGTACTTGATGTCTCCTTGCTTAACACTCAGCATTATAAGGTAAGGATCAAGGGTAAAGTCAAGCAATCCAGGGAAAGGAGTAGTGCTCTTCCCTACACCTCGGTGTAGTATCTATCGAAAAATCAACCTTGGGGTGACCCTCGACTAAGGTCGCTAAGTTTACTTTTACTTATGTCAGAAAGAAAAATCACCTATTCTGGAACATGTCAAAAATAAATTGGTGAATTAAAAACAAATTGATATCTTAGTGCAGACCTAATAATAAATATCTCCAATGTCATTTACCGCCTGACAAATTCCAAATTCAATTTTCCTCTATTTGGATTGCTTCATTTCTACAATAAATGATTTCTACAATAAACGATCCAGATACTGTAACATTGTAGGCAAATGTCTGATTGAAAGTAACAGACAAGGATTTTGTGTTTACTTATTTTTTTTATTCAGCTTTCTTTTTTTAAATTTTTTTATAGCGAATGAGGTGTCCTTAATGTGATTGCAGGTCGACAAGAAATTCTGGAAAAAATACCTAAAAGAGAATCTTCTGCCTATATATATATATATATATATAATGTGCGGACCGCAAAGTTTAACATCCAGCATTATAAGGTACGGATCAAGGGTAAGTGGCGCAATCTAGAAAAAGGAGTAGGGCCCTCCTCTTCACCTTGGTGTAGTTGATATTGAAAAAGGAGACTTCGGATCGTCATCGACCACAGTTGGCCAAATTACTTATATATATATATATATATATATATATCAGAGCGTTTCAAAAATATTTTAATCAATCTATCTATTTATCTATCTAAGCTTTTTATATCTATCTATCTATCTATCTATCTATGTTAAGTTAGATGAGCAGATCATTATTATCAGGGGTTTCAATTCTCACTAGTTGCCCCACACTTTTCGGCTTGTGCTAAACTAAGGTAACCCTAATTAATAACACTGTGGTCTAGACTGAGAAGAGACATAAGCTATACAGTTTTATATATATATATATATATATATATATATATATATATATATATATTCCGGTCTCTTAACACTTTCCAGTTTCTATTTGATTCTTTACCTCTTCCTCCTTTTTTGCTGTCTCTGTGTACCACTTTACCTCAGTCTAATTTTTTTTTGTTTATTCTTTTTCCCTTACCATTTTAGGTCTATTTATGCAAAATCTTAATCACCAACCGTAAGTGTCATTAAATGTTTTTTCCATTCTTAAAAATGCAAAACTACCTTCGCTCTGTATCGCACAACTGCCATTTGATCTCGTTCGGCTGATAAGAACGCGAGATTTCGAACAATAATTTTAAAGACACAGACATTTGGAATAGAGCTAAGTTTTCTAAGCTTCTTTCCAATACCCGTGTTCTGTAAGGAAGTTTAATCACAACGTGTTAGATGTGGCGAGGTTGACCTTTCGCGAAGAAAAAGGTAAGTAAGCGAATCTCCCAAACTTGTTATTATGGTGAGTGTGTTTTTTGCATAGATATATCACTACAGTTACCCCGTGGTAGGCCTCGCAGTATAGTGGCTAACGTACTAGACTGGGAGATCGCTGTAAACCACTTCCAACTCCAGTCGTGTGATTACGTTTACTTTCGGGCTAATCATCATCATCATCATCATCATCATATCGCGCTGGTAGCACAGATATCCCTGACCCTCTCTCGCCACTCCTCCCTATCGTTCATCGCCCAAGGCAGGTCTTCAGGACAACATCCCGTATCCTCACATAGCTGCTGAATGTATGTTCGTGCTGGTCGTCCTGCTTTTGCACGGCCATGTGTGGGGGTCCATAAGAGTACATCTCTTATGAGTTCGTCCCTGCTTCTCCAGCAGTGTCCTGCATGTCTGGCTCGTCTAACTTGAATAGTTTTCGTGATAGGGGGTAGGTGGCCATACAGTTGGTGTCTTGTGGGGTGTTGTCGCCAGGACTTGTTCAAGATTGCTCGCAGCATTCTTGTGTAATTGCCGTCTAGCTTCATCTCCAGCCGTTTTGTTAGAGTCCATGTAGTGCATCCATATAGCAGTATCGATGTGACCGCTGCCTGGAAGAAACTGCGTTTCATTTTATCGGTTAGGTCTGATTTCAAAATAATCGATAACATATTGATAGCTGTCCATGCTTTCGCTAACCTCGTTTCAATGTGCTTTTCGGTTGATTCGACGCTGCTTCCTAGGTAGGTTCGGTAATATATCTACTGTTATTCTACAAGGATGGGTTAAGTATTAAATAACCCACGAAGGTTGATATGCCACTAAACACTCCTACTCTCTTTTTTATTTAAAAATATTTTTTTGTTTTAGGGGTGCTGCACTATCAGTCATTTTTTCTATCTATCTATCAATCTATCTACTTAAATTTTTCCTTTCTTTTTCTTATTCACTAAGTTTTGCTTAGTTTTTGGACGCAGGCCTTACGTTGCTTACAATACGTGTTATTATTTAGTGGTCACCAATCTTAGTTCTGAGTCGGCTCATCATTGCTTAACCTCTTCCTTTCTTTTTCTTATTTACTAAGTTTTGCTTAGTTTTTGGACGCAGGCCTTAGGTTGCTTACAATACGTGTTATTATTTAGTGGTCACCCATCTTAAATCTGACTCGGCTCATCATTGCTTAACCTCTTTCTTTCTTTTTCTTATTCACTAAGTTTTGCTTAGTTTTTGAACGCAGGCCTTAGGTTGCTTACAATACGTGTTATTATTTAGTGGTCACCCATCTTAGATCTGAGTCGGCTCATCATTGCTTAACCTCTTCCTTTCTTTTCCTTATTCACTAAGTTTTGCTTAGTTTTTAGACGCAAGCCTTAGGTTGCTTACAAAACGTGTTATTATTTAGTGGTCACGCATCTTTGTTCTGAGTCGGCTTATCATTGCTTAACCTCTTCATTTCTTTTCCTTATTCACTAAGTTTTGCTTAGTTTTTGGACGCAGGCCTTAGGTTGCTTACAATATGTGTTATTATTTAGTGGTCACCCATCTTAGTTCTGAGTCGGCTCATCATTGCTTAACCTCTTCCTTTCTTTTTCTTATTTACTAAGTTTTGCTTAGTTTTTGGACGCAGGCCTTAGGTTGCTTACAATACGTGTTATTATTTAGTGGTCACCAATCTTAGTTCTGAGTCGGCTCATCATTGCTTAACCGCTTCCTTTCTTTTTCTTATTCACTAAGTTTTGCTTAGTTTTTGAACGCAGGCCTTAGGTTGCTTACAATACGTGTTATTATTTAGTGGTCACCCATCTTAGTTCTGAGTCGGCTCATCATTGCTTAACCTCTTCCTTTCTTTTTCTTATTCACTAAGTTTTGCTTAGTTTTTGAACGCAGGCCTCAGGTTGCTTACAATACGTGTTATTATTTAGTGGTCACCCATCTTAGTTCTGAGTCGGCTTATCATTGCTTAACCTCTTCCTTTCTTTTTCTTATTCACAAAGTTTTGCTTTGTTTTTGGACGCAGGCCTTAGGTTGCTTACAATACGTGTTATTATTTAGTGGTCACCCATCTTAGTTCTGAGTCGGCTCATCATTGCTTAACCTCTTCCTTTCTTTTCTTTATTCACTAAGTTTTGCTTAGTTTTTGGACGCAGGCCTTAGGTTGCTTACAATACGTGTTATTATTTAGTGGTCACCCATCTTAGTTCTGAGTCGGCTCATCATTGCTTAACCTCTTCCTTTCTTTTTCTTATTCACTAAGTTTTGCTTAGTTTTTGGACGCAGGTCTTAGGTTGCTTACAATACGTGTTATTATTTAGTGGTCACCAATCTTAGTTCTGAGTCGGCTCATCATTGCTTAACCTCTTCCTTTCTTTTCTTATTCACTAAGTTTTGCTTAGTTTTTGGCCGCAGGCCTTAGGCTGCTTACAATACGTGTTATTATTTAGTGGTCACCAATCTTAGTTCTGAGTCGGCTCATCATTGCTTAACCTCTTCCTTTCTTTTTCTTATTCACTAAGTTTGGCTTAGTTTTTGGACGCAGGCCTTACGTTGCTTACAATACGTGTTATTATTTAGTGGTCACCCATCTTAGTTCTGAGTCAGCTCATCATTGCTTAACCTCTTCCTTTCTTTTTCTTATTCCCTAAGTTTTGCTTAGTTTTTGAACGCAGGCCTTAGGTTGCTTACAATACGTGTTATTATTTAGTGGTCACCCATCTTAGTTCTGAGTCGGCTCATCATTGCTTAACCTCTTCCTTTCTTTTTCTTATTTACTAAGCTTCCCTCAGTCAAGTACATAGGTTTCAGGTTGCTTATGATGGTTAAACTGTTCACCAATGTCCCGGGAGACCTGAGTTCAACCCCAGATCGAGTCATAGCAAAGACTCAAAAAATGGTACTTGATGCCTCCTTGCTTAATGCTCAGCATTATAAGGTAAGGAACTCAGGGTAAAGTGAAATATTCCAGGAAAAGGGGTAGCGCCCTCTCCTACACCTTGGTGTAATCCTATTTACCTAACCCCTCCGCTCGGGTAGGATATGACACAAGGTCAATTTTTAAGCGGAGTTTAGCAGGTTTGAATTCAGAGTTTTCCTTCTCCTAGACTAGTTGCCTCACCAAGGCTGAAGAACCTAGTCTGCCCTACTATTTACCCATAGCTGGAGGGAGAATAATTGGATTCATACCTTTCCCAAGTGTATTAGTGCTATGTGAAATGCAATCAGTCTTGTCCAGGAATTGAACTCGGATCACCGTGTCCATATCCTGTGACGATAACCATTACACCACGGGCACCTCCACCTTGGTGTAATAGCTATCGACAATTTGGTCACTCTCGACTACGGTCGCCAACTTTGCTTTTACATCACCGACTGTTATTATGTTGTCACCCATCTAAGTACTGAACCGGCTCAGCGCCACTTAACTCTTTTCCCCTTTTTTATTTATTTAATTTTACCCTATTTTTCAAACAGGACTCAGGTTGCTTACAGTAACAACTATATTAAACTAGTCACCCATCTGAGTATTGATCAAACTCCTCGTTACTTAAGTTCTCTCTTTCTTTTTCTTATTGAATTAACTGGCCTCAGTCTAGCACACAGACATGACGTTGCTTTCTATACTTGTTATTATTTAGTGGTCCCCCATCGGAATTCTAAACGTTTTGTCCCTTTTTCTTATTTAATAAGCATTGCCCTTTCTGGCACACAGCCTACAGTACCGGTCGTCAATCAGTAGTTATCTATCTTAGTTCTGATGCCAGAAACATGTGAAATATGTGGAAAAATATGTGAAATATGTTATATCAGAAATATGTGAACCCCAAATCACATGAAATATGTGAAATATGTGAAAAAAATAAATGAAATATGTGAAAAAATAAATAAAATATGTGAAATAGGAGATACCAGAAATATATGATACTAGAAAATATCAGGCGAGCACGGCATCTTACAGTTCAGTGTGGGCCATCACCTTCAAAACCTCGCCAAAAGTATCAAAGGGCTGGTAATTTGTTCCTCATGATACTAAAATATTGCAAAACTTTTGACTCACCCTTATAGATAAAAAAATAAATTAGCCACATTTGTTTGTCCACTATTTGAGGACTTTGAGGACTTTGTATAACTCTTTTTCCCCACCACTTTCAACGGTTTACGAGTAGGTTCTTGGGGAAAAAGAAGGTGTCTTTTTGAATTAATTCTCTCCAGATGTCAAACAATTCATACGAAGACTTGAACTGGTCAATTATAAAATAGACAGTAGCGAAGTATCTGCTTCATCTTATCAAAAAAAAAAAAAAAAAAAAAAAAAAAGAAATTGCTGTGCACACACACACACACACACACACACACACACACACACACACACAGGTATCTGTGTTACGTAAAATCAGCAGAGTTTCGATTCCAGCTTGAAGCATCTTGCGCATCTTGCCACACTGAAGAGTTGTGATACAACGAAACAGTCTGTCTATGGATAACAATATATATACTTCTACCCCGCTCTGTGGGTCGAGCACTCGAGTGAAGAATTGTCGGCAGCTGCATACATATAAATACAAAGCTTTTCTCATGAACTAAACACCCTGGTAGTCGATATACGTATATGTAAATATATATATATATATATATATATATTTACAAACCTCTCCGCTCCATAGGACACAAGGTCAATTTTTAAGCGGGGTTTAACATAAATATATACTAGATATATATATGTTTAATTCATGGAATATAGATTGCGACCCTGGGTTTCATGGAGCTTTTTGCAAAATAACAATCGTCAGGCCGTTCGCCAATGGCCCGGGAGACCTGGGTTCAATCCCAGGTTGAGTCATACCAAAGACTCAAAAAATGGTACTTGATGCCTCCTTGCTTAACACTCAGCATTATAAGGTATGGATCAAGGGTAAAGTAGAGCAATCCAGGGAAGGAGTAGCACCCTCCCCTACACATTGGTGTAGTAGATATCGAAAAGGGAGCCTTCGGGTTACCCTCGACTATGGTCGCCAACTTTACTTTTTTATATATATCATTGTGTTATATATATATATATATATATATATATATATATTTATATATAACACTCTTATATATATATATATATATATAAGAGTGTTTCATAATTATCTATCTATCTTTGTTTATATCTATCTTTCTATTTTTGCAAGTTAAATGAGCAGACCATTATTTTCATTGAGTTTGATACTTCTGGCCTTGTCCCAAACTAAGCTAACCCTAGTAAATAATACTCTATCTTGTATGAGGAGAGACATAAACAACACAATTTTATATAGGGTGTCTCAAAATTGATGCAACCCATTAATATGATAATGGTTTATTCTTGAGACAAGTGTAAAGGCGGTCATTTGGAACACGTCCAGTAAAAATACATCATTTGAGCTAGAGATGTTTTTTAATTGTAATTATATCAGCTTCCAGGACATGCAATCTTTTTTCAGTTACTTGTCTCAGTAATAAATTATCATATTAATGGGTTGCATCTCTTTTGAGACAGTTTTGAATGATTTTGTTTCCGAAAAAGAAGTGACGCTAAATATTTTCCTCTCTTGTCCAAGGCATTGTGATCAAAGATTAATAATTGTTATAGTATACTATTTTCAAATCTAAAACCAAAACGAATACAATATTATTATAAGTAGAGTTATTTGCAGTCACATCGGTTCAATGTACATTGAAACACGGTATATAACCATATATACTGAGACACCCTATATAACTATATATACTGACACACCCTATATAACCATATATACTGACACACCCTATATAACCATATATACTGAGACACCTAATATAACCATGCATATTGAGACACCCTATATACCCATTTATACTGAGACATCCTATATAACTGTTAACTGCGACACCCCATGTAACAATGTATATTGAGACACCCCATATAATCACGTATATTAAGAGCCTCTATATAAGCATGTATATTGAGCACCCTAAATAACCAAGAATATTGAGACACCCTATATAACCAAGTATACTGAGACAACCTATATAATCATGTCTACTGAGACAACCTATATAACCATATATATTGTGACACCCTATATAACCATACATATTGAGACACCCTATATAACTATACATATTGAGCCACCCTATATAACCATACATATTGAGACACTATATAACCAAGCAGATTGAGACACCCTATATAACCATGCATATTGAAACACCCTATATAACCATTTATATTGAGAAACCGTATATAACCATGCATACTGAGACGCCCTATATAACCATGCATATAGAGACACCCTATATAACAAGCATATTGAGACACCCTATATCACCATGCATATTGAGACACCTTATATATAGCTCGGGATGTTACAGTCCAGTGTGGTTTATCACAGTCATAACCTCGACAAAATCGTCTGGGGTTGCCAATATATGTCTCACCTTACCAAAATATTGCAAAACTTTTGACTCGCCCTTGTAGATGATAAAAAAAGTAATAAAAAAATAAAATGAATTAGAGTTATATTTGTTTGTCAACTATTTGAGTACATTAGTGACTTCATATATCTCTTCTTTTTTTTCACATTCTACGGTTTACGTGAGTGTGCCAACTTAGGTGACAAGGACTGTCATGTTTATGCTTTTCTATTATCTGGCGCTACAAAAGACGTTTCACTAGTCGTTGATTGTTATCTCCCAACTTGGGTGTAACACTGTGGTGGGTCGGAGTGTTACGACTGTCAAGCTAACCGCTCCTCATACGTGTGGGCCGCTCTTGTCCTCGTCACTCACAGCGAACCAATCAAAAAACGTCCATTTTTCCTTCGTAAGGCAGACAATCGTTTTTTAATGACATATTTGTATTACGTGTATTTAGATAAAAAAGACAGAAAAGGAAACGAAAGGTTTGTTTGTTATCTCTATTCATCTTCTGAGATGAATGTTGATTGGTTGGTTAGTTTACTTATGTGGCAAATCAACTATTGTTGGTTATTTAATGCCAAATCCTCTTTAGACATATACATTAGATATATAGAATTTGGTTTGGTTGGGTTTTATGGTATATCAACCATTGTAGGTTATTTAATGCTAAATCCTCTTTATATATATATATATATATATATATATATACAGTAAATATGTATGATTTGGTTTGGTTGGGTTTTATGGCATATCAATCATTGTAGGTTATTTAATGCCAAATCCTCTTTATACATATATGTTAGATATATAGAATTTTGTTTGGTTGGGTTTTATGGCATATCAACCATTGTAGGTTATTTAATGCCAAATCCTCTTTATACATATAAATTAAGTATATATGATTTGCTTTGGTTGGGTTTGGTATCATGAGTTTTCAACCATTGAAGGTTATTTAATACCAAATCCTCTTTATACATTTATATTAAGTATATATAATTTGCTTTGATTGGGTTTGGTATCATGAGTTATCAACCATTATAGGTTATTTAATGCCAAATCCTCTTTACGCACACACACTCACTCTCTCTCTCTCTCTCTCTCTCACACACACACACACACACACACACATATATATATATATAATTTGTAAATATATTTTGTTGTTAATATCTTTAAACAAGCCTCAGCCCATTCTTTTGCACACAGTTAAATGATTCCAAGTATTTTTATGTATCACTGATAACTATTATTATTAGTTTACACAGTTAAACGATCAAACAATTTCTAACAATTTGATTTAACATAAGTCATTCGTTTGCACACAGTTTAAATGTCAAACAGTTCTATTCGACCCCTAGATAGAACCATATCAGGTGCTATCAATCCTACCAGACTAGACTTGGGAATTATGGCAATGAACAGGTACTCCACATTCCCTAAAGCTCCAGCATTACTGAAGCCTTACCATCAGATTGTTAAATGTCATATCTAGGACATTCGTAGGCCGGTTGTTTTACCCTACTGCAGAGATGCAGTCGGTATATTTAACAGTCCCAGCCGATTTGGGCGTTTCTGAGATGGAGTGTTGTCGAGTATATATATATATATATATGTATGAACGTATATACATATTGTTAAAATTCTCGTTTTGCTTGTACGTGAGCGGAAAAATGTCGCATGTTAGTGACGTTTTTCTTACAACAATAGACCTAAAGAGAATGAGTCAATTTTGTTTGTACGAAAGTAGAACCCAGGAAAAAAAAACGGCAAATATCTGAAACGATTTTGTTAGTGTAGTACACAATGAAATAAATTAATCTTGTTTTTATATGTATAAGCAACCCAGCAAAACCACGAAGATAGTGACGTTTTTGTTAAACCAATACCCTTTGAAGGAATAAATAAATTCACTGTTCAATTTTGCGTGATAAATTTTTGAGGTTTGCTACTGCACTGATTGTTATTTTCTGTCTGTCTGTATATCATTATCATAATCATCATCAAGTCACGCTTGCAGAACAGAGTTCTCTGCCCACCTCTCTCCATCAATCCCTATTATCTACTGTACCTGGCAGGTCTTCTTGGCTGCATCTTGTGTCTGCACAGTGCTGATGTAAGTCTTTGCTGATCAGCCCAAACTGGCACGTCTATGTGCGTGAGTCCTTAATAGAACACACACACACACACACACACACATATATATATATATATAAATTATCATCAAGTTGCATTGAAAACATGGAATTCCTTGGCTCTTTCTCGCCATCAATTCCTATCAGCTATCGTACTTTGCAGGTCTTCTTGGCTGCATCTTGTGTCCACAGAGAGCTGATGTAAGTCTTTACTGGTCAGCCAAAACTGGTACGTCTGTGACCGGGAGTCCAAAAGAGGACTATCCTTATGAGTTCATCATTGCTTCTCCAGTAATGCTTAGCATGTTTTGTGTATCTTATATGAATGGTTTGACAGATAGGAGGCAGGTGGCCGCACAGCTGCTGTTTTGTTTGCGTTTGCTTCCAGCATTTGTTTAAGGCAATGTGTAGCATTCTTGCGCAGTTCCAATCTAGCTTCTTCTCTATGAATTTTGTTGGCGTCCATGTGGTGCATCCATATAGTAGCATGGACACTGCTACTGCTCGGAAGAAACCCCGTTTTATCTTTTCGGATTGGTCAGACTTTGTCAATAGCATTCCATGCCTTCGCTAGGCATATTTTGACATTACTTTCAGTAGATGAGATTTTGTTGTTCTACTAATTGTAGAGGCTTACCATTTAAATTGGAGATGGTGCCTTTTTATTTAAAACACTTTCTTTATTTTATTTGCCTTCACGTAGAGACCAGTATCTCTTTCTGCTTGCTCTCGGCTATGTAGTTGGTATCATGCTTGCGCTGGTGTATTTGCGAGAAGCGCCATGTTGTTTTCGAGGAATATCGTCTTCTTCTTGAGGTTTTTTTTTTTAAATATCAAAATATGAAACTACGTGCTGACGAATCTCCTTGCTAGACTCCATCGATAATGTAGAAGTCGGTGTCTCCATTTGGTGAGCGAGCCATTGCTTTCGTGTTTTTGTAAAGCATCATTATTTATATATATCATCATCATCCTCTTATCGTGCCATCAGCATGACCCTCTCTCGCCACACCTCCCTATCGTTCATCGCTTCCGGTAGGTCGTCAGGGCTACACCCTGTATCCTCACGGAGCTGCTGTACGTAGGTTCGAGCTGGCCTCCCTGCTTTTGCACGGCCATGTGAAGGGGTCCATAGGAGTACATCATTTATGAGCTCGTCCCTACTTCTCCAGCAGTGTCCTGCATATCTGGTTCGTCTAACTTGGATAGTTTTCGTGATGGGTGGTAGGTGGCCGTACAGCTGATGTTTTGTGGGGTGTTGCCTCCAGGACTTGTTCAATATTGTTCGCAACATTCTTGTGTAGTTGCCGTCAAGCTTTTTCTCCATACGTTTAATTAGCGTCCATGTCGTGCATCCATATAGCAGTATCTATACGATCGCGGCTTGGAAGAAACTGCGTTTCATTTTATCAGTCCGTACACAATATTGGTAAACAGAAAATTAAAGAAATACGAAGGTGAAGCTTCAATTCATATCAAAATTTCAGAGATGCTTCGACCAATGGAAAACTCGCTGGAAATATTTCAATTCTGAATCCAAGGAAACTATTTCGACCCTCCCAAGAAAAAAAAACAACAACAACCCCCCACCCCCCAAAAAAAACAAAAAACTAGGGTTTATTTTTTAAAATATTTTTGTCTCGGTAAAAAATTGCATCAGTCTCGATACTTTTTGAACACAACTCATGTTTGGAAGAAAATTAATGTTTTATTCCTTGTCCATTTCTTTCTTGGTAAATACAGCCTCAGTCTAGATACTTTTTGAACACAGTTCGTATTTTGCAGAAAATTAACGTTTTATTCATTGTTCAGGTTTGGTTTCTTTGTTTGATGGCCTATCAAACATTCGTGGGTTATTGAATGCCAAAGCCATCCAAGTAGAAGAACAGTATTAGTACTATTTAACCTATAGTTGAAAAAAAAAGGGTTTCATACATTTTCTAAGGGCATTAGTCCGAAAGTGAACGCAATAGCGTAACTGGATTTTGAACTTACTTTCTAGGATTTTGCAGTTCAGTACTTTAGCCACTGCACTACGGTAACTCTCCTCTGTTCTCTTGGTTAATAGAGTTTTTTTTGCCCAGTCTACGACCCGACCAGGCTGTCAAAATAGGAAATGCACCTGTGTAAATAACAGGTGCATCTGGTCGAGGAATAGCAGAGTATAACCTTGACCTTGCATGGGTTGAATGAGTGCAATTTGAGACGCCCACAAGAAGAAGGTGGACGTGGAACTATTATATAACTCAGTGCACAGGAAATTCAATCAGTTAGAGACAAGATGCGGTAGAGAAAGCCAGCACCCAGCAGAGGGAGCCCTCAAGCCCCCGATTAATCAGTTTGGAGATCAGACGAGTTGGAGATAAGATGCAGTAGGGAAAACCAGCACCCAGAGAGGCTGGGCCCCCGGTTGAGCAGCCCAGGAGAACGGGAAAGAAACGCGGTTATGGCCAATAGAGTGGGGATCAGTATGTTGCAGTTCTGTTCGGTCTCGAACTCCCTCTCGCACACGACCCTTTCAAATAAAGTGAGAGGTATATTTTTCTAAGAACTGTGTCGCTCGTCTTTATTGCGTCGTCTTTATGATTCAGCATGCATCTGCATATGAGTATACAACAGATGAATATACCGACCGCCCCTCTGAATTGGCTAAATTAGGACTGTTCGAATTACCTGAATAGCTTGAAATAGATATGTTTTCACAATTAAACAGTGTACTCATGCTAAACTAAATAGTTTGAAATAGAACTGACTATTTGCTTAAAAATGGACTCTGCGTTAAATAACCTACAAAGGTTGATATAAAAACCAACCAACCAACCAAAAAAAAAAACAAAAAAAAAAACAACCAATCAACCAACCAAATATAGCTTTTGTCTTGATAATTTTTACATATTACGTATTTTGAAGACAACGAAAGTTTCATTCCTCGTTACTGCTTTGATAAATACAGAGTCAGTCTTGACACTTTTTAAACACAGTTTCTATTTTAAAGAAAATAATGCTTAATTGGTTGATCATCATTTCTATTTTTATTTTTGCAGAGGTGCCCGTAGTGTAATTGTTATCGTCGTAAGAAATGAACACGGCGACACGAGTTCAAATCCTGGACGAGACTGATTGCATTTCACATAGCACTAATACCCTTGGGAAAGGTATGAATCCAATTATTCTCCCTCCAGCTATGGGTAAATAGTAGGACAGACTAGGTTCTTCAGCCTTGGTGAGGCAACTAGTCTAGGAGAAGGAAAACTCTGAATTGAAACCTGTTAAACTCCGCTTAAAAATTGACCTTGTGTCATATCCTGCCCGAGCGGAGGGGTTGGGTAAATAGGATCATTTCTATTTTGGTAAGATATAGCTTCAGTCTGCATACTTTTTGTATGCAACTTACATATAAAAGAAAATGAACGTTTCATTCATTGCTCATTTCGAGGGGTGTCCTGAACTGTGGAATCGTTGTCATAGAGTTTGAACTCCGGTCGCTCTGTTACGTGCCCTTTCGGACAAATACCCCTGGGAAATGTATGAACCCCCTTATCCTCCCAGCTGTGAGTTAAATAGTAA